>CM074105.1:0-600000 GCA_037178635.1 Bombus dahlbomii
ACCCGAACCTAACCCGAACCTAACCCGAACCTAACCCGAACCTAACCCGAACCTAACCCGAACCTAACCCGAACCTAACCCGAACCTAACCCGAACCTAACCCGAACCTAACCCGAACCTAACCCGAACCTAACCCGAACCTAACCCGAACCTAACCCGAACCGAACCTAACCGAACCCGAACCTAACCCGAACCTAACCCGAACCTAACCCGAACCTAACCCGAACCTAACCCGAACCTAACCCGAACCTAACCCGAACCTAACCCGAACCTAACCCGAACCTAACCCGAACCTAACCCGAACCTAACCCGAACCTAACCCGAACCTAACCCGAACCTAACCCGAACCTAACCCGAACCTAACCCGAACCTAACCCGAACCTAACCCGAACCTAACCCGAACCTAACCCGAACCTAACCCGAACCTAACCCGAACCTAACCCGAACCTAACCCGAACCTAACCCGAACCTAACCCGAACCTAACCCGAACCTAACCCGAACCTAACCCGAACCTAACCCGAACCTAACCCGAACCTAACCCGAACCTAACCCGAACCTAACCCGAACCTAACCCGAACCTAACCCGAACCTAACCCGAACCTAACCCGAACCTAACCCGAACCTAACCCGAACCTAACCCGAACCTAACCCGAACCTAACCCGAACCTAACCCGAACCTAACCCGAACCTAACCCGAACCTAACCCGAACCTAACCCGAACCTAACCCGAACCTAACCCGAACCTAACCCGAACCTAACCCGAACCTAACCCGAACCTAACCCGAACCTAACCCGAACCTAACCCGAACCTAACCCGAACCTAACCCGAACCTAACCCGAACCTAACCCGAACCTAACCCGAACCTAACCCGAACCTAACCCGAACCTAACCCGAACCTAACCCGAACCTAACCCGAACCTAACCCGAACCTAACCCGAACCTAACCCGAACCTAACCCGAACCTAACCCGAACCTAACCCGAACCTAACCCGAACCTAACCCGAACCTAACCCGAACCTAACCCGAACCTAACCCGAACCTAACCCGAACCTAACCCGAACCTAACCCGAACCTAACCCGAACCTAACCCGAACCTAACCCGAACCTAACCCGAACCTAACCCGAACCTAACCCGAACCTAACCCGAACCTAACCCGAACCTAACCCGAACCTAACCCGAACCTAACCCGAACCTAACCCGAACCTAACCCGAACCTAACCCGAACCTAACCCGAACCTAACCCGAACCTAACCCGAACCTAACCCGAACCTAACCCGAACCTAACCCGAACCTAACCCGAACCTAACCCGAACCTAACCCGAACCTAACCCGAACCTAACCCGAACCTAACCCGAACCTAACCCGAACCTAACCCGAACCTAACCCGAACCTAACCCGAACCTAACCCGAACCTAACCCGAACCTAACCCGAACCTAACCCGAACCTAACCCGAACCTAACCCGAACCTAACCCGAACCTAACCCGAACCTAACCCGAACCTAACCCGAACCTAACCCGAACCTAACCCGAACCTAACCCGAACCTAACCCGAACCTAACCCGAACCTAACCCGAACCTAACCCGAACCTAACCCGAACCTAACCCGAACCTAACCCGAACCTAACCCGAACCTAACCCGAACCTAACCCGAACCTAACCCGAACCTAACCCGAACCTAACCCGAACCTAACCCGAACCTAACCCGAACCTAACCCGAACCTAACCCGAACCTAACCCGAACCTAACCTAACCCGAACCTAACCCGAACCTAACCCGAACCTAACCCGAACCTAACCCGAACCTAACCCGAACCTAACCCGAACCTAACCCGAACCTAACCCGAACCTAACCCGAACCTAACCCGAACCTAACCCGAACCTAACCCGAACCTAACCCGAACCTAACCCGAACCTAACCCGAACCTAACCCGAACCTAACCCGAACCTAACCCGAACCTAACCCGAACCTAACCCGAACCTAACCCGAACCTAACCCGAACCTAACCCGAACCTAACCCGAACCTAACCCGAACCTAACCCGAACCTAACCCGAACCTAACCCGAACCTAACCCGAACCTAACCCGAACCTAACCCGAACCTAACCCGAACCTAACCCGAACCTAACCCGAACCTAACCCGAACCTAACCCGAACCTAACCCGAACCTAACCCGAACCTAACCCGAACCTAACCCGAACCTAACCCGAACCTAACCCGAACCTAACCCGAACCTAACCCGAACCTAACCCGAACCTAACCCGAACCTAACCCGAACCTAACCCGAACCTAACCCGAACCTAACCCGAACCTAACCCGAACCTAACCCGAACCTAACCCGAACCTAACCCGAACCTAACCCGAACCTAACCCGAACCTAACCCGAACCTAACCCGAACCTAACCCGAACCTAACCCGAACCTAACCCGAACCTAACCCGAACCTAACCCGAACCTAACCCGAACCTAACCCGAACCTAACCCGAACCTAACCCGAACCTAACCCGAACCTAACCCGAACCTAACCCGAACCTAACCCGAACCTAACCCGAACCTAACCCGAACCTAACCCGAACCTAACCCGAACCTAACCCGAACCTAACCCGACCTACCTAACCCGAACCTAACCCGAACCTAACCCGAACCTAACCCGAACCTAACCCGAACCTAACCCGAACCTAACCCGAACCTAACCCTAACCCGAACCTAACCCGAACCTAACCCGAACCTAACCCGAACCTAACCCGAACCTAACCCGAACCTAACCCGAACCTAACCCGAACCTAACCCGAACCTAACCCGAACCTAACCTAACCCGAACCTAACCCGAACCTAACCCGAACCTAACCCGAACCTAACCCGAACCTAACCCGAACCTAACCCGAACCTAACCCGAACCTAACCCGAACCTAACCCGAACCTAACCCGAACCTAACCCGAACCTAACCCGAACCTAACCCGAACCTAACCCGAACCTAACCCGAACCTAACCCGAACCTAACCCGAACCTAACCCGAACCTAACCCGAACCTAACCCGAACCTAACCCGAACCTAACCCGAACCTAACCCGAACCTAACCCGAACCTAACCCGAACCTAACCCGAACCTAACCCGAACCTAACCCGAACCTAACCCGAACCTAACCCGAACCTAACCCGAACCTAACCCGAACCTAACCCGAACCTAACCCGAACCTAACCGAACCTAACCCGAACCTAACCCGAACCTAACCCGAACCTAACCCGAACCTAACCCGAACCTAACCCGAACCTAACCCGAACCTAACCCGAACCTAACCCGAACCTAACCCGAACCTAACCCGAACCTAACCCGAACCTAACCCGAACCTAACCCGAACCTAACCCGAACCTAACCCGAACCTAACCCGAACCTAACCCGAACCTAACCCGAACCTAACCCGAACCTAACCCGAACCTAACCCGAACCTAACCCGAACCTAACCCGAACCTAACCCGAACCTAACCCGAACCTAACCCGAACCTAACCCGAACCTAACCCGAACCTAACCCGAACCTAACCCGAACCTAACCCGAACCTAACCCGAACCTAACCCGAACCTAACCCGAACCTAACCCGAACCTAACCCGAACCTAACCCGAACCTAACCTAACCCGAACCTAACCCGAACCTAACCCGAACCTAACCCGAACCTAACCCGAACCTAACCCGAACCTAACCCGAACCTAACCCGAACCTAACCCGAACCTAACCCGAACCTAACCCGAACCTAACCCGAACCTAACCCGAACCTAACCCGAACCTAACCCGAACCTAACCCGAACCTAACCCGAACCTAACCCGAACCTAACCCGAACCTAACCCGAACCTAACCCGAACCTAACCCGAACCTAACCCGAACCTAACCCGAACCTAACCCGAACCTAACCCGAACCTAACCCGAACCTAACCCGAACCTAACCCGAACCTAACCCGAACCTAACCCGAACCTAACCCGAACCTAACCCGAACCTAACCCGAACCTAACCCGAACCTAACCCGAACCTAACCCGAACCTAACCCGAACCTAACCCGAACCTAACCTAACCGAACCTAACCCGAACCTAACCCGAACCTAACCCGAACCTAACCCGAACCTAACCCGAACCTAACCCGAACCTAACCCGAACCTAACCCGAACCTAACCCGAACCTAACCCGAACCTAACCCGAACCTAACCCGAACCTAACCCGAACCTAACCCGAACCTAACCCGAACCTAACCCGAACCTAACCCGAACCTAACCCGAACCTAACCCGAACCTAACCCGAACCTAACCCGAACCTAACCCGAACCTAACCCGAACCTAACCCGAACCTAACCCGAACCTAACCCGAACCTAACCCGAACCTAACCCGAACCTAACCCGAACCTAACCCGAACCTAACCCGAACCTAACCCGAACCTAACCCGAACCTAACCCGAACCTAACCCGAACCTAACCCGAACCTAACCCGAACCTAACCCGAACCTAACCTAACCGAACCTAACCCGAACCTAACCCGAACCTAACCCGAACCTAACCCGAACCTAACCCGAACCTAACCCGAACCTAACCCGAACCTAACCCGAACCTAACCCGAACCTAACCTAACCCGAACCTAACCCGAACCTAACCCGAACCTAACCCGAACCTAACCCGAACCTAACCCGAACCTAACCCGAACCTAACCCGAACCTAACCCGAACCTAACCCGAACCTAACCCGAACCTAACCCGAACCTAACCCGAACCTAACCCGAACCTAACCCGAACCTAACCCGAACCTAACCCGAACCTAACCCGAACCTAACCCGAACCTAACCCGAACCTAACCCGAACCTAACCCGAACCTAACCCGAACCTAACCCGAACCTAACCCGAACCTAACCCGAACCTAACCCGAACCTAACCCGAACCTAACCCGAACCTAACCCGAACCTAACCCGAACCTAACCCGAACCTAACCCGAACCTAACCCGAACCTAACCCGAACCTAACCCGAACCTAACCCGAACCTAACCCGAACCTAACCCGAACCTAACCCGAACCTAACCCGAACCTAACCCGAACCTAACCCGAACCTAACCCGAACCTAACCCGAACCTAACCCGAACCTAACCCGAACCTAACCCGAACCTAACCCGAACCTAACCCGAACCTAACCCGAACCTAACCCGAACCTAACCCGAACCTAACCCGAACCTAACCCGAACCTAACCCGAACCTAACCCGAACCTAACCCGAACCTAACCCGAACCTAACCCGAACCTAACCCGAACCTAACCCGAACCTAACCCGAACCTAACCCGAACCTAACCCGAACCTAACCCGAACCTAACCCGAACCTAACCCGAACCTAACCCGAACCTAACCCGAACCTAACCCGAACCTAACCCGAACCTAACCCGAACCTAACCCGAACCTAACCCGAACCTAACCCGAACCTAACCCGAACCTAACCCGAACCTAACCCGAACCTAACCCGAACCTAACCCGAACCTAACCCGAACCTAACCCGAACCTAACCCGAACCTAACCCGAACCTAACCCGAACCTAACCCGAACCTAACCCGAACCTAACCCGAACCTAACCCGAACCTAACCCGAACCTAACCCGAACCTAACCCGAACCTAACCCGAACCTAACCCGAACCTAACCCGAACCTAACCCGAACCTAACCCGAACCTAACCCGAACCTAACCCGAACCTAACCCGAACCTAACCCGAACCTAACCCGAACCTAACCCGAACCTAACCCGAACCTAACCCGAACCTAACCCGAACCTAACCCGAACCTAACCCGAACCTAACCCGAACCTAACCCGAACCTAACCCGAACCTAACCCGAACCTAACCCGAACCTAACCCGAACCTAACCCGAACCTAACCCGAACCTAACCCGAACCTAACCCGAACCTAACCCGAACCTAACCCGAACCTAACCCGAACCTAACCCGAACCTAACCCGAACCTAACCCGAACCTAACCCGAACCTAACCCGAACCTAACCCGAACCTAACCCGAACCTAACCCGAACCTAACCCGAACCTAACCCGAACCTAACCCGAACCTAACCCGAACCTAACCCGAACCTAACCCGAACCTAACCCGAACCTAACCCGAACCTAACCCGAACCTAACCCGAACCTAACCCGAACCTAACCCGAACCTAACCCGAACCTAACCCGAACCTAACCCGAACCTAACCCGAACCTAACCCGAACCTAACCCGAACCTAACCCGAACCTAACCCGAACCTAACCCGAACCTAACCCGAACCTAACCCGAACCTAACCCGAACCTAACCCGAACCTAACCCGAACCTAACCCGAACCTAACCCGAACCTAACCCGAACCTAACCCGAACCTAACCCGAACCTAACCCGAACCTAACCCGAACCTAACCCGAACCTAACCCGAACCTAACCCGAACCTAACCCGAACCTAACCCGAACCTAACCCGAACCTAACCCGAACCTAACCCGAACCTAACCCGAACCTAACCCGAACCTAACCCGAACCTAACCCGAACCTAACCCGAACCTAACCCGAACCTAACCCGAACCTAACCCGAACCTAACCCGAACCTAACCCGAACCTAACCCGAACCTAACCCGAACCTAACCCGAACCTAACCCGAACCTAACCCGAACCTAACCCGAACCTAACCCGAACCTAACCCGAACCTAACCCGAACCTAACCCGAACCTAACCCGAACCTAACCCGAACCTAACCCGAACCTAACCCGAACCTAACCCGAACCTAACCCGAACCTAACCCGAACCTAACCCGAACCTAACCCGAACCTAACCCGAACCTAACCCGAACCTAACCCGAACCTAACCCGAACCTAACCCGAACCTAACCCGAACCTAACCCGAACCTAACCCGAACCTAACCCGAACCTAACCCGAACCTAACCCGAACCTAACCCGAACCTAACCCGAACCTAACCCGAACCTAACCCGAACCTAACCCGAACCTAACCCGAACCTAACCCGAACCTAACCCGAACCTAACCCGAACCTAACCCGAACCTAACCCGAACCTAACCCGAACCTAACCCGAACCTAACCCGAACCTAACCCGAACCTAACCCGAACCTAACCCGAACCTAACCCGAACCTAACCCGAACCTAACCCGAACCTAACCCGAACCTAACCCGAACCTAACCCGAACCTAACCCGAACCTAACCCGAACCTAACCCGAACCTAACCCGAACCTAACCCGAACCTAACCCGAACCTAACCCGAACCTAACCCGAACCTAACCCGAACCTAACCCGAACCTAACCCGAACCTAACCCGAACCTAACCCGAACCTAACCCGAACCTAACCCGAACCTAACCCGAACCTAACCCGAACCTAACCCGAACCTAACCCGAACCTAACCCGAACCTAACCCGAACCTAACCCGAACCTAACCCGAACCTAACCCGAACCTAACCCGAACCTAACCCGAACCTAACCCGAACCTAACCCGAACCTAACCCGAACCTAACCCGAACCTAACCCGAACCTAACCCGAACCTAACCCGAACCTAACCCGAACCTAACCCGAACCTAACCCGAACCTAACCCGAACCTAACCCGAACCTAACCCGAACCTAACCCGAACCTAACCCGAACCTAACCCGAACCTAACCCGAACCTAACCCGAACCTAACCCGAACCTAACCCGAACCTAACCCGAACCTAACCCGAACCTAACCCGAACCTAACCCGAACCTAACCCGAACCTAACCCGAACCTAACCCGAACCTAACCCGAACCTAACCCGAACCTAACCCGAACCTAACCCGAACCTAACCCGAACCTAACCCGAACCTAACCCGAACCTAACCCGAACCTAACCCGAACCTAACCCGAACCTAACCCGAACCTAACCCGAACCTAACCCGAACCTAACCCGAACCTAACCCGAACCTAACCCGAACCTAACCCGAACCTAACCCGAACCTAACCCGAACCTAACCCGAACCTAACCCGAACCTAACCCGAACCTAACCCGAACCTAACCCGAACCTAACCCGAACCTAACCCGAACCTAACCCGAACCTAACCCGAACCTAACCCGAACCTAACCCGAACCTAACCCGAACCTAACCCGAACCTAACCCGAACCTAACCCGAACCTAACCCGAACCTAACCCGAACCTAACCCGAAACCTAACCCGAACCTAACCCGAACCTAACCCGAACCTAACCCGAACCTAACCCGAACCTAACCCGAACCTAACCCGAACCTAACCCGAACCTAACCCGAACCTAACCCGAACCTAACCCGAACCTAACCCGAACCTAACCCGAACCTAACCCGAACCTAACCCGAACCTAACCCGAACCTAACCCGAACCTAACCCGAACCTAACCCGAACCTAACCCGAACCTAACCCGAACCTAACCCGAACCTAACCCGAACCTAACCCGAACCTAACCCGAACCTAACCCGAACCTAACCCGAACCTAACCCGAACCTAACCCGAACCTAACCCGAACCTAACCCGAACCTAACCCGAACCTAACCCGAACCTAACCCGAACCTAACCCGAACCTAACCCGAACCTAACCCGAACCTAACCCGAACCTAACCCGAACCTAACCCGAACCTAACCCGAACCTAACCCGAACCTAACCCGAACCTAACCCGAACCTAACCCGAACCTAACCCGAACCTAACCCGAACCTAACCCGAACCTAACCCGAACCTAACCCGAACCTAACCCGAACCTAACCCGAACCTAACCCGAACCTAACCCGAACCTAACCCGAACCTAACCCGAACCTAACCCGAACCTAACCCGAACCTAACCCGAACCTAACCCGAACCTAACCCGAACCTAACCCGAACCTAACCCGAACCTAACCCGAACCTAACCCGAACCTAACCCGAACCTAACCCGAACCTAACCCGAACCTAACCCGAACCTAACCCGAACCTAACCCGAACCTAACCCGAACCTAACCCGAACCTAACCCGAACCTAACCCGAACCTAACCCGAACCTAACCCGAACCTAACCCGAACCTAACCCGAACCTAACCCGAACCTAACCCGAACCTAACCCGAACCTAACCCGAACCTAACCCGAACCTAACCCGAACCTAACCCGAACCTAACCCGAACCTAACCCGAACCTAACCCGAACCTAACCCGAACCTAACCCGAACCTAACCCGAACCTAACCCGAACCTAACCCGAACCTAACCCGAACCTAACCCGAACCTAACCCGAACCTAACCCGAACCTAACCCGAACCTAACCCGAACCTAACCCGAACCTAACCCGAACCTAACCCGAACCTAACCCGAACCTAACCCGAACCTAACCCGAACCTAACCCGAACCTAACCCGAACCTAACCCGAACCTAACCCGAACCTAACCCGAACCTAACCCGAACCTAACCCGAACCTAACCCGAACCTAACCCGAACCTAACCCGAACCTAACCCGAACCTAACCCGAACCTAACCCGAACCTAACCCGAACCTAACCCGAACCTAACCCGAACCTAACCCGAACCTAACCCGAACCTAACCCGAACCTAACCCGAACCTAACCCGAACCTAACCCGAACCTAACCCGAACCTAACCCGAACCTAACCCGAACCTAACCCGAACCTAACCCGAACCTAACCCGAACCTAACCCGAACCTAACCCGAACCTAACCCGAACCTAACCCGAACCTAACCCGAACCTAACCCGAACCTAACCCGAACCTAACCCGAACCTAACCCGAACCTAACCCGAACCTAACCCGAACCTAACCCGAACCTAACCCGAACCTAACCCGAACCTAACCCGAACCTAACCCGAACCTAACCCGAACCTAACCCGAACCTAACCCGAACCTAACCCGAACCTAACCCGAACCTAACCCGAACCTAACCCGAACCTAACCCGAACCTAACCCGAACCTAACCCGAACCTAACCCGAACCTAACCCGAACCTAACCCGAACCTAACCCGAACCTAACCCGAACCTAACCCGAACCTAACCCGAACCTAACCCGAACCTAACCCGAACCTAACCCGAACCTAACCCGAACCTAACCCGAACCTAACCCGAACCTAACCCGAACCTAACCCGAACCTAACCCGAACCTAACCCGAACCTAACCCGAACCTAACCCGAACCTAACCCGAACCTAACCCGAACCTAACCCGAACCTAACCCGAACCTAACCCGAACCTAACCCGAACCTAACCCGAACCTAACCCGAACCTAACCCGAACCTAACCCGAACCTAACCCGAACCTAACCCGAACCTAACCCGAACCTAACCCGAACCTAACCCGAACCTAACCCGAACCTAACCCGAACCTAACCCGAACCTAACCCGAACCTAACCCGAACCTAACCCGAACCTAACCCGAACCTAACCCGAACCTAACCCGAACCTAACCCGAACCTAACCCGAACCTAACCCGAACCTAACCCGAACCTAACCCGAACCTAACCCGAACCTAACCCGAACCTAACCCGAACCTAACCCGAACCTAACCCGAACCTAACCCGAACCTAACCCGAACCTAACCCGAACCTAACCCGAACCTAACCCGAACCTAACCCGAACCTAACCCGAACCTAACCCGAACCTAACCCGAACCTAACCCGAACCTAACCCGAACCTAACCCGAACCTAACCCGAACCTAACCCGAACCTAACCCGAACCTAACCCGAACCTAACCCGAACCTAACCCGAACCTAACCCGAACCTAACCCGAACCTAACCCGAACCTAACCCGAACCTAACCCGAACCTAACCCGAACCTAACCCGAACCTAACCCGAACCTAACCCGAACCTAACCCGAACCTAACCCGAACCTAACCCGAACCTAACCCGAACCTAACCCGAACCTAACCCGAACCTAACCCGAACCTAACCCGAACCTAACCCGAACCTAACCCGAACCTAACCCGAACCTAACCCGAACCTAACCCGAACCTAACCCGAACCTAACCCGAACCTAACCCGAACCTAACCCGAACCTAACCCGAACCTAACCCGAACCTAACCCGAACCTAACCCGAACCTAACCCGAACCTAACCCGAACCTAACCCGAACCTAACCCGAACCTAACCCGAACCTAACCCGAACCTAACCCGAACCTAACCCGAACCTAACCCGAACCTAACCCGAACCTAACCCGAACCTAACCCGAACCTAACCCGAACCTAACCCGAACCTAACCCGAACCTAACCCGAACCTAACCCGAACCTAACCCGAACCTAACCCGAACCTAACCCGAACCTAACCCGAACCTAACCCGAACCTAACCCGAACCTAACCCGAACCTAACCCGAACCTAACCCGAACCTAACCCGAACCTAACCCGAACCTAACCCGAACCTAACCCGAACCTAACCCGAACCTAACCCGAACCTAACCCGAACCTAACCCGAACCTAACCCGAACCTAACCCGAACCTAACCCGAACCTAACCCGAACCTAACCCGAACCTAACCCGAACCTAACCCGAACCTAACCCGAACCTAACCCGAACCTAACCCGAACCTAACCCGAACCTAACCCGAACCTAACCCGAACCTAACCCGAACCTAACCCGAACCTAACCCGAACCTAACCCGAACCTAACCCGAACCTAACCCGAACCTAACCCGAACCTAACCCGAACCTAACCCGAACCTAACCCGAACCTAACCCGAACCTAACCCGAACCTAACCCGAACCTAACCCGAACCTAACCCGAACCTAACCCGAACCTAACCCGAACCTAACCCGAACCTAACCCGAACCTAACCCGAACCTAACCCGAACCTAACCCGAACCTAACCCGAACCTAACCCGAACCTAACCCGAACCTAACCCGAACCTAACCCGAACCTAACCCGAACCTAACCCGAACCTAACCCGAACCTAACCCGAACCTAACCCGAACCTAACCCGAACCTAACCCGAACCTAACCCGAACCTAACCCGAACCTAACCCGAACCTAACCCGAACCTAACCCGAACCTAACCCGAACCTAACCCGAACCTAACCCGAACCTAACCCGAACCTAACCCGAACCTAACCCGAACCTAACCCGAACCTAACCCGAACCTAACCCGAACCTAACCCGAACCTAACCCGAACCTAACCCGAACCTAACCCGAACCTAACCCGAACCTAACCCGAACCTAACCCGAACCTAACCCGAACCTAACCCGAACCTAACCCGAACCTAACCCGAACCTAACCCGAACCTAACCCGAACCTAACCCGAACCTAACCCGAACCTAACCCGAACCTAACCCGAACCTAACCCGAACCTAACCCGAACCTAACCCGAACCTAACCCGAACCTAACCCGAACCTAACCCGAACCTAACCCGAACCTAACCCGAACCTAACCCGAACCTAACCCGAACCTAACCCGAACCTAACCCGAACCTAACCCGAACCTAACCCGAACCTAACCCGAACCTAACCCGAACCTAACCCGAACCTAACCCGAACCTAACCCGAACCTAACCCGAACCTAACCCGAACCTAACCCGAACCTAACCCGAACCTAACCCGAACCTAACCCGAACCTAACCCGAACCTAACCCGAACCTAACCCGAACCTAACCCGAACCTAACCCGAACCTAACCCGAACCTAACCCGAACCTAACCCGAACCTAACCCGAACCTAACCCGAACCTAACCCGAACCTAACCCGAACCTAACCCGAACCTAACCCGAACCTAACCCGAACCTAACCCGAACCTAACCCGAACCTAACCCGAACCTAACCCGAACCTAACCCGAACCTAACCCGAACCTAACCCGAACCTAACCCGAACCTAACCCGAACCTAACCCGAACCTAACCCGAACCTAACCCGAACCTAACCCGAACCTAACCCGAACCTAACCCGAACCTAACCCGAACCTAACCCGAACCTAACCCGAACCTAACCCGAACCTAACCCGAACCTAACCCGAACCTAACCCGAACCTAACCCGAACCTAACCCGAACCTAACCCGAACCTAACCCGAACCTAACCCGAACCTAACCCGAACCTAACCCGAACCTAACCCGAACCTAACCCGAACCTAACCCGAACCTAACCCGAACCTAACCCGAACCTAACCCGAACCTAACCCGAACCTAACCCGAACCTAACCCGAACCTAACCCGAACCTAACCCGAACCTAACCCGAACCTAACCCGAACCTAACCCGAACCTAACCCGAACCTAACCCGAACCTAACCCGAACCTAACCCGAACCTAACCCGAACCTAACCCGAACCTAACCCGAACCTAACCCGAACCTAACCCGAACCTAACCCGAACCTAACCCGAACCTAACCCGAACCTAACCCGAACCTAACCCGAACCTAACCCGAACCTAACCCGAACCTAACCCGAACCTAACCCGAACCTAACCCGAACCTAACCCGAACCTAACCCGAACCTAACCCGAACCTAACCCGAACCTAACCCGAACCTAACCCGAACCTAACCCGAACCTAACCCGAACCTAACCCGAACCTAACCCGAACCTAACCCGAACCTAACCCGAACCTAACCCGAACCTAACCCGAACCTAACCCGAACCTAACCCGAACCTAACCCGAACCTAACCCGAACCTAACCCGAACCTAACCCGAACCTAACCCGAACCTAACCCGAACCTAACCCGAACCTAACCCGAACCTAACCCGAACCTAACCCGAACCTAACCCGAACCTAACCCGAACCTAACCCGAACCTAACCCGAACCTAACCCGAACCTAACCCGAACCTAACCCGAACCTAACCCGAACCTAACCCGAACCTAACCCGAACCTAACCCGAACCTAACCCGAACCTAACCCGAACCTAACCCGAACCTAACCCGAACCTAACCCGAACCTAACCCGAACCTAACCCGAACCTAACCCGAACCTAACCCGAACCTAACCCGAACCTAACCCGAACCTAACCCGAACCTAACCCGAACCTAACCCGAACCTAACCCGAACCTAACCCGAACCTAACCCGAACCTAACCCGAACCTAACCCGAACCTAACCCGAACCTAACCCGAACCTAACCCGAACCTAACCCGAACCTAACCCGAACCTAACCCGAACCTAACCCGAACCTAACCCGAACCTAACCCGAACCTAACCCGAACCTAACCCGAACCTAACCCGAACCTAACCCGAACCTAACCCGAACCTAACCCGAACCTAACCCGAACCTAACCCGAACCTAACCCGAACCTAACCCGAACCTAACCCGAACCTAACCCGAACCTAACCCGAACCTAACCCGAACCTAACCCGAACCTAACCCGAACCTAACCCGAACCTAACCCGAACCTAACCCGAACCTAACCCGAACCTAACCCGAACCTAACCCGAACCTAACCCGAACCTAACCCGAACCTAACCCGAACCTAACCCGAACCTAACCCGAACCTAACCCGAACCTAACCCGAACCTAACCCGAACCTAACCCGAACCTAACCCGAACCTAACCCGAACCTAACCCGAACCTAACCCGAACCTAACCCGAACCTAACCCGAACCTAACCCGAACCTAACCCGAACCTAACCCGAACCTAACCCGAACCTAACCCGAACCTAACCCGAACCTAACCCGAACCTAACCCGAACCTAACCCGAACCTAACCCGAACCTAACCCGAACCTAACCCGAACCTAACCCGAACCTAACCCGAACCTAACCCGAACCTAACCCGAACCAACCCGAACCTAACCCGAACCTAACCCGAACCTAACCCGAACCTAACCCGAACCTAACCCGAACCTAACCCGAACCTAACCCGAACCTAACCCGAACCTAACCCGAACCTAACCCGAACCTAACCCGAACCTAACCCGAACCTAACCCGAACCTAACCCGAACCTAACCCGAACCTAACCCGAACCTAACCCGAACCTAACCCGAACCTAACCCGAACCTAACCCGAACCTAACCCGAACCTAACCCGAACCTAACCCGAACCTAACCCGAACCTAACCACCCGAACCTAACCTAACCCGAACCTAACCCGAACCTAACCCGAACCTAACCCGAACCTAACCCGAACCTAACCCGAACCTAACCCGAACCTAACCCGAACCTAACCCGAACCTAACCCGAACCTAACCCGAACCTAACCCGAACCTAACCCGAACCTAACCCGAACCTAACCCGAACCTAACCCGAACCTAACCCGAACCTAACCCGAACCTAACCCGAACCTAACCCGAACCTAACCCGAACCTAACCCGAACCTAACCCGAACCTAACCCGAACCTAACCCGAACCTAACCCGAACCTAACCCGAACCTAACCCGAACCTAACCCGAACCTAACCCGAACCTAACCCGAACCTAACCCGAACCTAACCCGAACCTAACCCGAACCTAACCCGAACCTAACCCGAACCTAACCCGAACCTAACCCGAACCTAACCCGAACCTAACCCGAACCTAACCCGAACCTAACCCGAACCTAACCCGAACCTAACCCGAACCTAACCCGAACCTAACCCGAACCTAACCCGAACCTAACCCGAACCTAACCCGAACCTAACCCGAACCTAACCCGAACCTAACCCGAACCTAACCCGAACCTAACCCGAACCTAACCCGAACCTAACCCGAACCTAACCCGAACCTAACCCGAACCTAACCCGAACCTAACCCGAACCTAACCCGAACCTAACCCGAACCTAACCCGAACCTAACCCGAACCTAACCCGAACCTAACCCGAACCTAACCCGAACCTAACCCGAACCTAACCCGAACCTAACCCGAACCTAACCCGAACCTAACCCGAACCTAACCCGAACCTAACCCGAACCTAACCCGAACCTAACCCGAACCTAACCCGAACCTAACCCGAACCTAACCCGAACCTAACCCGAACCTAACCCGAACCTAACCCGAACCTAACCCGAACCTAACCCGAACCTAACCCGAACCTAACCCGAACCTAACCCGAACCTAACCCGAACCTAACCCGAACCTAACCCGAACCTAACCCGAACCTAACCCGAACCTAACCCGAACCTAACCCGAACCTAACCCGAACCTAACCCGAACCTAACCCGAACCTAACCCGAACCTAACCCGAACCTAACCCGAACCTAACCCGAACCTAACCCGAACCTAACCCGAACCTAACCCGAACCTAACCCGAACCTAACCCGAACCTAACCCGAACCTAACCCGAACCTAACCCGAACCTAACCCGAACCTAACCCGAACCTAACCCGAACCTAACCCGAACCTAACCCGAACCTAACCCGAACCTAACCCGAACCTAACCCGAACCTAACCCGAACCTAACCCGAACCTAACCCGAACCTAACCCGAACCTAACCCGAACCTAACCCGAACCTAACCCGAACCTAACCCGAACCTAACCCGAACCTAACCCGAACCTAACCCGAACCTAACCCGAACCTAACCCGAACCTAACCCGAACCTAACCCGAACCTAACCCGAACCTAACCCGAACCTAACCCGAACCTAACCCGAACCTAACCCGAACCTAACCCGAACCTAACCCGAACCTAAC
The DNA here is from genome assembly GCA_037178635.1 of Bombus dahlbomii. Lineage (NCBI taxonomy): Eukaryota > Metazoa > Arthropoda > Insecta > Hymenoptera > Apidae > Bombus > Bombus dahlbomii. The sequence goes on from CM074105.1 coordinate 16,524, forward strand.
CCGAACCTAACCCGAACCTAACCCGAACCTAACCCGAACCTAACCCGAACCTAACCCGAACCTAACCCGAACCTAACCCGAACCTAACCCGAACCTAACCCGAACCTAACCCGAACCTAACCCGAACCTAACCCGAACCTAACCCGAACCTAACCCGAACCTAACCCGAACCTAACCCGAACCTAACCCGAACCTAACCCGAACCTAACCCGAACCTAACCCGAACCTAACCCGAACCTAACCCGAACCTAACCCGAACCTAACCCGAACCTAACCCGAACCTAACCCGAACCTAACCCGAACCTAACCCGAACCTAACCCGAACCTAACCCGAACCTAACCCGAACCTAACCCGAACCTAACCCGAACCTAACCCGAACCTAACCCGAACCTAACCCGAACCTAACCCGAACCTAACCCGAACCTAACCCGAACCTAACCCGAACCTAACCCGAACCTAACCCGAACCTAACCCGAACCTAACCCGAACCTAACCCGAACCTAACCCGAACCTAACCCGAACCTAACCCGAACCTAACCCGAACCTAACCCGAACCTAACCCGAACCTAACCCGAACCTAACCCGAACCTAACCCGAACCTAACCCGAACCTAACCCGAACCTAACCCGAACCTAACCCGAACCTAACCCGAACCTAACCCGAACCTAACCCGAACCTAACCCGAACCTAACCCGAACCTAACCCGAACCTAACCCGAACCTAACCCGAACCTAACCCGAACCTAACCCGAACCTAACCCGAACCTAACCCGAACCTAACCCGAACCTAACCCGAACCTAACCCGAACCTAACCCGAACCTAACCCGAACCTAACCCGAACCTAACCCGAACCTAACCCGAACCTAACCCGAACCTAACCCGAACCTAACCCGAACCTAACCCGAACCTAACCCGAACCTAACCCGAACCTAACCCGAACCTAACCCGAACCTAACCCGAACCTAACCCGAACCTAACCCGAACCTAACCCGAACCTAACCCGAACCTAACCCGAACCTAACCCGAACCTAACCCGAACCTAACCCGAACCTAACCCGAACCTAACCCGAACCTAACCCGAACCTAACCCGAACCTAACCCGAACCTAACCCGAACCTAACCCGAACCTAACCCGAACCTAACCCGAACCTAACCCGAACCTAACCCGAACCTAACCCGAACCTAACCCGAACCTAACCCGAACCTAACCCGAACCTAACCCGAACCTAACCCGAACCTAACCCGAACCTAACCCGAACCTAACCCGAACCTAACCCGAACCTAACCCGAACCTAACCCGAACCTAACCCGAACCTAACCCGAACCTAACCCGAACCTAACCCGAACCTAACCCGAACCTAACCCGAACCTAACCCGAACCTAACCCGAACCTAACCCGAACCTAACCCGAACCTAACCCGAACCTAACCCGAACCTAACCCGAACCTAACCCGAACCTAACCCGAACCTAACCCGAACCTAACCCGAACCTAACCCGAACCTAACCCGAACCTAACCCGAACCTAACCCGAACCTAACCCGAACCTAACCCGAACCTAACCCGAACCTAACCCGAACCTAACCCGAACCTAACCCGAACCTAACCCGAACCTAACCCGAACCTAACCCGAACCTAACCCGAACCTAACCCGAACCTAACCCGAACCTAACCCGAACCTAACCCGAACCTAACCCGAACCTAACCCGAACCTAACCCGAACCTAACCCGAACCTAACCCGAACCTAACCCGAACCTAACCCGAACCTAACCCGAACCTAACCCGAACCTAACCCGAACCTAACCCGAACCTAACCCGAACCTAACCCGAACCTAACCCGAACCTAACCCGAACCTAACCCGAACCTAACCCGAACCTAACCCGAACCTAACCCGAACCTAACCCGAACCTAACCCGAACCTAACCCGAACCTAACCCGAACCTAACCCGAACCTAACCCGAACCTAACCCGAACCTAACCCGAACCTAACCCGAACCTAACCCGAACCTAACCCGAACCTAACCCGAACCTAACCCGAACCTAACCCGAACCTAACCCGAACCTAACCCGAACCTAACCCGAACCTAACCCGAACCTAACCCGAACCTAACCCGAACCTAACCCGAACCTAACCCGAACCTAACCCGAACCTAACCCGAACCTAACCCGAACCTAACCCGAACCTAACCCGAACCTAACCCGAACCTAACCCGAACCTAACCCGAACCTAACCCGAACCTAACCCGAACCTAACCCGAACCTAACCCGAACCTAACCCGAACCTAACCCGAACCTAACCCGAACCTAACCCGAACCTAACCCGAACCTAACCCGAACCTAACCCGAACCTAACCCGAACCTAACCCGAACCTAACCCGAACCTAACCCGAACCTAACCCGAACCTAACCCGAACCTAACCCGAACCTAACCCGAACCTAACCCGAACCTAACCCGAACCTAACCCGAACCTAACCCGAACCTAACCCGAACCTAACCCGAACCTAACCCGAACCTAACCCGAACCTAACCCGAACCTAACCCGAACCTAACCCGAACCTAACCCGAACCTAACCCGAACCTAACCCGAACCTAACCCGAACCTAACCCGAACCTAACCCGAACCTAACCCGAACCTAACCCGAACCTAACCCGAACCTAACCCGAACCTAACCCGAACCTAACCCGAACCTAACCCGAACCTAACCCGAACCTAACCCGAACCTAACCCGAACCTAACCCGAACCTAACCCGAACCTAACCCGAACCTAACCCGAACCTAACCCGAACCTAACCCGAACCTAACCCGAACCTAACCCGAACCTAACCCGAACCTAACCCGAACCTAACCCGAACCTAACCCGAACCTAACCCGAACCTAACCCGAACCTAACCCGAACCTAACCCGAACCTAACCCGAACCTAACCCGAACCTAACCCGAACCTAACCCGAACCTAACCCGAACCTAACCCGAACCTAACCCGAACCTAACCCGAACCTAACCCGAACCTAACCCGAACCTAACCCGAACCTAACCCGAACCTAACCCGAACCTAACCCGAACCTAACCCGAACCTAACCCGAACCTAACCCGAACCTAACCCGAACCTAACCCGAACCTAACCCGAACCTAACCCGAACCTAACCCGAACCTAACCCGAACCTAACCCGAACCTAACCCGAACCTAACCCGAACCTAACCCGAACCTAACCCGAACCTAACCCGAACCTAACCCGAACCTAACCCGAACCTAACCCGAACCTAACCCGAACCTAACCCGAACCTAACCCGAACCTAACCCGAACCTAACCCGAACCTAACCCGAACCTAACCCGAACCTAACCCGAACCTAACCCGAACCTAACCCGAACCTAACCCGAACCTAACCCGAACCTAACCCGAACCTAACCCGAACCTAACCCGAACCTAACCCGAACCTAACCCGAACCTAACCCGAACCTAACCCGAACCTAACCCGAACCTAACCCGAACCTAACCCGAACCTAACCCGAACCTAACCCGAACCTAACCCGAACCTAACCCGAACCTAACCCGAACCTAACCCGAACCTAACCCGAACCTAACCCGAACCTAACCCGAACCTAACCCGAACCTAACCCGAACCTAACCCGAACCTAACCCGAACCTAACCCGAACCTAACCCGAACCTAACCCGAACCTAACCCGAACCTAACCCGAACCTAACCCGAACCTAACCCGAACCTAACCCGAACCTAACCCGAACCTAACCCGAACCTAACCCGAACCTAACCCGAACCTAACCCGAACCTAACCCGAACCTAACCCGAACCTAACCCGAACCTAACCCGAACCTAACCCGAACCTAACCCGAACCTAACCCGAACCTAACCCGAACCTAACCCGAACCTAACCCGAACCTAACCCGAACCTAACCCGAACCTAACCCGAACCTAACCCGAACCTAACCCGAACCTAACCCGAACCTAACCCGAACCTAACCCGAACCTAACCCGAACCTAACCCGAACCTAACCCGAACCTAACCCGAACCTAACCCGAACCTAACCCGAACCTAACCCGAACCTAACCCGAACCTAACCCGAACCTAACCCGAACCTAACCCGAACCTAACCCGAACCTAACCCGAACCTAACCCGAACCTAACCCGAACCTAACCCGAACCTAACCCGAACCTAACCCGAACCTAACCCGAACCTAACCCGAACCTAACCCGAACCTAACCCGAACCTAACCCGAACCTAACCCGAACCTAACCCGAACCTAACCCGAACCTAACCCGAACCTAACCCGAACCTAACCCGAACCTAACCCGAACCTAACCCGAACCTAACCCGAACCTAACCCGAACCTAACCCGAACCTAACCCGAACCTAACCCGAACCTAACCCGAACCTAACCCGAACCTAACCCGAACCTAACCCGAACCTAACCCGAACCTAACCCGAACCTAACCCGAACCTAACCCGAACCTAACCCGAACCTAACCCGAACCTAACCCGAACCTAACCCGAACCTAACCCGAACCTAACCCGAACCTAACCCGAACCTAACCCGAACCTAACCCGAACCTAACCCGAACCTAACCCGAACCTAACCCGAACCTAACCCGAACCTAACCCGAACCTAACCCGAACCTAACCCGAACCTAACCCGAACCTAACCCGAACCTAACCCGAACCTAACCCGAACCTAACCCGAACCTAACCCGAACCTAACCCGAACCTAACCCGAACCTAACCCGAACCTAACCCGAACCTAACCCGAACCTAACCCGAACCTAACCCGAACCTAACCCGAACCTAACCCGAACCTAACCCGAACCTAACCCGAACCTAACCCGAACCTAACCCGAACCTAACCCGAACCTAACCCGAACCTAACCCGAACCTAACCCGAACCTAACCCGAACCTAACCCGAACCCGAACCTAACCCGAACCTAACCCGAACCTAACCCGAACCTAACCCGAACCTAACCCGAACCTAACCCGAACCTAACCCGAACCTAACCCGAACCTAACCCGAACCTAACCCGAACCTAACCCGAACCTAACCCGAACCTAACCCGAACCTAACCCGAACCTAACCCGAACCTAACCCGAACCTAACCCGAACCTAACCCGAACCTAACCCGAACCTAACCCGAACCTAACCCGAACCTAACCCGAACCTAACCCGAACCTAACCCGAACCTAACCCGAACCTAACCCGAACCTAACCCGAACCTAACCCGAACCTAACCCGAACCTAACCCGAACCTAACCCGAACCTAACCCGAACCTAACCCGAACCTAACCCGAACCTAACCCGAACCTAACCCGAACCTAACCCGAACCTAACCCGAACCTAACCCGAACCTAACCCGAACCTAACCCGAACCTAACCCGAACCTAACCCGAACCTAACCCGAACCTAACCCGAACCTAACCCGAACCTAACCCGAACCTAACCCGAACCTAACCCGAACCTAACCCGAACCTAACCCGAACCTAACCCGAACCTAACCCGAACCTAACCCGAACCTAACCCGAACCTAACCCGAACCTAACCCGAACCTAACCCGAACCTAACCCGAACCTAACCCGAACCTAACCCGAACCTAACCCGAACCTAACCCGAACCTAACCCGAACCTAACCCGAACCTAACCCGAACCTAACCCGAACCTAACCCGAACCTAACCCGAACCTAACCCGAACCTAACCCGAACCTAACCCGAACCTAACCCGAACCTAACCCGAACCTAACCCGAACCTAACCCGAACCTAACCCGAACCTAACCCGAACCTAACCCGAACCTAACCCGAACCTAACCCGAACCTAACCCGAACCTAACCCGAACCTAACCCGAACCTAACCCGAACCTAACCCGAACCTAACCCGAACCTAACCCGAACCTAACCCGAACCTAACCCGAACCTAACCCGAACCTAACCCGAACCTAACCCGAACCTAACCCGAACCTAACCCGAACCTAACCCGAACCTAACCCGAACCTAACCCGAACCTAACCCGAACCTAACCCGAACCTAACCCGAACCTAACCCGAACCTAACCCGAACCTAACCCGAACCTAACCCGAACCTAACCCGAACCTAACCCGAACCTAACCCGAACCTAACCCGAACCTAACCCGAACCTAACCCGAACCTAACCCGAACCTAACCCGAACCTAACCCGAACCTAACCCGAACCTAACCCGAACCTAACCCGAACCTAACCCGAACCTAACCCGAACCTAACCCGAACCTAACCCGAACCTAACCCGAACCTAACCCGAACCTAACCCGAACCTAACCCGAACCTAACCCGAACCTAACCCGAACCTAACCCGAACCTAACCCGAACCTAACCCGAACCTAACCCGAACCTAACCCGAACCTAACCCGAACCTAACCCGAACCTAACCCGAACCTAACCCGAACCTAACCCGAACCTAACCCGAACCTAACCCGAACCTAACCCGAACCTAACCCGAACCTAACCCGAACCTAACCCGAACCTAACCCGAACCTAACCCGAACCTAACCCGAACCTAACCCGAACCTAACCCGAACCTAACCCGAACCTAACCCGAACCTAACCCGAACCTAACCCGAACCTAACCCGAACCTAACCCGAACCTAACCCGAACCTAACCCGAACCTAACCCGAACCTAACCCGAACCTAACCCGAACCTAACCCGAACCTAACCCGAACCTAACCCGAACCTAACCCGAACCTAACCCGAACCTAACCCGAACCTAACCCGAACCTAACCCGAACCTAACCCGAACCTAACCCGAACCTAACCCGAACCTAACCCGAACCTAACCCGAACCTAACCCGAACCTAACCCGAACCTAACCCGAACCTAACCCGAACCTAACCCGAACCTAACCCGAACCTAACCCGAACCTAACCCGAACCTAACCCGAACCTAACCCGAACCTAACCCGAACCTAACCCGAACCTAACCCGAACCTAACCCGAACCTAACCCGAACCTAACCCGAACCTAACCCGAACCTAACCCGAACCTAACCCGAACCTAACCCGAACCTAACCCGAACCTAACCCGAACCTAACCCGAACCTAACCCGAACCTAACCCGAACCTAACCCGAACCTAACCCGAACCTAACCCGAACCTAACCCGAACCTAACCCGAACCTAACCCGAACCTAACCCGAACCTAACCCGAACCTAACCCGAACCTAACCCGAACCTAACCCGAACCTAACCCGAACCTAACCCGAACCTAACCCGAACCTAACCCGAACCTAACCCGAACCTAACCCGAACCTAACCCGAACCTAACCCGAACCTAACCCGAACCTAACCCGAACCTAACCCGAACCTAACCCGAACCTAACCCGAACCTAACCCGAACCTAACCCGAACCTAACCCGAACCTAACCCGAACCTAACCCGAACCTAACCCGAACCTAACCCGAACCTAACCCGAACCTAACCCGAACCTAACCCGAACCTAACCCGAACCTAACCCGAACCTAACCCGAACCTAACCCGAACCTAACCCGAACCTAACCCGAACCTAACCCGAACCTAACCCGAACCTAACCCGAACCTAACCCGAACCTAACCCGAACCTAACCCGAACCTAACCCGAACCTAACCCGAACCTAACCCGAACCTAACCCGAACCTAACCCGAACCTAACCCGAACCTAACCCGAACCTAACCCGAACCTAACCCGAACCTAACCCGAACCTAACCCGAACCTAACCCGAACCTAACCCGAACCTAACCCGAACCTAACCCGAACCTAACCCGAACCTAACCCGAACCTAACCCGAACCTAACCCGAACCTAACCCGAACCTAACCCGAACCTAACCCGAACCTAACCCGAACCTAACCCGAACCTAACCCGAACCTAACCCGAACCTAACCCGAACCTAACCCGAACCTAACCCGAACCTAACCCGAACCTAACCCGAACCTAACCCGAACCTAACCCGAACCTAACCCGAACCTAACCCGAACCTAACCCGAACCTAACCCGAACCTAACCCGAACCTAACCCGAACCTAACCCGAACCTAACCCGAACCTAACCCGAACCTAACCCGAACCTAACCCGAACCTAACCCGAACCTAACCCGAACCTAACCCGAACCTAACCCGAACCTAACCCGAACCTAACCCGAACCTAACCCGAACCTAACCCGAACCTAACCCGAACCTAACCCGAACCTAACCCGAACCTAACCCGAACCTAACCCGAACCTAACCCGAACCTAACCCGAACCTAACCCGAACCTAACCCGAACCTAACCCGAACCTAACCCGAACCTAACCCGAACCTAACCCGAACCTAACCCGAACCTAACCCGAACCTAACCCGAACCTAACCCGAACCTAACCCGAACCTAACCCGAACCTAACCCGAACCTAACCCGAACCTAACCCGAACCTAACCCGAACCTAACCCGAACCTAACCCGAACCTAACCCGAACCTAACCCGAACCTAACCCGAACCTAACCCGAACCTAACCCGAACCTAACCCGAACCTAACCCGAACCTAACCCGAACCTAACCCGAACCTAACCCGAACCTAACCCGAACCTAACCCGAACCTAACCCGAACCTAACCCGAACCTAACCCGAACCTAACCCGAACCTAACCCGAACCTAACCCGAACCTAACCCGAACCTAACCCGAACCTAACCCGAACCTAACCCGAACCTAACCCGAACCTAACCCGAACCTAACCCGAACCTAACCCGAACCTAACCCGAACCTAACCCGAACCTAACCCGAACCTAACCCGAACCTAACCCGAACCTAACCCGAACCTAACCCGAACCTAACCCGAACCTAACCCGAACCTAACCCGAACCTAACCCGAACCTAACCCGAACCTAACCCGAACCTAACCCGAACCTAACCCGAACCTAACCCGAACCTAACCCGAACCTAACCCGAACCTAACCCGAACCTAACCCGAACCTAACCCGAACCTAACCCGAACCTAACCCGAACCTAACCCGAACCTAACCCGAACCTAACCCGAACCTAACCCGAACCTAACCCGAACCTAACCCGAACCTAACCCGAACCTAACCCGAACCTAACCCGAACCTAACCCGAACCTAACCCGAACCTAACCCGAACCTAACCCGAACCTAACCCGAACCTAACCCGAACCTAACCCGAACCTAACCCGAACCTAACCCGAACCTAACCCGAACCTAACCCGAACCTAACCCGAACCTAACCCGAACCTAACCCGAACCTAACCCGAACCTAACCCGAACCTAACCCGAACCTAACCCGAACCTAACCCGAACCTAACCCGAACCTAACCCGAACCTAACCCGAACCTAACCCGAACCTAACCCGAACCTAACCCGAACCTAACCCGAACCTAACCCGAACCTAACCCGAACCTAACCCGAACCTAACCCGAACCTAACCCGAACCTAACCCGAACCTAACCCGAACCTAACCCGAACCTAACCCGAACCTAACCCGAACCTAACCCGAACCTAACCCGAACCTAACCCGAACCTAACCCGAACCTAACCCGAACCTAACCCGAACCTAACCCGAACCTAACCCGAACCTAACCCGAACCTAACCCGAACCTAACCCGAACCTAACCCGAACCTAACCCGAACCTAACCCGAACCTAACCCGAACCTAACCCGAACCTAACCCGAACCTAACCCGAACCTTTTTTTTTTTTTTTTTTTTTTTTTCGTGGAGGAAACCTTCATAGGCGCCCCGCGCCCTCCGGGGAGAGGGCGCCGGGTAGTGCCGGATTCGTACCGGCTAAAACCTCCACGGTGGCCGTACTTGGCGCATGGCGGAAGGGGCCCTAGAACCACTCATAAGCATGACATCACGAGCCCCTTCCGCGCCGAGTTCACCTCGAGTTATGCGAATCTAACCAAAGACGCGATGCGCGGCCACCGCGTTATAAGTTATAAAATAATACTATATAACGTTATACGTTATAAAACAATACTATATAACGTTAGACGTTATAAAATAGTACTATATAACGTTATACGATATAAAATAATACAATATAACTTTATTACGTAACACTATATAACGTTATACGTTATAAAATTATATCGTATAACGTTGTACGATATAAAATAATACTATATAATGTTAGACGTTGTAATATAATACAATATAACGTTATACGTTATAACGTAATACTATATAACGCTATACGTTATAAAATAATAATATGTAACGTTATAAGTTATAAAATAATACAATATAACGTTATACGTTATAACGTAATACCATATAACGTTAAACGTTTTAAAGTAATACTATATAATGTTATAACGTAACACTATATAACGGTATACGTTATAAAATAACATCATGTAACGTTATAAGTTACAAAATAATACTATATGACGTTATACGTTATAAAGTAATACTATATAACGTTATACGTTATAAATTAATACCATATAACGTTATACGTTTTAAAATAATACTATATAATGTTATAACGTAACACTATATAACGGTATACGTTATAAAATAATAATACGTAACGTTATAAATTATAGAATAATACTATATAACGTTATACGTTATTAAATAATACTATATAACGTTATACCTTATAACGTAATACAATATAACGTTATAACGTAATTTTTACGCCGCGGGGCCCAGTATAGATCATATTTTCAACCGTCGCTTGCGACCTTCCAACATCGCCAGAGAGGCTCTCTTATCTGCCCGACGAAAAACAAACAATGTCTCCCCGGACACATGGTTGTCATAAATCGGCGAGTTCTGTAGCCTTCGATTTCTGACCGTTATGTTGTTTTTACTGCATACCTGACAATAACGTAACGGGAGCTGTCCTCCAGAAAGACAAAGAATCGGCTTAAGAGAGTCAGTACTGTTTCAAAACTCACTTGGCATACAACGACAGCTCTAACGAACGAAGTCGCCTAGTCTCACACGTCGAGTCACATTTCTGTAACGCATTACCCGCATCCGACGCCAAATAATTCTAACATTATCTTATTATTATACGTAATTGTTTATTTAAAATATACTATATATTAACCTGTTAACACAGTGTTAAGTCATTGAACCACCCCTGTTATCCTAACCGAAACAAGGGGACCGACTACTTCGCGGCGTCGATTAGCCGAATCGTAGCGACAATTTACGCCTCTCGCTCGCGCGTTTTCATCGTGACCGCATCTCTCCGCGAACGGTCGTAACAGTAATTCTATTCAACGTTATACGTTATAACGTAATACTATATATACTTCTATAGTTAAGTGCTATGTTCCTATAAAATTATCATGTTCTTGTTAATAGCAATTGCTTTTTGGAACGTTTATTTCATTATCTAATCCATTATAACTTTTTAGAATACTATTTCAAAAGCCCTTGCTGCCAGGAAACGATTCCTTATCCTACCTTTTGTAATTTCCAAGGAAACTTATTACTGAATGAAACAAATCTTCCTAACTTCTCATCTGTACTATTATCGTAAGTCTCTTTTAGTAATTATATGTTATTAATTTTCATAATATCTCATATATATTTGTTGATTTTAATTGTGAAATGCATTATTTTATTTAAAAGAAACGAAAAATTACACTTATTTCTTACCCTTTACATTTGTTATCCCAAACTCATGAATGAGAAGAACAAATCTAATCTTTAGTCTCGTACCTACTTTTTTCTGTACTTATAAAGACTAATTAAATTTTGTCATAAACTCATTAGAGTTGAGCATTATTTAAATAATAGACCAAGTCTCCTAACTGCAAAATCATAAGATAACCTTCGGTCTTTCTATGTTCCGTTGCGCACTTCTATATATCGATGTACTATAGAACTAAATATGCCATGTTTCAAATCATATTGGGAAAAGATTTATATATTTCGTTCCCCCATGGGTTACCTAATGTTCACTGAAGATAGAAATGTGGTAGAACCTTAATTTATTTCCATTACCAACTATAATAGTCCCTAACAATTTATTATAAACGGACAATTATCACCATAGGATGGAATAACGTGAAATTGCATCAATAGTTTTTATAACAACCATTCTAATAAATGTCAAGTAAATAGCACCGGTTTATACAACGAGTTTATAAATTCTACAAAGTCTATACCGAGGATGTACACTAAATATCCACTTAGGAAGGAATGAAATAGTTTCTACGATTGTGTTTACTTGTATTTGTGGTATCTGCTGATCGCACCAAATAAGTATTAATATTCGACTCAATAGTCAAAACTGTAATAATTATAACGGTTAGGGCATTCAGTAGGGCATACTGATCCATTCCAGTTATCTTGTACTATATTGCCAAGATCCTTCTCAACTTTATCCTATATGACGGCTTCCAAAGTACTTACCATACGAAACTTTTATCTGTACCTACATTCTGCTTGTTGTAAGAAAAGTTTTGAAATACTATTACCGCTATATTACGAATGCCACGATTCTAATAATAAAATTTGATCCCAGTCTGAAAATATATATATAGAAGTTTCCAAATATTTAATGCAAACTTATGTTTATTATTAAATTAATATACCTTATAGACAATCGTCTTAATCATATACCTAATAAATGTTAAGAGTATATAGTAATATAGTCCCACTAAATACTAATATTAACATTCTTCTCGATGGTTGTCTCTTTAAATACTTTTGTGATTTTTGAAAAATATGTATATCTTTGTACTAAATATCTTTTAATTTCAGTATAGATCTTCCAAATTGTTTCAAATTTCTCCCATATATTATATATTACGATAATTGGATTTCATTATAGCGCTAATGAAATTCTAAAATGTCGTATAACATACCTAATATACCTAATATGCTCACATTCCTCCTAAAATGTATCGATATTAATGTATGAATACATTTATGAGTCCACTATCCTATATAACTGCCGCTTGGCTTTCAAGTTTTCCAGTTTCAAATAATCAATGTTTACTACTATATGCTCTATTTAACGGTTTCTTTTATAAATTTTCCTTCTGTAAACAATTTTTCAATAGCGGTAGGTATTTGATACCTCTTTGATCAACTGAAAATCGAAGTAAGCTGCGGCATTCCATCTATCATTAGATTCGTTGACAATCATTTCACCCGGAACTTAAATTTTTACTGAGAGATCACCCATATGAACGGCCCTCCTTTCCCAAATCTCTTTAATTAATAAGAAAACGTGGCTTTCATGCTACAAAAGAAGCAATATATAAATCACGTACCAAGTTTCATACGCTATAATTCCTACAAATTGTTAGATAATAACAGTATTATTAGATAATAACGATATACGTATAACAAAAAGAAAAATTCCATTTTATCCTATATATAGATTTATTTATTCCGCACTTTCCTATGTGCTTCCATAATTTTTACATTTACAGAATTAATAAGGAATTCAGTAAATCGCTACTTTCGGCAAAGTTATTCGTAATAATATCCGGATTCGAATTTCATAAAATATCCTCCTTGACACCCGTAAGCATGCATGAATATAAATTTTTCGGTCACAAGATATTTCGCAATTTATTTTTTATAAATCCTAAAGTAGAACAGCTTCGTTCACAAGGTGTTTGGGCCACCGATGTCAGCAAATATTCCTATGTTAATCCCAATAAGGAGCAAGCATTTGTTGTTAAATTATATTGATTAAATATTTCGTAAGAACAAACGACACCATCGTTGCAGGATTGGCGTTGTTCCAGTATTTCATTTATTTCTTCCTTTTCATATTTATATACCTTTCTTTTTTCCGTGATGCTTATAGCAAATGCTTGTTTTCGTATTCTCTTCCAATTATTCCACTGATAGCGAATAACCATAATAATGAATAACGAAATTGTCGTACTCGTCTTTCAAATTTTCTAAACTTACCTTACTGCATTTATATGTGTTTCATCGTTTTTTATCATAGAAAAATGTTTTGGGATTCAAATAGGCAAAATCGGCGTATAATGGTTTATATAATGGAGTTAGAAAACGACGATAAATACTTTCGCACGCAACATCAAATATTATATTACACTTAAATTCAATAATTTTGAATTCTACGTTAATTATATAGTTATCTGGAGTTCTTTCTCCTTTTGCATCGTTTTTCTGTTTTATTCTGGTAACAAGCAGCGATTCGTGAATTTCTAGATTATATTTTTTACAATATGTAAATTTACTTTTAGGCTGCGTTGCAAAGATATCAGCAGTTTTTATCCCATTCCCAAAATTGCTATTTGATTTCAAATTTTCATATGTTTCGCTTCCTATATTACGGATTTTAAATGGACCTATCCCACTTGTTCGGAGATATTTTGATGAGGATGTTGTCGATACTAATATTTCTGCTGTAAGCATATTTTCATATTTTTATAGTAAATCTGCAAAATTTCTTTCCTTTCGCACGCGTTTTAAGTTTGCATATTAAGAAGTCTTCAATTTTTAGTAATTTAATTGTGACGACCATGTATAAAGCAGCATTTGGTTTTGCAAACAAACCAAGTACTTTCTTTAAGGCGATATATTTAGATCTCTATCATGTTTTTCCTATAGTTAACAATTTCCGATATTACGAATCTCTACGTACAATTTCCCATATATTCCTTTTTTCTTAAGAGTCACGAATAAACACGACATATTCGTTTGCCAACCACGAAAAAGACCCTTACACTAACTTTGTACATTTGCCACACCGTCTCTCTTGAGTTATTTACACGTGAATCTTATTAGCGATCCATATTTGTTTTACAAACTCAAACTCAATTTCCCTTGTTGTAGATTTTCGCTTTACGATAGCTAAGAACCTTTTGTAAGTAAAGTTAGAAATATAACGTATAGTAATTCAACGTTTTTCTTTTTTTGATATGATATATCTTGCATGCAGTCCATTTGTACTGGAAACATTTTTGATCCGATCGCTTCCTTTGTAATTCTCTATTGAAGTAGTGCGCACTGACGACTTTAATGAACTTACTAATTGTAATCTTAGAAATCCACGTTATCCAAAATTCCTTACTTTTATCTGGGATCTTTTTTAGATCTTTTTAGTGGTTTTTATGCATTTTTGTGTCCCTTCAAAAGAGTCTCAAATTTACTAAGCAAATGTACCATGTAAAATGTTACCATAATCTTCTGTTTTATTTTCTGCTGTAAGATGCCTCAGATTTACACTCTCTGTAACTTAATCCTCGCTTACCGATAACTGTGATTGCATTCATAATTCTTTTCAATATTTTTCGATTGTTATGCCCCTTTGACGCTTTTTTCTCACCCAAGTAATATTTTATTGATCCATAACAAATTCGTGTACAATAGCGTTTATATATTTATGTTCAGGTTGCATCTTAATTTTTAAACTAATCTTTTGGAAAGTGCACTGTGGTGTAGAAATCGTGTTTTTATAAAATTTACCAAAAACATTTACGAAAAACGTACAATGTCTCGACGAGCGCATAGTTCACACAAAGCAGCGAGTTCTGGAACCGTCGATTTCGGACCGTTCTTCCATTCTCACAAAGAAGTCGGCATACGTTATCATCGCCGCGATCGGTGGCGTGATCCGAGCGTAGTGGGGGTTGTCTCACGGAAAGACAAAGGTTCGGTTTAAGGTTCTCCTTTGAAAATTCATACTGCATACATCGAGAGCTCGGACGAATAAAGTCGCTTAGTCTAACCAATATCGAGAAATATAAAAAGTCGAATAGAATTTCTGTAACGCATTAACTTTATTCATTGCCAAATAATTTCTGACGATCTTATTACTGTACCATTTATTGTTGAATATACACGCTATATTAACCTGTTGACACAGTGTTAAATTCATCGAACCACCACTGTTATCTTAATGGAAACAAGGGGAACGACTATTTCGCGGCGTCGATTATATGAATCGTAGCGACAATTCACGCCTCTCGCTTACGCGTTTTTCTCGCGATCGCGTCTCTCCGCGAACGATCGTAACAACCATTTAGCGGAATGAAAGTTATATCTTAGATGTTATAAACTACCACCTTACAGAATTTGACAGTATTATCTGCGCTTAAGATTTCAGAGTTACGATCGTGTTTTACTCGGCGCTCGTGAATCGGCTGAGTTTGTTTAGAAATGTAACAATTAGATATAGAACGGCATTGCTTATTCAAATAGTTTTGAGCGGCATTGGTGTAATTTAATCCTGACGTTAAGAATACCGGATTAACTACCAATTGTGCTAAAAAGACTTTGTTCGTGAGAGATGGTATGGGGTATATTTGCTTTATATCCTATTCCATGTCTATAATTCCTTGTACCGAAATTATAAAGAAAACTTTGTTTTGTAGAGTAAGCAATGTGAGTTCTGCGATATCTCAAATACTTTGGAAATTCTCTTCCTTTGCTATAAAAGCGTTTCCTTCTGTTTTCCTACCTAGTACTTGGCCGTAATTGCTATTAAAAGTTCCGTGAT
The DNA here is from genome assembly GCA_037178635.1 of Bombus dahlbomii. Classification (NCBI taxonomy): domain Eukaryota; kingdom Metazoa; phylum Arthropoda; class Insecta; order Hymenoptera; family Apidae; genus Bombus; species Bombus dahlbomii. The sequence continues at coordinate 32,977 of CM074105.1, forward strand.
CAATGATCTGTGGACTTATTGTACCTTGTTTTTCTAAGATGATTAAATTGAATATTTTCTCGATTTGGAATTTTAAGTCTGACACTGAGCTTTTCGCCGCTTTTGGTGACACAAACTGGACTGGTGCGTAGTTCTTAGCTTGGCATCGTTTTCCAAAGATCCATCGACTGATTAATTTTTGGAAAACGATGCCAATTACCAGGTCTCACCACGAGGAGGTGACTACGCACGAGACCCGCCCATGAGTTATTTAACGTTATGCATCGGTCTCGACATTCAACCTATTGGCAAGAATGTCGAGTTCTGACTCTACGCGATCATGGGCCTGCGTAAAGAGATAGATACTTCGTAGTCTAACCGCGAAACACCTATCTCCTACGCAGCAGTTACACCGATCTTTACAAACGTGAAACAAAGCTTACACGACGCGATATCTATCTCCCACACAACGCAACATGTATCTCACACACAAACATTACATCGATCCGTACAAACATCGTACAATAATTCGCAACCCTATCAGCAACATCCCGTATCAAAGATACATTTGTCTAACTTGGAACGAAAGATAACAAGTGAGGCTACTACTATTGAAAAGGAGCCCCGACAATCGGACGATGAAAGAAAAACAGCGACTCGCCCGGAACGAACGTAATCGCGATCTCTCGAAGGAACTAACAAACCTACGTGACGTACTCCCGTCCACTGGACAACCCTGAGGTTCAGCGGAAGCCCAAGCATTGACCTTCGCTCGATTCCTGTCACGTCGTTTGAAACTTATCACGGTCGATGGCACTTGCCGATGATACCAGTGTCCAGCAAATGGACCTGCAATTTAACACACTCCAACTGAACAAGTTGAACCCGGGGAGGGACCGCTGAACAGGATTACGAAGGCAAGGCCCCAACTGAACAGTGGGGTCCACCCCCGCGGGTTCGAACAGAATTACGGAGGACGTTAAATGCAGGTCCCTGTCCAAGTACCGAAGTACCAATCGGAGAGGATTGCGGACCTGCGACTCGATCGTCGACAGATTCACAGGTATCACCAGCGTGATGACAACGCCCGCGATTCGAGGCAAACGATGAGCAGTCGTCGAGTAGTCACCGAGACAAGAGGTGTTCTTGGGCGACCTACGAATCAAAGAGTTGTCCAGTGTACGTTGACCCGCACGTACCCGGAATACGCGCGAGTGAGTACGCCACGCGGCAGTTTGCAAGAACTGAGCGATCGTGAACCGATAAACCGCGAAAACAATTTTTTTTTTCTAAGTGATAAGCGAGGAGATCAAGAGAGAAAAGAATTTTATTTTTCCAACGATAAAACTCGAAGAATTGATTCCAAGATAGACAAGTACCGTTGTATAGAATGAGCTTACAATGCATTACAATACATAACACAGGTACCTATCGTATGACTAATTAAGGCTAAAACGCACGCATCCCACGTTGTCCCACGGTGTCCCACGTTGTCCCACGTTGTCCCACGTTGTCCCACGTTGTCCCACGTTGTCCCACGTTGTCCCACGGTGTCCAGCGACGTCCCACGGTGTCCAACGACGTCCAACGTTGTCCCACGTTGTCCAACGATGTCCAACGATGTCCAGCGATGTCCCACGTTGTCCCACGGTGTCCAGCGACGTCCCACGGTGTCCAGCGACGTCCCACGGTGTCCCACGTTGGCCAACGGTGTCCATCGATGTCCAACGACGTCCCACGGTGTCCCACGTTGGCCAACGGTGTCCATCGATGTCCAACGACGTCCCACGGTGTCCCACGCCGTCCCACGTTGTCCCACGACGTCCCACGATGTCCAGCGGTGTCCAACGACGTCCCACGGTGTCCAACGACGTCCCACGGTGTCCAACGGTGCAGTCCAGTCTAGATCATCCAAAATTCTGTTAGAGGCTTTTGGTGATCCAAACTGGACCAATGGTGTCCCACGGTGTAGTCCAGTCTAGATCATCCAGAATTCTCTTAGAGGCTTTTGGTGATCCAAACTGGACCAATAATGTCCCACGGTGTAGTCCAGTCTAGATCATCCAGAATTCTCTTAGAGGCTTTTGGTGATCCAAACTGGACCAATGATGTCCCACGGTGCAGTCCAGTCTAGATCATCCAAAATTCTCTTAGAGGCTTTTGGTGATCCAAACTGAACCAATGATGTCCCACGGTGTCCCACGGTGCAGTCCAGTCTAGATCATCCAAAATTCTCTTTGAGGCTTTTGGTGATCCAAACCGGACCAATGGTGTCCCACGGTGCAGTCCAGTCTAGATCATCCAGAATTCTCTTAGAGGCTTTTGGTGATCCAAACTGGACCAATGATGTCCCACGGTGTCCCACGGTGCAGTCCAGTCTAGATCATCCAAAATTCTCTTAGAGGCTTTTGGTGATCCAAACTGGACCAGTGATGTCCCACGGTGTCCCACGGTGCAGTCCAGTCTACATCATCCAAAATTCTCTTAGAGGCTTTTGGTGATCCAAACTGGACCAATGATGTCCCACGTTGTCCCACGTTGTCCCACGTTGTCCCACGTTGTCCCACGTTGTCCCACGTTGTCCCACGTTGTCCCACGTTGTCCCACGTTGTCCCACGTTGTCCCACGTTGTCCCACGTTGTCCCACGTTGCGCACGTTGTCCCACGACGTCCCACGGTGTCCCACGGTGTCCAGCGTTGCAGTCCAGTCTAGATCACACAAAATTCTTTTCGCGGCATTTGGAGATCCACACTGGACCAACGGTGTCCCACGGTGCAGTCCTGTTTAGATTATCCAAAATTCTCTTCATAGCTTTTCGTGATTTAAACTGGACTGTATCTGCGTGGTTCTTAGCTTGGTATCGAATTATTGTACAATTCTTGTACCGATCGATGTAGTCGTTTTCCAAAAATTAATCATATGATTAATCTACGAAAACTATTACAATGATCAATACAAAATTGTACAATAATTCGCAATCGTACTGGTAACATTCGGTATCAAAGATACATTTGTCTAACTTGGAACGAGAGAAGGAAGATGAAACTATTGATATTGCATATACAATTTAAGGTTTTGCAAAAAAGACGTACGACTCGTTGTACTAAACTTACGAAGATATCGAAAAGTTATATATATAAAAATGGGAAAACAGGAAGAAGCCCGAACAATCAGACAATGAAAGAAAAATCATTTGGGTATCTAGCATACATATTTAATATGCTGTGAAATTTTCAAATATGTAACTGAAATGTATTTTCTGTAAATTGATAGATCTGAAACAAACTCATTTACTGAATTTGGTATATGAAAGAAACAGGCATTTTTAAAACGAGAACATTTTGTACGTGAAAAGTAAACTATTACTAATGGTCAATTATAGATCAAATTACTATTGATTAAATTTTAGCAAATATAGAGAATCATTTGCATATTTTTAATCGAAACTAGGGTTCCGTTGAAAACAAGAATTGTAAGTAATTGAATTTAAGCTGAATTAAAAATTGAAAAGTTCATTCGGAATAACTAAAATGAGAGAAAACCCGATTATTATAAAATCACTTGCTTTGTGTTTTAACTTTTGAAAGTATCTGTTATTTTCTATAACAACATAGTGATTTGCAACATACTCAACCGAAAGGTATGTGCATAGATCATTTTTTTCAGAATTTTTGCTACAATCGTGACGATTATCGCGAACGAACTTTTGTTTCACGCAAATGAAATTCGAATATTTATAAAATTTTACATTACTGTTAGAAGATTAAAAATATCGCGGTCGAAAACATTCTAAAAGTTATGGTTCTAAGAACGAACAGTCACCGGTATTAATTCCAATCGCAATGAATTACATTTTAAAAAATATTTCAAGCTCTCATAGCAACATTAAGATATTTCATTATAATACTTTTTTACGCATGAAATCGCTCACAATTTCATACATGTAAATATATATATATATTATACATTCGTAATAAAGTTCTGTATTTTAGCAGTCGTGGTAACGTTAACGCTGACAAAGGAATATGTTTATAGCAGTATTTTCAGTAATAAACGTAGTAATAAGGGGTGCATTAATAAGGGGCGCTGAAAAATAAACAAAGCAGTAGCCAGAAGGGCTACTAAAATTCGATCGCCTTCCACTCTATATGAACCCGATCAACGCGCCGAGAGTGGAACTGAATATTCTTGTTTCGCAACGCTAATTTACTACTAATATTTATGACGTAGAAAATTCTCAAAATCAAACGCGAAGAGTGCTTTGTTATATCTGCAATATCAATTAATCTACCATTTAAAAAAAAATTCTGAAAATTCCCGAAATTTGATACGCAACGCTAATAAATTTAAATCTACGCACTCGTATTTAAACAATACGCAACACTAATAGCGAGAGATCGTAGTGCAACCATTTAGGAGGTTGCCGATGAACGATCACACTTGCATAGCTTTTGCAGCTATATCGTGTGATCCAAGAACAGTGTCCGACAAATACAGTCGGAGGGTTTGGGCATTCTGTAAACGCAACTCTACTTAACGAAACGCGATCGTTCGTTATCGCAACGCTAACTCTTAAAGTGAATTTAATGAAAATTATTATTTACTATATGAAAAATATTCTGGTATTGCTACTTGCAATACTATAAAATTAATTGAGAACTAACATTTTTACAATCTAATTTTAATCAATAGAAAACAGGATAAATTCTGATACGAATAGTTCTATAAAAAATTCTAAAAATTCATAATAAAAATTGCAAAAAACAATCGCGCAATTGTAATTCGCAACTCTAAAGCAAACGCGATTATCATTTTATCGCAACTCTAATTCAAACCGTAACCATTCTCTCGCCACACTAATCAAAAGCCGCGATGTTATTTCGCAACTCTAATACAACCCGTGATTAACATATCGAAACACTAATAAGAGAAATCGCGAATGGAGGGTCGATATATCGCAGTGCAACCATTTAGGAGGTTGCCGATGAACGACCACACTTGTACAGCTCTTGCATCTGTACGTGTGGTCCAGGAATAATGTCCGACAAATGCAGTCGGAAGGTTTGGGCATTCTGTAAACGCAACTCTACTGGATAAAACGCGATCATTCATTGTCGCAACGCTAACGGGAAAAAATTAGTAGAACTCGCGATGGAATAATATCGCAACGCTAATTTTTACAGTGAACTCAATGAAGATTACTATTTACTATATGAAAAAGCTACTTCAAATATTCTGGTATTGGTATTTGCAATACTATAAAATTAATTAAAAACTAACGTTTATAAAATCTAATTTAAAAAAATAGAAGTCAGGATAAATTTTAATTCCAAAATAAAGTATAATTCCAAAAGAAATTCTAAAAATTCATAATAAAAATTGCAAAGGACAAGCACGATATTGTAATTCGCAACTCTAAAGCAAACGCGATTATCATTTTATCGCAACTCTAATTCAAACCGTAACCATTCTCTCGCCACACTAATGAAAAGCCGCGATGTTGTTTCGCAACTCTAATTCAACTCGTAATTAATCTGTCGCGACACTAATAAAAAAATCGCGATTTGCCCAATGGGAGGATGGACCGATATATACATCGGTCAAAAAAAGAAAAACTACTACTACGACTACAAATACTAAAAGCGAGCATAGTGACAAAGTAGTAACAACAATGACTTCCCATGCTCTGGATGACCCAGAGGATGGGTAGCCATTGGTAGTTGCCCTCTTGAGTGGCAGTTTGCCGGGCCTCTTCGACATATAGCCTCTTCTTTCTTCGAGCGCGATGCCCGCTGAAACTTAAATCTAAGCTCGAGACTTCTAAATCGCAAACAAAAAAAAAACTTATAAAGGTGAAATAAAAATATAAACCGCGGAAGCTGATTGAAGTGCGCATGGACTGACCAACGATCACAGCGGTGATCGTTGCTCACTCGCATGTGCGTGCTCGAGCGATAAACGTTCGTTCGCCCACTCGCGACCGCGACCGCGAAATTCGAAAAATCGAAAGGCAAAACCAGAGACGAGAGCATGCTCTACTCGTGCCAGTTTCGCCGTCGATTTTTCAAATAAATTTCCAGAAACAGGTTGGTCACACGAATACGCGCCTACCCGACCAGAGACTGTGCCAACCTGCCCGGCCCTGCCTACTTATAATTAACAGACACACCAGAAAGTATACTACCTATCCTGCCTAGCGCTATATTTAAAAAATGCAAAACGGGCACACCAACACACTCGCTCCACGGTTCTCACACAAACGCCCGGGTGCAAAGGTCCTACACTAGAGAGGACGTCCCGGGACGCCTCCGACACCCGAGCTTAGCAAATATGCACGCTCTAAGGTACGTACCTTTTTCCTGAAATCGACTGACGAAGGCTAGTGATCATTGCGTAAAACGTGATAAAACACATCTAAAGAAATTATACTTTTAAAATAAATGTAAGTAAACTTGGAATTATAATTGTAATTTACGGCAATATTAGAAGCGTGGTTACACTTAATCGCGTGGATGATATTATCACAAATTATGTTTGTATCGAGACGTAAATTGAATCGATATATGTCTCGACATTTTTAATATTTGAAGTTTTAACGAATGAGAAAAAACGACGCAATTCCACGGCCTAACAACACGCATACATAATGTGGAAAATACGTCGTGCACGATACACTAACGCATCGTCAGTCGCTGAGAAATTATTACATTACTTAATTCTAGATCATCGTGCCCAATGTCTTTCTCCCATTCAAGTAGCACCTGGGCACGTGAATGAGATCCTGACAATGGGCACGGAAGGGGTTATACCTGAAAATCCTGATCTAAAAAGATGATTAGTTTATGTAATTTTTCTTTAACGGACTAACGTTCTTTGATTTTATATTTTACTACTTCGTTTCTGATTAAATCTACTTTATTAATTTAATAGTAACTGACTAACTCTACTTTATTAATTTAATAAATTAGAACAAAATTTTAATATTGCAAAAAAGGTAGCGTTAATTGAAAAAGACTGAGACTCGATCAAATGGAATAATTGACTCTAAATATATTATTAAAAAAGAAATAATCTCAGGCAATTTCTTTATCAAAGCATATATTCGAAAGTGCAGAAGCAGTGTTCAAGATTATTGCTTTGATTCGAAAATCTGCCTGTCGCGAAGTGTCTTCTTGCACGTAAAATATCACACATTCTTGTGCGGAAAAAATGAATTTTAACTCATATTTTAAATTCTAGCCAAAGTGAAATAAACGAACGTGACGTAATATTGTCACGATCAATTCATTGCTAAAAATTAAGTATATTTATGTCACACAGGTATATTCGTGTAGATATTTGGTATTTACAAATATTCATACGGAATATCAACATGCATATTTATAAGTAACACGAATATATTCTCGAGTGTATATGTTTAACCTAACTATTAAAATACTAATTGTTATAATCGCGCTGTGCAAGAAGACCTATCCTAAATTAATAAATTTGAAAAAGAATGTTACTACTCACGGGTATAAAAAATACCCGCGGTCACTATGCTCGCAAAAAATTCTACGTAATACAACCGGTCACCCGTGCCGATTCGGACCTTTCATCCTACGGCATGATTGAATGACCGGAGGAACAGAAATGCATGCGACTCACCGTTCGAAGCGGAGAAACAGAGGACGTTACCAGGGATGCTGCGCTATCCCAGCGAATATCATCAGGGAGACTAACACCAGGCAGGAAACGTTGAAAGTAAATGGTGGAAGTGGAGGTAGCGAAAAAGCTGTTACAAAACAAAACAGAATGAGTGATTGCTGATTATTTGAAAAGTTGGAGATAATGAAAAATGGAAGTTTATTAATTGCAGTAATTTTAGTAATAATAAAGATTGAAATTCTAATAAACTTTGATAAGTATAAAAACTAAAACTCTAATATGAAAGTTTAAAATCTAAAAATTAAGAATCTAATGATTTCTGAAATATGTTAGTCATTTATTTTATAATACGGTATTAAGACTTTAACGTTTATTTCATTTTAATGAAAGTACAATCTCGGAAAATTTTCAATCAAATTATATTTCATAATTGATAGTGATCAAAGAAAAATATACAGAATAGACATAATTGAAATACGGTAGGGAAAAATACTTACATTTTTGGCTTTTGAGCCACCATTGGAGCATTCCCAAAGAAGACAAAGAAGTTGAAGCTGTGATATGTCTATAACAAAATATAAAACATCATTAATATCGTAAATACATAATAAGAAACATGGAATTTTAGCAATAATAAAGACTATACTCTAATAAGTATGTAAATTGCAACTCTAATATAAAAATTTGAGAATAAAACATTCAGTGATTTTTGATGCGTATCAGACAGTTTTATTGTACCTTAATGTTAAGACTTGAAGACTTTGTTTCAATTAAAAAAGGACATTTACAGCTTTCTAAATTATCAGTCATTTTTATTTCCTAATTAACATTTTATTTTATTTCAAACAAAATATAATAAATAGAACAAATTGAAATACGATATATAAAGCTACTTACGTTCTTGAGCTCCTGGAGAGGCTTTATCCTCTTGAGGGAGGCACTGACTCTAATACCGGAAACGAATATTCAAACAAATAAATATATAAAAAAAGAAAAATAAAAGACTACGTTACCGCGACCGCTTAAATTATGATCGGCGAACAAGAACTTTAATATCGCGTACGAATTTGATTGATAAAATTTTATTACTTTCGCGTGTGATTATTCGATCGAATTTAATCAAAGTTATCGTGATTTTAAAATATTGAAAAGAAACTATTGCGTAGCAAACACTGACTCTACAACCGCATTGCGCGCGGTCACAAACATTCCCTGAAAATAAAGTTGTTTAAGGGCGGGGTTGGGGGTGGGTGTGGAAAGAAGCGAAACATCGTTTCGACAATATGCTTCTTTTTCCTATCGAACGTTTATTTAGAAAATACTGCTATTCTTTTACGCTTAAAAATTGTTATTAAGAAATTGGAGTAAGTTTGAAAAATATTATTTAGTTGAAAATTGTGAGATATTTCTCGATAGGGAACAAATGCTTACAAATATTGCGAATGCAATGCGATCGCTTGCAAAAATTATACTGTTCGCTATTGGAATATATACTGTGAATTTTCGTTATTAGAATATGAAATATACATTTCACTAATACACCATGGTCGCGTGTTATAAATATTGGAAGATATTTGCGAGAATTCAAAAGTTCGCCACTAAATATACTTAAAGAATACTACACAAACGCGCGCGAAACCTTGTTTCGAGGTATTTGAATCTAATTGTTACTAAGTCGCAAGTTTATAACGTTACTTGTAGTCAAATCACATAATATACAAAAAAAAATTGAATTCGATACGTGAATTGTTGTGATATAACTCAATTTGAAACAATAAGATAATTCGTTAAAAATTCGTTTGAGATAAGAGAATGATTTCATACATCGGTAATAGAATAATTTATTTAATCGTCTTTACCTTCATCTTAGTATTCCAAATAATTAAGAAATTATCTATTACGAAATATGTATCAAATATTTTCGCAACTCTAAACTTTTGAAAATATCGAAAAGTTATAAACTCTAACACGATCGCAATAATCTTCCCTTAAAAATGGGGAAACAAGAAGAAGCCGGAACAAACGGACAATGAAAGAAAAATCGCGGCGCGAACTCATTCGTTCGCGATCTTTCGAAAGAATCATTGGACTCACGCGACACACTCCCGTGCACAAAATAATCGCGAGATTCAGTGGAAAAGAAGAATGGATTTTTATATATCGTTCCAAGTCAGATAAGTATCGTTGTACAGAATGGGGTCAGAATGGGTTTGAGAGTAAAGACATATCCAACGGTGTCCAACGTTGTCCAACGGTGTCCAACGTTGTCCCACGATGTCCCTCGGTGTCCAACGTTGTCCCACGATGTCCCTCGATGTCCAACGTTGTCCCACGATGTCCCTCGGTGTCCAACGTTGTCCCACGATGTCCTTCGGTGTCCAACGTTGTCCCACGATGTCCTTCGGTGTCCAACGGTGTCCAACGGTGTCCAGCGGTGTCCAACGGCGTCCCACGGTGTCCCACGGTGTCCCACGGTGCAATCCAGTCTAGATCATCCAAAATTCTTTTCGCGGCTTTTGGTGACCCAAACTGGACTGGTGCGTAGTTCTTAGCTTGGCATCGTTTTCCAAAGATTAATCAACTGATTAATATTTGGAAAACGATGCCAATTACCAGGTCTCACCACGAGGAGGTGACTACGCACGAGACCCGCCCATGAGTTATTTAACGTCATGCATCGGTCTCGACATTCAACCTATTGGCAAGAATGTCATAGGAATGTCAAATCATTAATTTACTCACAACGAATTGATGGTATTCATTTAAATCAATGAATCAGAGTTGCTTCCAATTAATGGTACAACTGTTATAAATTAAGAGCATAATTACTTTGAATTAATGGAAGGACATGGTTATAAATTATTCGTATAATTGTTAAGAATTAATGGAGTGATTGTTTTAGATTAATGGCTTAGATGATATAAATTAATAGTTTAAATGTTAGATATTAATAGTTTAAATGTTAGATATTAATAGTTTAAATGTTAGAAATTAATGGTTTAAATGTATAAAATAACAGTTTAAATGCTATAAATTAATAGCATAAGTGTTGTAAATTAATAGCTTAAATATTATAAATTAACACCTTAAATGACATAAATTAATAGCTTAAATGTTATAAATTAATAGTTTAAGTGTTAGATATTAATGGTTTAAATGTATAAAATAACAGTTTAGATGCTGTAAGTTAATACCTTAAATGTTGTAAATTAATATCTTAAATGTTATAAATTAATAGCTTAAACGTTATAAATTAATAGTTTAAGTGTTAGATATTAATGGCTCAAATGTATAAAATAGCAGTTTAAATGCTATAAATTAATAGCATAAGTGTTGTAAATTAATAGCTTAAATGTTATAAATTAATAGCTGAAATGTTATAAATTAATAGCTTAAATGTTATAAATTATTAGCTTAAAAGTCGTAAATTAATAGCTTAAATGTTATAAAGTAATAGCTTAAGTGTTATAAATTAACGATCCAGACGTTATTGTTAATATTTTTTGTTTATTCACCTTCTATTTAAGTTCTTCTTCGATGTTCACTCTCCGGCAGTTCAGGCGCAAAAGAGCTCGCGCGCGATTTCCGTGTTCCTTATATGCCTTTACAAAGTGTCGACATGTCAATCGAACGGTAACGATCTTTTGACATAGCAAAAGACGATTTTTCCGTTAGAACAAAATCACGTTGAACAATTTCTTAATATTTATCGTAAATTGTCGCCTCCAACAATTTAATACGATATTCATTTTTATCATTTTAATAGTTCTACAAGCTGAGATCAATTTCACGCTTCTCTGACACTAGTTTTCGACTAACAGTTGGTTTGAACAAAAAGGAACAATAAGTCTAACGGCAGTCGATGACATTTTACTGTGAAATAAGTTAAGGTATTAAATAATCGGACAGATAAAATTCACATTAAACATTATATTATATTATCGATATTGGTTCATTTACTCGTGTTAATTACAAAATTAAATGTTCTTTTTTCTTAAATAACACCTACATCACTGTCTGCGGTGTTTAAAATTCTTATTTAATGCTTACTTAAAAGTCAGCTACCTTTTTAATTCCTCTCAAGTTAAACGATTAAATTTACTTGTTATAGTTGTAACGTAAAATGGCTCTTTTATCCTCAATAGCGCCTGAATCGATGTACGTGATACAGTTATTAATTATGTAGCAAATAATACGAACTAATTAGCTGTAATCGCGGTTAAGTATTTCTTCGTCAGATCTATCAAAGGATCTATTAGGTTATTATCGAGAGATATATTGATTCGTTGAAGAATGTTCTGATTGTTATTAATTAATGTTTTAAATGTTCTTAATCAATGTTTCCATTGTCGTAAATTAATACCTTAATTGTTATTAATTAGATGCTGAAATTTTGTTAATTATTGGTTGGATTGTTATAAATTAATGATACAACTGTTCTTAAGTAATGGCTTAAATATTACAAACTAATGCTTTAATTGACCTCAAGTAATGGTTCAAACGTTGTTAATTAAAGGTTTGATTCTTATAAATTAATTGGACAAGGTTGAACAAGGTTGGGCATCGTTGAACAAGGTGGACAACGTTGGAGAAGGTTGGGAAAGGTTGGACAAAGTTGGGCATCGGTGGCTAAGGTTTGGGCATCGTTGGACAAGCATGGACAGGATTGGGCAGTGTTGGGCAGGCTTGGGCAGGGTTGGGCAGGGTTGGGAAGGTTTGGGGAGGGTTGGGAAGGGTTGGGAAGGGTTGGGAAGGGTTGGGAAGGGTTGGGCAGAGTTGAGCAGGGTTGGACAGGGTTAAGCAGGTTTGGGCAGGGTTAAGCAGGTTTGGGCAGGGTTGGGAAAGATTGAACAAGGTTGAACAAGGTTGAACAAGGTTGGGCAGGATTGGACAACGTTGGACGACGTTGCACAAGATTGGGCATGGTTGGGCACCATTGAGCAAGGTTGAACATCGTTGGAAAACTCTACGTTATTCAGGTTTTCGAAGTAATTCCAACGGGGTTCCCGATGTCCTTTCATCTCCGACATATATATATAGCATGTACAATACTTTCATTGTTAAATTCTATGTTCGTATAAAATAATCACGTTTTTGTTAATAGCAATTGCTTTTTGAAACGTTTATTTCATTTATCTAATCGATTATAACTTTTTAGAAAACTACTTCAAAAGCCCTTGCTGCCAGGAATCGATACCTTAGCCCACCTTTTGTAATTTTGAAGGAAACTTATTACTGAATAAAACAAATCTTCCTAACTTCTTATCTGTACTATCATGGTAAGTCTCTTTTAGTAATTATATGTTATTAATTTTCATAATATCTCATATATTGGTTGATTTTAATTGTGAAATGCATTACTTTATGTAAAAGAAACGAAAAATTACACTTATTTCTTACCGTTTACATTCGTTATCCCAAACTCATGAATGAGAAGAACAAATCTCATCTTTAGTCTCGTACCTACTTATTTCTGTACTTATAAAGACTCAGTAAATTTTATCATAAACTCTTTGAAGTTGAGAATTATTTAAATAATAGACCAAGTCTCGTAACTGCAAAATCATAAGATAACCTTCGGTCTTTGTATGTTCCGTTGCGCACTTTTATATATCGATGTACTATAGAACTAAATATGCCATGTTTCAAACCATATTGGGAAACGATTTATATATTTCGTTCCCCCATGGGTTACCTAATGTTCATTGAAGATAGAAATGTGGTAGAACCTTAATTTATTTCCATTACTAATTATAATAGTCCCTAACAATTTATTATAAACGGACAATTATCACCATAGGATGGAATAACGTGAAATTGCATCAATAGTTTTTATAACAACCATTGTAATAAATGTCAAGGAAATAGCACCGGTTTATACAACGAGTTTATAAATTATACAAAGTGTATGCGGAGGATGTACACTAAATATCCACTTAGGAAGGAATAAAATAGTTCGTACGATTGTGTTTACTTGTATTTGTGGTATCTGCCGATCGCACCAAATAAGTATTAATATTCGACGCGATAGTCAAAACTGTAATAATTATAACGATTAGGGCACGTCTGATCCATTCCAGTTATCTTGTACTATATTGCCAAGATCCTTCTCAACTTTATCCTATATAACGACTTCCAAGATACTTACCATACAAAACTTTCATCTATACCTACATTCTGCTTGTTGTAAGAAAAGTTTTGAAATACTATTACCGCCATATTATGAATGCCACGATTCTAATAATAAAATTTGATCCCAGTCTGAAAATATATATAGAAGTTTCCAAATATTTAATGCAAACTTATGTTTATTATTAAATTAATATACCTTATAGACAATCGTCTTAAGCATATACCTAATAAATGTTAAGAGTATATGCTAATATAGTCCCACTAAATACTAATATTAACATTCTTCTAGATGGTTGTCTCTTTAAATACTTTTGTGATTTTTGAACAATATGTATATCTTTGTACTAAATATCTTGTAATTTCAGCATAGATCTTCCAAATTGTTTCAAATTTCTCCCATATATTATATATTACGATAATTGGATTTCATTATAGCGCTAATGAAATTCTAAAATGTCGTATAACATACCTAATATACGTAATATGCTCACATTCCTCCTAACATGTATCGATACTAATGTACGAATACATTTATGAGTCTACTATCGTATGTAACTGCCGCTTACCTTTCAAGTTTTCCAGTTTCAAATAATTAATATTTAGTGCTGTATGCACCATTTAACGGTTTCTTTTATAAATTTTTCTTCTGTAAACAATTTTTCAATAACGGTAGGTATTTGAAACCTCTTTGATCAACTGAAAATCGAAATAAGCTGCGGCATTCCATCTATCATTAGATTCGTAGACAATCATTTCACCCGGAACTTAAATTTTTACTGAGAGATCACCGATATTAACGGCCCTCCTTTCGCAAATCTCTTTAATTAATAAGAAAACGTGGCTTTCATGCTACAAAAGAAGCAATATATAAATCACGTACCAACTTTGATACGCTATAATTCCGATAAATTTTTATATAATAACAGTATTATTAGATAATAACGGTATACGTATAACAAAAAGAAAAATTCCATTTTATCATTATATAGATTTATTTATTCGGCACTTTGCTATGTGCTTCCATAATTTTTACATTTACAGAATAAATAAAGAATTCAGTAAATCGCTACTTTCGGCAAAGATATTCGTAATAATATCCGGATTCGAATTTCATAAAATATCCTTCTTGACACCCGTAAATATAAATTTTTCTGTCACAAGGTATTTCGCAATTTATTTTTTATAAATCATAAAGTAGAACAGCTTCGTTCACAGGGTGTTTGGGCCATCGATGATGTCAGCAAATATTCCTATGTTAATCCCAATAAGGAGCAAGCATTTGTTGCTAAATTATATTGATTAAATATTTCGTAAGAACAAACGACACCATCGTTGCAGGATTGGCGTTGTTCCAGTATTTTATTTATTTCTTCATTTTCATATTTATATACCTTACTTTTTCCCGTGATGCTTATAGCAAATGCTTGTTTTCGTATTCTCTTCCAATTATTCCACTGATAGTGAATAACGATAATAATGAATAACGAAATTGTCGTACTCGTATTTAAAATTTTTAAAACTTACCTTACTGCATTTATATGTGTTTCACTTTCTTTTATCATAGAAAAAAGTTTTGGGATTCAGATAGGCAAAATCGGCGTATAATGGTTTACTGATTCGAAAACGACGATAAATACTTTCCCACGCGACATCAAATATTACATCTAAATTCAATAATTACATCTATTACAATAATTACAAATATTACATCTAAATTCAACAATTTTGAATTCTACGTTAATTATATAGCTATCTGGAGCTCCTTCTCCTTTTGCATCGTTTTTCCGTTTTATTCTGGTAACAAGCAGCGATTCGTGAATTTCTAGATTATATTTTTTACAATATGTAAATTTACTTTTAGGCTGCGTTACAAAGATATCAGCAGTTTTTATCCCATTCCCAAAATTGCTATTTGATTTCAAATTTTCATATGTTTCGCTTCCTATATTACGGATTTTAAATGGACCTATCCCACTTGTTCGGAGATATTTTGATGAGGATGTTGTCGATACAAATATTTCTGCTGTAAGCATATTTTCATATTTTTATAGTAAATCTGCAAAATTTCTTTCCTTTCGCACGCGCTTTAAGTTTGCATATTAAAAAGTCTTCAATTTTTAGTAATATAATTGCGATGACAATATATAAAGCAGCATTTGGTTCTGCAAACAAACCAAGTGCTTTCTTTAAGGCGATATCTTTAGATCTCTATCCTGTTTTTCCTATAGTTAACAATTTCCGATATTACGAATCTCTACGTACAATTTCCCATATATTCAATTTTTTTTTAAGAGTCACGAATAAACACGACATGTTCGTTTGCCAACCACGAAAAAGACCATTATCCTAACTTTGTATATTTGCCACACCGTCTCTCTTGAGTTATTTACACGTGAATCTTATTAGCGATCGATATTTGTTTTACAAATTCAAACTCAATTTCCCTTGTTGTAGATTTTCGCTTTACTATAGCTTAGAGCCTTTTGTAAGTAAAGTTAGAAATATAACGTATAGTAATTCCACATTTTTCTATTTTTGATATAATATTTTTATCTGGGATCTTTTTTAGATCTTTTTAGTGGTTTTTATGCATTTTTGTGTCCCTTCAAAAGAGTCTCATATTTACTAAGCAAATGTACCATGTAAAATGTTACCATAATCTTCTGTTTTATTTTCTGCTGTAAAATGCCTCAGATTTACACTCTCTGTAACTTAATCCTCGCTTACCGATAACTGTGATTGCATTCATAATTCTTTTCAATATTTTTCGATTGTTATGCCCCTTTGACGCTTTTTTCTCACCCAAGTAATATTTTATTGATCCATAACAAATTCGTGTACAATAGCGGTTATATATTTACGTTCAGGTTGCATCTTAATTTTTAATCAATCTGTAATCTTTTGGAAAGTGCACAATAGTGTAGAAATCGTGTTTTTATAAAATTTACCAAAAACATTTACGAAAAACGTACAATGTCTCGACGAGCGCATAGTTCACACAAAGCAGCGAGTTCTGGAACCGTCGATTTCGGACCGTTCTTTCACTCACGCAAAGAAGTCGGCATACATCATCATCGCCGCGATCGGTGGCGTGATCCGAGCGTAGTGGGGTTTGTTTCACGGAAAGACAAAGGTTCCGTTTGAGGTTCTCATTTGAAAATTCATACTGCATACATCGAGAGCTCGGACGAATAAAGTCGCTTAGTCTAACGAATATCGAGAAATATAAAAAGTCGAGTAGAATTTCTGTAACGCATTAACTTTATTCATTGCCAAATAACTTCTGACGATCTTATTACTGTACCATTTATTGTCGAATATACACGCTATATTAATCTGTTGACACAGTGTTAAATTCATCGAACCACCTCTGTTATCTTAATCGAAACAAAGGGGACCGACTATTTCGCGCCGTCGATTATATGAATCGCAGCGACAATTTAAGCCTCTCGTTGACGCGTTTTTCTAGCGATCGCGTCTCTCCGCGAACGGTCGTAACAAGCATTTAACGGAATGAAAGTTATATCTTAGATGTTATAAACTACTACCTTACATGTAATTGTAATTGTACATTTTAATTGTATTATTTTACAACGTAGAAAGTTATATAGTACTATTTTATAACGTATAACGTTATATAGCATTATTTTATAACGTATAAAGTTTTGTAGTGTTACGTTATAACGTATAACGTTATATAGCATTATTTTATAACGTAGAAAGTTATATAGTACTATTTTATAACGTCTAACGTTATATACTATTATTTTATAACGTATAACGTTATATAGCATTACTTTATAACGTGTAACCATATACAGTATTATGTTATAACGTATAACGATATATTGTATTATTTTATAACGTAGAAAGTTATATAGTACTATTTTATAACGTCTAACGTTATATAGTATTATTTTATAACGTATAACGTGATATAGCATTACTTTATAACGTGTAACGTTATATTGTATTATTTTATAACGTAGAAAGTTATATAGTACTATTTTATAATGTATAACGTTATACAGTATTATTTTATAACGTATAACGGTATATAGTATTATGTTATAACGTATAACGTTATATTGTATTATTTTATGACGTATAACGTTATATAGCATGTTTTTATAACGTATAACGTGATATAGCATTACTTTATAATGTGTAATGTTATACAGTATTATTTTATAACGTATAACGTTATATAGTGTTACGTTGTAACGTATAACGATATATAGTATTATGTTATAACATATAACGTTATATTGTATTATTTTATAACGTATAACGTTATATGGTATTATGTTATAACGTATAACGTTATACGGTATGATTATATAACGTATAACGTTATACGGTATTATTTTATAACGTATAACGTTATATGGTATTATTATATAACGTATAACATTATGTCGTATTATTTCATAACGTATGACGTTATATAATACTATTTTATAACGTATAGCGTTATGTAGTGTTAGGTTATAACGTATAACGTTATATAGTGTTACGCTATAACGTTATACAGCATTACGTTATAACATATAATGTTATAGGGTATTATTTTATAACGTACAACGTTATATAGTACTATTTTATAACGCATAACGTTCTGTAGAGTTACGTTATAACGTATGACGTTATATAGTATTACGTTATAACGTTATACAGCATTACGTTATAACGTATAATGTTATACGGTGTTGTTTTATAACGAATAACGTTATATGGTGTAATTTTATGACGTATAACGTTATACGGTATTATTTTATAACGTATATCGTTATATCGTATTATTTTATAACGTATAACGTTGCACGGTATTATTTTATAACGTATAACGTTATATGGTATTATTTTATAACGTATAACGTTATATGGTATTATTTTCTAACGTATAACGTTATATAGTATTATTTTATAAAGCATAACGTTATGTAGTGTTACGTTATATCGTATAACGTTATATAGTGTTACGTTATAACGTTATACAGCATTACGTTATAACGTATAATGTTATACGGTGTTATTTTATAACGAATAACGTTATATGGTGTAATTTTATAACGTGTAACGTTATACGGTATTATTTTATAACGTATAACGTTATACCGTATTATTTTATAACATATAACGTTATATGGTTTTATTTTATAACGTATAACATTATATAGTATTATTTAATTCGTATAGCGTTTTGTAGTGTTACGTTATAACGTATAACGTTGTATAGTGTTACGTTATAACGATATACAACATTACGTTATAACGTATAATGTTATACGGTATTATTTTATAACGTATAACGTTATGTAGTGTTACGTTATATCGTATAACGTTATATAGTGTTACGTTATAACGTTATAAAGCATTACGACATAACGTATAATGACGTAGGATGCTATTTTATAACGTATAACGTTATATGGTATAATTTTATAACCTATAACGTTATATAGTATTATTTTATAACGTGTAACGTTATGTAGTCTTACGTTATAACGTATAACGTTATATAGTGTTACGTAATAACGTTATAAAGCATTACGACATAACGTATAATGACGTAGGATGCTATTTTATAACGTATAACGTTATATGGTATAATTTTATAACCTATAACGTTATCTGGTATTATTTTATAACGTATTACGTTATATAATATTATTTTATAACGTATAACATTATATAGTATTATTTAATTCGTATAGCGTTTTGTAGTGTTACGTTATAACGTATAACGTTGTATAGTGTTACGTTATAACGATATACAACATTACGTTATAACGTATAATGTTATACGGTATTATTTTATAACGTATAACGTTATATGTTATTATCTTCTAACGTATAACGTTATATAGTATTATTTAATTCGTATAGCGTTATGCAGTGTTACGTTATAACGTATAACGTTATACGGCATAATTTTATAACGTATAACGTTATGCGGTATTATTTTACAACGTATAACGTAATATGGTATTATTTTATAACGTATAACGTTATATGGTATAATTCTATAACGTATAACGTTATATAGTATTATTTTATAACGTATAACGTCATATATTAATATTTTATAACGTATAACGTTATACGGTATTATTTTATAACGTATAACGTTATATGGTATAATTT
This sequence comes from Bombus dahlbomii, assembly GCA_037178635.1. Taxonomy (NCBI): domain Eukaryota; kingdom Metazoa; phylum Arthropoda; class Insecta; order Hymenoptera; family Apidae; genus Bombus; species Bombus dahlbomii. The sequence continues at coordinate 52,883 of CM074105.1, forward strand.
TATAACGTATAACGTTATATGGTATAATTTTATAACCTATAACGTTATATGGTATTATTTTCAAACGTATAACGTTATATAGTATTACTTTATAACGTATAACGTTATGTAGTGTTACGTTATAACGTATAACGTTATATAGTGTTACGTTATAACGTTATACAGCATTACAACATAACGTATAATGACGTACGATGTTATTTTATAACGTATGACGATATATAATATTATTTTATAACGTATAGCGTTATGTAGTGTTACGTTATAATGTATAACGTTATATAGTGTTACGTTATAACGATATACAGCATTACGTTATAACGTATAATGTTATACGGTGTCATTCTATATCATATAACGTTATAGGGTAGAATTTTATAACGTATAACGTTATATGGTATTATTTCATAACGTATAACGATATATAATATTATTTTATTACGTACAACGTTATATCGTATTATTTTATAACATACAACGTTATGTGGTATTATTTTCTAACGTATAACGTTATATAGTATTATTTTCTAACGTATAACGATATATAATATTATTTTATTACGTATAGCGTTATGTAGTGTTACGTTATAACGTATAACGTTATGCAGTGTTACGTTATAACGGAGAACGTTATATAGTGTTACGTTATAACGTTATACGGCATTACGTTATAACGTATAATGTTATATAGTATTATTTTATAACGTATAACGTTATGTAGTGTTACGTTATAACGTATAACGTTATATTGTGTTACGTTATAACGTTACACAGCATTACGTTATAACGTATAATGTTATACGGTGTTATTTTATAACGTATAACGTTATATGGTATATTTTTATAAAGTATAACGTTAAGTAATATTATTTTATAACGTATAACGTTATATGGTATTATTTTCTAACGTATAACGTTATATAGTATTATTTTATAACGTATAACGTTATGTAGTGTTACGTTATAACGTATAACGTTATATAGTGTTACGTTATAACGTTATACGGCATTACGTTATAACGTATATTGTTATACGGTGTCATTCTATAACGTATAACGTTATAGGGTAGAATTTTATAACGTATAACGTTATATGGTATTATTTTATAACGTATAACGGTATATCGTCTTATTGCATAACATATATCGTTATGTGGTATTATTTAATAACGTATAACGTTATATAGTATTATTTTTTTACGTATAACGTTATGTAGTGTTACGATATAACGTATAACGTTATACAGCATTACGTTATAACGCATAATGTTATACTGTGTTATTTTATAACGAATAACGTTATATGGTATAATTTTATAACGTATAACTTTAAATGGTATTATATTATAGCGTATAACGATATATAATTTGTTTTATAACGTATGACGTTATATAATATTATTTTATAACGTATATGGTTATGTCGTATTATTTTATAACGTATGACGTTATATAATATTATTTTATAACCTATAGCTTCATGTAGTATCACGTTCTAACGTATAACGTTATATAGTGTTACGTTATAACGTTATACAGCATTACGTTATAACGTGTAATGTTATACGGTGTTATTTTATAAGGAATAACGATATATGGTGTAATTTTATAACGTATAACGTTATATAGTATTAGTTTATAGCGTATAACGATATATAATATTATTTTATTACGTATAACGTTATAGAGTATTATTTTATAACGTATAACGTTATGTAGTGTTACGTTATAACGTATAACGATAGATAGTGTTACGTTATAACGTTATACAGCATTACGTTATAACGTATAATGTTATACGGTATTATTTTATAACGTATAACGTTTTATGGTATTATTTTCTAACGTATAACGATATATAGTATTAGTTTATAACGTATAACGTCATATATTAATATTTTATAACGTATAACGTTATATGGTATTATTTTATAGCGTATAACGATATATAATATTATTTTATAACGTATAACGTTATATAGTATTATTTTATAACTTATAACGTTATGTCGTCTTATTTTATAACGTATGACGCTATATAATATTATTTTATAACGTATGGCGTTAGGTAGTGTTACGTTATAACGTATAACGTTATATAGTGTTACGTTATAACGTTATACAGCATTACGTTATAACGTATAATGTTATACGGTGTCATTCTATATCGTATAACGTTATAGGGTAGAATTTTATAACGTATAACGTTATATGGTATTATTTTATAGCGTATAACGATATATAATATTATTTTATAACGTATGACGTTATATAATATTATTTTATAACGTATAAGGTTATGTCGTATTATTTTATAACGTATGACGTTATATAATATTATTTTATAACGTATACCTTCATGTAGTGTCACGTTATAACGTATAACGTTATATAGTGTTACGTTATAACGTTATACAGCATTACGTTATAACGTGTAATGTTATACGGTGTTATATTATAAGGAATAACGTTATATGGTGTAATTTTATAACGTATAACGTTATATGGTATTAGTTTATACCGTATAACGATATATAATATTATTTTATAACGTATAACGTTATAGAGTATTATTTTATAACGTATAAGGTTATGTCGTATTATTTTATAACGTATGACGTTATATAATATTATTTTATAACCTATAGCTTCTTGTAGTGTCACGTTCTAACGTATAACGTTATGTAGTGTTACGTTATAACGTATAACGATAGATAGTGTTACGTTATAACGTTATACAGCATTACGTTATAACGTATAATGTTATACGGTATTATTTTATAACGTATAACGTTTTATGGTATTATTTTCTAACGTATAACGATATATAGTATTAGTTTATAACGTATAACGTCATATATTAATATTTTATAACGTATAACGTTATATGGTATTATTTTATAGCGTATAACGATATATAATATTATTTTATAACGTATAACGTTATATAGTATTATTTTATAACTTATAACGTTATGTCGTATTATTTTATAACGTATGACGTTATATAATATTATTTTATAACGTATGGCGTTAGGAAGTGTTACGTTATAACATATAACGTTATATAGTGTTACGTTATAACGTTATACAGCATTACGTTATAACGTATAATGTTATACGGTATTATTTTATAACGAATAACGTTATATGGTATTATTTTCTAACGCATAACGTTATATAGTATTATTTCATAACGTATAACGTTATGTAGTGTTACGTTATAACGTATAACGTTATGTAGTGTTACGTTATAACGTTATACGGCATTATGTTATAACGTATAACGTTAAACGGTGTCATTTTATATCGTAGCACGTTATATGGTATAATATTATAACGTATAACGTTATATGGTATAATTTTATAACGTATAACGATATATAATATTATTTTATTACGTACAACGTTATATCGTATTATTTTATAACATACAACGTTATATGGTATTATTTTATAACGTATAACGTTATGTAGTGTTACGTTATAACGTATAACGTTATATAGTGTTACGTTATAACGTTATACAACATTACGTTATAACGTATAATATTATACGGTATTATTTTATAACGTATAACGTTATGTGGTATTATTTTCTAACGTATAACGTTATATAGTATTATTTTCTAACGTGTAACGATATATAATATTATTTTATTACGTATAGCGTTATGTAGTGTTACGTTATAACGTTACACAGCATTACGTTATAACGTATAATGTTATACGGTGTTATTTTATAACTTATAACGTTATATGGTATATTTTTATAAAGTATAACGTTAAGTAATATTATTTTATAACGTATAACGTTATATGGTATTATTTTCTAACGCATAACGTTATATAGTATTATTTTATAACATATAACGTTATGTAGTGTTACGTTATAACGTATAACGTTATATAGTGTTACGTTATAACGTTATATGGCATTACGTTATAACGTATATTGTTATACGGTGTCATTCTATAACGTATAACGTTATAGGGTAGAATTTTATAACGTATAACGTTATATGGTATTATTTTATAACGTATAACGGTATATCGTCTTATTGCATAACATATATCGTTATGTGGTATTATTTAATAACGTATAACGTTATATAGTATTATTTTTTTACGTATAACGTTATGTAGTGTTACGATATAACGTATAACGTTATACAGCATTACGTTATAACGCATAATGTTATACTGTGTTATTTTATAACGAATAACGTTATATGGTACAATTTTATAACGTATAACTTTATATGGTATTATATTATAGCGTATAACGATATATAATTTGTTTTATAACGTACAACGTTATATAGTATTATTTTATAACGTATAACGTTATGTAGTGTTACGTTATAACGTATAACGTTATATAGTGTTACGTTTTAACGTTATACGGCATTACGTTATAACGTATAATGTTATACAGTATTATTTTATAACGTATAACGTTATATGTTATTCTTTTCTAACGTATAACGTTATATAGTATTATTTTATAACGTATAACGTTATGTGGTGTTACGTTATAACGTTATACGGCATTACGTTATAACGTATAATGTTATATAGTATTATTTTATAACGTATAACGTTATGTAGTGTTACGTTATAACGTTATACGGCAATACGTTATAACGTATAATGTTATACGGTGTTATTTTATAACGTATAACGTTATATGGTATAATTTTATAAAGTATAACGTTATGTAATATTATTTTATAACGTATAACGGTATATAATATTATTTTATAACGCATAACGTTATATAGTATTATTTTATAACTTATTACGTTTTGTAGTGTTACCTTATAACGGAGAACGTTATATAGTGTTACGTTATAACGTTATACAGCATTACGTTATAACGTATAATGTTATACGGTATTATTTTATAACGTATATCGTTATATGGTATTATTTTATAACGTATAACGGTATATCGTCTTATTGCATAACATATATCGTTATGTGGTATTATTTAATAACGTATAACGTTATATAGTATTATTTTTTTACGTATAACGTTATGTAGTGTTACGATATAACGTATAACGTTATACAGCATTACGTTATAACGCATAATGTTATACTGTGTTATTTTATAACGAATAACGTTATATGGTATAATTTTATAACGTATAACTTTATATGGTATTATATTATAGCGTATAACGATATATAATTTGTTTTATAACGTACAACGTTATATAGTATTATTTTATAACGTATAACGTTATGTAGTGTTACGTTATAACGTATAACGTTATATAGTGTTACGTTTTAACGTTATACGGCATTACGTTATAACGTATAATGTTATACAGTATTATTTTATAACGTATAACGTTATGTGTTATTCTTTTCTAACGTATAACGTTATATGGTATTATTTTCAAACGTATAGCGTTATATAGTATTACTTTATAACGTATAACGTTATATAGTGTTACGTTTTAACGTTATACGGCATTACGTTATAACGTATAATGTTATATAGTATTATTTTATAACGTATAACGTTATGTAGTGTTACGTTATAACGTATAACGTTATATAGTGTTACGTTATAACGTTATACGGCATTACGTTATAACGTATATTGTTATACGGTGTCATTCTATAACGTATAACGTTATAGGGTAGAATTTTATAACGTATAACGTTATATGGTATTATTTTATAACGTATAACGGTATATCGTCATATTGCATAACATATATCGTTATGTGGTATTATTTAATAACGTATAACGTTATATAGTATTATTTTTTTACGTATAACGTTATGTAGTGTTACGATATAACGTATAACGTTATACAGCATTACGTTATAACGCATAATGTTATACTGTGTTATTTTATAACGAATAACGTTATATGGTATAATTTTATAACGTATAACTTTAAATGGTATTATATTATAGCGTATAACGATATATAATTTGTTTTATAACGTATGACGTTATATAATATTATTTTATAACGTATAAGGTTATGTCGTATTATTTTATAACGTATGACGTTATATAATATTATTTTATAACGTATACCTTCATGTAGTGTCACGTTATAACGTATAACGTTATATAGTGTTACGTTGTAACGTTATACAGCATTACGTTATAACGTGTAATGTTATATGGTGTTATTTTACAAGGAATAACGTTATATGGTATAATTTTATAACGTATAACTTTAAATGGTATTATATTATAGCGTATAACGATATATAATTTGTTTTATAACGTATGACGTTATATAATATTATTTTATAACGTATATGGTTATGTCGTATTATTTTATAACGTATGACGTTATATAATATTATTTTATAACCTATAGCTTCATGTAGTATCACGTTCTAACGTATAACGTTATATAGTGTTACGTTATAACGTTATACAGCATTACGTTATAACGTGTAATGTTATACGGTGTTATTTTATAAGGAATAACGATATATGGTGTAATTTTATAACGTATAACGTTATATAGTATTAGTTTATAGCGTATAACGATATATAATATTATTTTATTACGTATAACGTTATAGAGTATTATTTTATAACGTATAACGTTATGTAGTGTTACGTTATAACGTATAACGATAGATAGTGTTACGTTATAACGTTATACAGCATTACGTTATAACGTATAATGTTATACGGTATTATTTTATAACGTATAACGTTTTATGGTATTATTTTCTAACGTATAACGATATATAGTATTAGTTTATAACGTATAACGTCATATATTAATATTTTATAACGTATAACGTTATATGGTATTATTTTATAGCGTATAACGATATATAATATTATTTTATAACGTATAACGTTATATAGTATTATTTTATAACTTATAACGTTATGTCGTCTTATTTTATAACGTATGACGCTATATAATATTATTTTATAACGTATGGCGTTAGGTAGTGTTACGTTATAACGTATAACGTTATATAGTGTTACGTTATAACGTTATACAGCATTACGTTATAACGTATAATGTTATACGGTGTCATTCTATATCGTATAACGTTATAGGGTAGAATTTTATAACGTATAACGTTATATGGTATTATTTTATAGCGTATAACGATATATAATATTATTTTATAACGTATGACGTTATATAATATTATTTTATAACGTATAAGGTTATGTCGTATTATTTTATAACGTATGACGTTATATAATATTATTTTATAACGTATACCTTCATGTAGTGTCACGTTATAACGTATAACGTTATATAGTGTTACGTTATAACGTTATACAGCATTACGTTATAACGTGTAATGTTATACGGTGTTATATTATAAGGAATAACGTTATATGGTGTAATTTTATAACGTATAACGTTATATGGTATTAGTTTATACCGTATAACGATATATAATATTATTTTATAACGTATAACGTTATAGAGTATTATTTTATAACGTATAAGGTTATGTCGTATTATTTTATAACGTATGACGTTATATAATATTATTTTATAACCTATAGCTTCTTGTAGTGTCACGTTCTAACGTATAACGTTATGTAGTGTTACGTTATAACGTATAACGATAGATAGTGTTACGTTATAACGTTATACAGCATTACGTTATAACGTATAATGTTATACGGTATTATTTTATAACGTATAACGTTTTATGGTATTATTTTCTAACGTATAACGATATATAGTATTAGTTTATAACGTATAACGTCATATATTAATATTTTATAACGTATAACGTTATATGGTATTATTTTATAGCGTATAACGATATATAATATTATTTTATAACGTATAACGTTATATAGTATTATTTTATAACTTATAACGTTATGTCGTATTATTTTATAACGTATGACGTTATATAATATTATTTTATAACGTATGGCGTTAGGTAGTGTTACGTTATAACATATAACGTTATATAGTGTTACGTTATAACGTTATACAGCATTACGTTATAACGTATAATGTTATACGTTGTCATTTTATAACGAATAACGTTATATGGTGTAATTTTATAACGTACAACGTTATATGGTGTTATTTTATAGCGTATAACGATATGTAATATTATTTTATAACGTATAACGTTATATAGTATTATTTTATAACGTATAACGTTATGTCGTATTATTTTATAACGTATGATGTTATATAATATTATTTTATAACGTATAGCGTTAGGTAGTGTTACGTTATACCATATAACGTTATATTGTGTTACGTTATAAAGTTATACAGCATTACGTTATAACGTATATTGTTATACGGTGTCATTTTATAACGTATAACGATATAGGGTGTAATTTTATAACGTATAACGTTATATGGTATTATTTTATAACGTATAACGGTATTTCGTATTATTTCATAACAGATAACGTTATATGGTATTATTTTATAACGTATAACGTTATATGGTATTATTTTATAGCGCATAACGATATATAATATTATTTTATAACGTATAACGTTATATCGTATTATTTTATAACATATAACGTTATATGGTATTATTTTATAACGCATAACGTTATATAGTATTATTTTATAACGTATAACGTATGTAGTGTTACGTTATAACGTTATACGGCATTACGTTATAACGTATAACGTTATACGGTGTCATTTTATATCGTATCACGTTATATGGTATAATTTTAAAACGTATAACTTTATATGGTATTATTTTATAACGTATAACGTTATATAATATTATTTTATAACGTATAACGTTATATCGTATTATTTTATAACATATAATGTTATATGGTATTATTTTCTAACGTATAACGTTATATAGTATTATTTTATAACGTATAACGTTATGTAGTGTTACGTTATAACGTATAACGTTATATAGTGTTACGTTATATCGTTCTACAGCATTACGTTATAATGTATAATGTTATACGGTGTTATTTTTCAACGTATAACGTTATATGTTATAATTTTATAACGTATAACGTTATATGGTAATATTCTATAGCGTATAACGATATATAATATTATTTTATAACGTATGACGTTATATAATATTATTTTATAACGTATAGCGTTATGTAGTGTTACGTTATAACATATAACGTTATATAGTGTTACGCTATATCGTTATACAGCATTACGTTATAACGTATAATGTTATACGGTATTCTTTTATAACGTATAACGTTATGTAGTGTTACGTTATAACGTATAACGTTATGTAGTGTTACGTTATAACGTATAACGTTATATAGTCTTACGTTATAACGTTCTACAGCATTACGTTATAATGTATAATGTTATACGGTGTTATTTTTCAACGTATAACGTTATATGTTATAATTTTAAAACGTATAACTTTATATGGTATTATTTTATAACGTATAACGTTATATAATATTATTTTATAACGTATAATGTTATACAGTGTTATTTTATAACGTATAACGTTATATGGTATAATTTTATAACCTATAACGTTATCTGGTATTATTTTATAACGTATTACGTTATATAATATTATTTTATAACACATAACATTATATAGTATTATTTAATTCGTATAGCGTTTTGTAGTGTTACGTTATAACGTATAACGTTGTATAGTGTTACGTTATAACGATATACAACATTACGTTATAACGTATAATGTTATACGGTATTATTTTATAACGTATAACGTTATATGTTATTATCTTCTAACGTATAACGTTATATAGTATTATTTAATTCGTATAGCGTTATGCAGTGTTACGTTATAACGTATAACGTTATACGGCATAATTTTATAACGTATAACGTTATGCGGTATTATTTTACAACGTATAACGTAATATGGTATTATTTTATAACGTATAACGTTATATGGTATAATTCTATAACGTATAACGTTATATAGTATTATTTTATAACGTATAACGTCATATATTAATATTTTATAACGTATAACGTTATACGGTATTATTTTATAACGTATAACGTTATATGGTATAATTTTATAACGTATAACGTTATATGGTATAATTTTATAACGTATAACGTTATATGGTATTATTTTCAAACGTATAACGTTATATAGTATTACTTTATAACGTATAACGTTATGTAGTGTTACGTTATAACGTATAACGTTATATAGTGTTACGTTATAACGTTATACAGCATTACAACATAACGTATAATGACGTACGATGTTATTTTATAACGTATAACGATATATAATATTATTTTATAACGTATAGCGTTATGTAGTGTTACGTTATAATGTATAACGTTATATAGTGTTACGTTATAACGATATACAGCATTACGTTATAACGTATAATGTTATACGGTGTCATTCTATATCATATAACGTTATAGGGTAGAATTTTATAACGTATAACGTTATATGGTATTATTTCATAACGTATAACGATATATAATATTATTTTATTACGTACAACGTTATATCGTATTATTTTATAACATACAACGTTATGTGGTATTATTTTCTAACGTATAACGTTATATAGTATTATTTTCTAACGTATAACGATATATAATATTATTTTATTACGTATAGCGTTATGTAGTGTTACGTTATAACGTATAACGTTATGCAGTGTTACGTTATAACGGAGAACGTTATATAGTGTTACGTTATAACGTTATACGGCATTACGTTATAACGTATAATGTTATATAGTATTATTTTATAACGTATAACGTTATGTAGTGTTACGTTATAACGTATAACGTTATATTGTGTTACGTTATAACGTTACACAGCATTACGTTATAACGTATAATGTTATACGGTGTTATTTTATAACGTATAACGTTATATGGTATATTTTTATAAAGTATAACGTTAAGTAATATTATTTTATAACGTATAACGTTATATGGTATTATTTTCTAACGTATAACGTTATATAGTATTATTTTATAACATATAACGTTATGTAGTGTTACGTTATAACGTATAACGTTATATAGTGTTACGTTATAACGTTATACGGCATTACGTTATAACGTATATTGTTATACGGTGTCATTCTATAACGTATAACGTTATAGGGTAGAATTTTATAACGTATAACGTTATATGGTATTATTTTATAATGTATAACGGTATATCGTCTTATTGCATAACATATATCGTTATGTGGTATTATTTAATAACGTATAACGTTATATAGTATTATTTCTTTACGTATAACGTTATGTAGTGTTACGATATAACGTATAACGTTATACAGCATTACGTTATAACGCATAATGTTATACTGTGTTATTTTATAACGAATAACGTTATATGGTATAATTTTATAACGTATAGCTTTAAATGGTATTATATTATAGCGTATAACGATATATAATTTGTTATATAACGTACAACGTTATATAGTATTATTTTATAACGTATAACGTTATGTAGTGTTACGTTATAACGTATAACGTTATATAGTGTTACGTTTTAACGTTATACGGCATTACGTTATAACGTATAATGTTATATAGTATTATTTTATAACGTATAACGTTATGTAGTGTTACGTTATAACGTATAACGTTATATAGTGTTACGTTATAACGTTATACGGCATTACGTTATAACGTATATTGTTATACGGTGTCATTCTATAACGTATAACGTTATAGGGTAGAATTTTATAACGTATAACGTTATATGGTATTATTTTATAATGTATAACGGTATATCGTCTTATTGCATAACATATATCGTTATGTGGTATTATTTAATAACGTATAACGTTATATAGTATTATTTTTTTACGTATAACGTTATGTAGTGTTACGATATAACGTATAACGTTATACAGCATTACGTTATAACGCATAATGTTATACTGTGTCATTCTATATCGTATAACGTTAGAGGGTAGAATTTTATAACGTATAACGTTATATGGTATTATTTTATAGCGTATAACGATATATAATATTATTTTATAACGTATGACGTTATATAAAATTATTTTATAACGTATAAGGTTATGTCGTATTATTTTATAACGTATGACGTTATATAATATTATTTTATAACGTATACCTTCATGCAGTGTCACGTTATAACGTATAACGTTATATAGTGTTACGTTATAACGTTATACAGCATTACGTTATATCGTGTAATGTTATACGGTGTTATTTTATAAGGAATAACGTTATATGGTGTAATTTTATAACGTATAACGTTATATGGTATTAGTTTATAGCGTATAACGATATATAATATTATTTTATAACGTATAACGTTATAGAGTATTATTTTATAACGTATAAGGTTATGTCGTATTATTTTATAACGTATGACGTTATATAATATTATTTTATAACCTATAGCTTCATGTAGTGTCACGTTCTAACGTATAACGTTATATAGTGTTACGTTATAACGTTATACAGCATTACGTTATAACGTGTAATGTTATACGGTGTTATTTTATAAGGAATAAAGTTATATGGTGTAATTTTATAACGTATAACGTTATATGGTATTAGTTTATAGCGTATAACGACATATAATATTATTTTATTACGTATAACGTTATAGAGTATTATTTTATAACGTATAACGTTATGTAGTGTTACGTTATAACGTATAACGATAGATAGTGTTACGTTATAACGTTATACAGCATTACGTTATAACGTATAATGTTATACGGTATTATTTTATAACGTATAACGTTTTATGGTATTATTTTCTAACGTATAACGATATATAGTATTAGTTTATAACGTATAACGTCATATATTAATATTTTATAACGTATAACGTTATATGGTATTATTTTATAGCGTATAACGATATATAATATTATTTTATAACGTATAACGTTATATAGTATTATTTTATAACTTATAACTTTATGTCGTATTATTTTATAACGTATGACGTTATATAATATTATTTTATAACGTATGGCGTTAGGTAGTGTTACGTTATAACATATAACGTTATATAGTGTTACGTTATAACGTTATACAGCATTACGTTATAACGTATAATGTTATACGTTGTCATTTTATAACGAATAACGTTATATGGTGTAATTTTATAACGTACAACGTTATATGGTGTTATTTTATAGCGTATAACGATATGTAATATTATTTTATAACGTATAACGTTATATAGTATTATTTTATAACGTATAACGTTATGTCTTATTATTTTATAACGTATGATGTTATATAATATTATTTTATAACGTATAGCGTTAGGTAGTGTTACGTTATACCATATAACGTTATATTGTGTTACGTTATAAAGTTATACAGCATTACGTTATAACGTATATTGTTATACGGTGTCATTTTATAACGTATAACGTTATAGGGTGTAATTTTATAACGTATAACGTTATATGGTATTATTTTATAACGTATAACGGTATATCGTCTTATTGCATAACATATATCGTTATGTGGTATTATTTAATAACGTATAACGTTATATAGTATTATTTTTTTACGTATAACGTTATGTAGTGTTACGATATAACGTATAACGTTATACAGCATTACGTTATAACGCATAATGTTATACTGTGTTATTTTATAACGAATAACGTTATATGGTATAATTTTATAACGTATAACTTTATATGGTATTATATTATAGCGTATAACGATATATAATTTGTTTTATAACGTACAACGTTATATAGTATTATTTTATAACGTATAACGTTATGTAGTGTTACGTTATAACGTATAACGTTATATAGTGTTACGTTTTAACGTTATACGGCATTACGTTATAACGTATAATGTTATATAGTATTATTTTATAACGTATAACGTTATGTAGTGTTACGTTATAACGTATAACGTTATATAGTGTTACGTTATAACGTTATACGGCATTACGTTATAACGTATATTGTTATACGGTGTCATTCTATAACGTATAACGTTATAGGGTAGAATTTTATAACGTATAACGTTATATGGTATTATTTTATAACGTATAACGGTATATCGTCTTATTGCATAACATATATCGTTATGTGGTATTATTTAATAACGTATAACGTTATATAGTATTATTTTTTTACGTATAACGTTATGTAGTGTTACGATATAACGTATAACGTTATACAGCATTACGTTATAACGCATAATGTTATACTGTGTTATTTTATAAGGAATAACGATATATGGTGTAATTTTATAACGTATAACGTTATATGGTATTAGTTTATAGCGTATAACGATATATAATATTATTTTATTACGTATAACGTTATAGAGTATTATTTTATAACGTATAACGTTATGTAGTGTTACGTTATAACGTATAACGATAGATAGTGTTACGTTATAACGTTATACAGCATTACGTTATAACGTATAATGTTATACGGTATTATTTTATAACGTATAACGTTTTATGGTATTATTTTCTAACGTATAACGATATATAGTATTAGTTTATAACGTATAACGTCATATATTAATATTTTATAACGTATAACGTTATATGGTATTATTTTATAGCGTATAACGATATATAATATTATTTTATAACGTATAACGTTATATAGTATTATTTTATAACTTATAACGTTATGTCGTCTTATTTTATAACGTATGACGCTATATACTATTATTTTATAACGTATGGCGTTAGGTAGTGTTACGTTATAACGTATAACGTTATATAGTGTTACGTTATAACGTTATACAGCATTACGTTATAACGTATAATGTTATACGGTGTCATTCTATATCGTATAACGTTATAGGGTAGAATTTTATAACGTATAACGTTATATGGTATTATTTTATAGCGTATAACGATATATAATATTATTTTATAACGTATGACGTTATATAATATTATTTTATAACGTATAAGGTTATGTCGTATTATTTTATAACGTGTGACGTTATATAATATTATTTTATAACGTATACCTTCATGTAGTGTCACGTTATAACGTATAACGTTATATAGTGTTACGTTATAACGTTATACAGCATTACGTTATAACGTGTAATGTTATACGGTGTTATATTATAAGGAATAACGTTATATGGTGTAATTTTATAACGTATAACGTTATATGGTATTAGTTTATACCGTATAACGATATATAATATTATTTTATAACGTATGACGTTATATAATATTATTTTATAACGTATAAGGTTATGTCGTATTATTTTATAACGTATGACGTTATATAATATTATTTTATAACCTATAGCTTCATGTAGTGTTCCGTTCTAACGTATAACGTTATGTAGTGTTACGTTATAACGTATAACGATAGATAGTGTTACGTTATAACGTTATACAGCATTACGTTATAACGTATAATGTTATACGGTATTATTTTATAACGTATAACGTTTTATGGTATTATTTTCTAACGTATAACGATATATAGTATTAGTTTATAACGTATAACGTCATATATTAATATTTTATAACGTATAACGTTATATGGTATTATTTTATAGCGTATAACGATATATAATATTATTTTATAACGTATAACGTTATATAGTATTATTTTATAACTTATAACGTTATGTCGTATTATTTTATAACGTATGACGTTATATAATATTATTTTATAACGTATGGCGTTAGGTAGTGTTACGTTATAACGTATAACGATAGATAGTGTTACGTTATAACGTTATACAGCATTACGTTATAACGTATAATGTTATACGGTATTATTTTATAACGTATAACGTTTTATGGTATTATTTTCTAACGTATAACGATATATAGTATTAGTTTATAACGTATAACGTCATATATTAATATTTTATAACGTATAACGTTATATGGTATTATTTTATAGCGTATAACGATATATAATATTATTTTATAACGTATAACGTTATATAGTATTATTTTATAACTTATAACGTTATGTCGTCTTATTTTATAACGTATGACGCTATATACTATTATTTTATAACGTATAACGTTATGTAGTGTTACGTTATAACGTATAACGTTATATAGTGTTACGTTTTAACGTTATACGGCATTACGTTATAACGTATAATGTTATATAGTATTATTTTATAACGTATAACGTTATGTAGTGTTACGTTATAACGTATAACGTTATATAGTGTTACGTTATAACGTTATACGGCATTACGTTATAACGTATATTGTTATACGGTGTCATTCTATAACGTATAACGTTATAGGGTAGAATTTTATAACGTATAACGTTATATGGTATTATTTTATAACGTATAACGGTATATCGTCTTATTGCATAACATATATCGTTATGTGGTATTATTTAATAACGTATAACGTTATATAGTATTATTTTTTTACGTATAACGTTATGTAGTGTTACGATATAACGTATAACGTTATACAGCATTACGTTATAACGCATAATGTTATACTGTGTTATTTTATAACGAATAACGTTATATGGTATAATTTTATAACGTATAACTTTAAACGGTATTATATTATAGCGTATAACGATATATAATTTGTTTTATAACGTATGACGTTATATAATATTATTTTATAACGTATAAGGTTATGTCGTATTATTTTATAACGTATGACGTTATATAATATTATTTTATAACCTATAGCTTCATGTAGTATCACGTTCTAACGTATAACGTTATATAGTGTTACGTTATAACGTTATACAGCATTACGTTATAACGTGTAATGTTATACGGTGTTATTTTATAAGGAATAACGATATATGGTGTAATTTTATAACGTATAACGTTATATGGTATTAGTTTATAGCGTATAACGATATATAATATTATTTTATTACGTATAACGTTATAGAGTATTATTTTATAACGTATAACGTTATGTAGTGTTACGTTATAACGTATAACGATAGATAGTGTTACGTTATAACGTTATACAGCATTACGTTATAACGTATAATGTTATACGGTATTATTTTATAACGTATAACGTTTTATGGTATTATTTTCTAACGTATAACGATATATAGTATTAGTTTATAACGTATAACGTCATATATTAATATTTTATAACGTATAACGTTATATGGTATTATTTTATAGCGTATAACGATATATAATATTATTTTATAACGTATAACGTTATATAGTATTATTTTATAACTTATAACGTTATGTCGTCTTATTTTATAACGTATGACGCTATATACTATTATTTTATAACGTATGGCGTTAGGTAGTGTTACGTTATAACGTATAACGTTATATAGTGTTACGTTATAACGTTATACAGCATTACGTTATAACGTATAATGTTATACGGTGTCATTCTATATCGTATAACGTTATAGGGTAGAATTTTATAACGTATAACGTTATATGGTATTATTTTATAGCGTATAACGATATATAATATTATTTTATAACGTATGACGTTATATAATATTATTTTATAACGTATAAGGTTATGTCGTATTATTTTATAACGTGTGACGTTATATAATATTATTTTATAACGTATACCTTCATGTAGTGTCACGTTATAACGTATAACGTTATATAGTGTTACGTTATAACGTTATACAGCATTACGTTATAACGTGTAATGTTATACGGTGTTATATTATAAGGAATAACGTTATATGGTGTAATTTTATAACGTATAACGTTATATGGTATTAGTTTATACCGTATAACGATATATAATATTATTTTATAACGTATGACGTTATATAATATTATTTTATAACGTATAAGGTTATGTCGTATTATTTTATAACGTATGACGTTATATAATATTATTTTATAACCTATAGCTTCATGTAGTGTTCCGTTCTAACGTATAACGTTATGTAGTGTTACGTTATAACGTATAACGATAGATAGTGTTACGTTATAACGTTATACAGCATTACGTTATAACGTATAATGTTATACGGTATTATTTTATAACGTATAACGTTTTATGGTATTATTTTCTAACGTATAACGATATATAGTATTAGTTTATAACGTATAACGTCATATATTAATATTTTATAACGTATAACGTTATATGGTATTATTTTATAGCGTATAACGATATATAATATTATTTTATAACGTATAACGTTATATAGTATTATTTTATAACTTATAACGTTATGTCGTATTATTTTATAACGTATGACGTTATATAATATTATTTTATAACGTATGGCGTTAGGTAGTGTTACGTTATAACATATAACGTTATATAGTGTTACGTTATAACGTTATACAGCATTACGTTATAACGTATAATGTTATACGTTGTCATTTTATTACGAATAACGTTATATGGTGTAATTTTATAACGTACAACGTTATATGGTGTTATTTTATAGCGTATAACGATATGTAATATTATTTTATAACGTATAACGTTATATAGTATTATTTTATAACGTATAACGTTATGTCGTATTATTTTATAACGTATGATGTTATATAATATTATTTTATAACGTATAGCGTTAGGTAGTGTTACGTTATACCATATAACGTTATATTGTGTTACGTTATAAAGTTATACAGCATTACGTTATAACGTATATTGTTATACGGTGTCATTTTATAACGTATAACGATATAGGGTGTAATTTTATAACGTATAACGTTATATGGTATTATTTTATAACGTATAACGGTATTTCGTATTATTTCATAACAGATAACGTTATATGGTATTATTTTATAACGTATAACGTTATATGGTATTATTTTATAGCGCATAACGATATATAATATTATTTTATAACGTATAACGTTATATCGTATTATTTTATAACATATAACGTTATATGGTATTATTTTATAACGCATAACGTTATATAGTATTATTTTATAACGTATAACGTATGTAGTGTTACGTTATAACGTTATACGGCATTACGTTATAACGTATAACGTTATACGGTGTCATTTTATATCGTATCACGTTATATGGTATAATTTTAAAACGTATAACTTTATATGGTATTATTTTATAACGTATAACGTTATATAATATTATTTTATAACGTATAACGTTATATCGTATTATTTTATAACATATAATGTTATATGGTATTATTTTCTAACGTATAATGTTATACGGTATTCTTTTATAACGTATAACGTTATGTAGTGTTACGTTATAACGTATAACGTTATATAGTCTTACGTTATAACGTTCTACAGCATTACGTTATAATGTATAATGTTATACGGTGTTATTTTTCAACGTATAACGTTATATGTTATAATTTTAAAACGTATAACTTTATATGGTATTATTTTATAACGTATAACGTTATATAATATTATTTTATAACGTATAATGTTATACAGTGTTATTTTATAACGTATAACGTTATATGGTATAATTTTATAACCTATAACGTTATCTGGTATTATTTTATAACGTATTACGTTATATAATATTATTTTATAACGCATAACATTATATAGTATTATTTAATTCGTATAGCGTTTTGTAGTGTTACGTTATAACGTATAACGTTGTATAGTGTTACGTTATAACGATATACAACATTACGTTATAACGTATAATGTTATACGGTATTATTTTATAACGTATAACGTTATATGTTATTATCTTCTAACGTATAACGTTATATAGTATTATTTAATTCGTATAGCGTTATGCAGTGTTACGTTATAACGTATAACGTTATACGGCATAATTTTATAACGTATAACGTTATGCGGTATTATTTTACAACGTATAACGTAATATGGTATTATTTTATAACGTATAACGTTATATGGTATAATTCTATAACGTATAACGTTATATAGTATTATTTTATAACGTATAACGTCATATATTAATATTTTATAACGTATAACGTTATACGGTATTATTTTATAACGTATAACGTTATATGGTATAATTTTATAACGTATAACGTTATATGGTATAATTTTATAACGTATAACGTTATATGGTATTATTTTCAAACGTATAACGTTATATAGTATTACTTTATAACGTATAACGTTATGTAGTGTTACGTTATAACGTATAACGTTATATAGTGTTACGTTATAACGTTATACAGCATTACAACATAACGTATAATGACGTACGATGTTATTTTATAACGTATAACGATATATAATATTATTTTATAACGTATAGCGTTATGTAGTGTTACGTTATAATGTATAACGTTATATAGTGTTACGTTATAACGATATACAGCATTACGTTATAACGTATAATGTTATACGGTGTCATTCTATATCATATAACGTTATAGGGTAGAATTTTATAACGTATAACGTTATATGGTATTATTTCATAACGTATAACGATATATAATATTATTTTATTACGTACAACGTTATATCGTATTATTTTATAACATACAACGTTATGTGGTATTATTTTCTAACGTATAACGTTATATAGTATTATTTTCTAACGTATAACGATATATAATATTATTTTATTACGTATAGCGTTATGTAGTGTTACGTTATAACGTATAACGTTATGCAGTGTTACGTTATAACGGAGAACGTTATATAGTGTTACGTTATAACGTTATACGGCATTACGTTATAACGTATAATGTTATATAGTATTATTTTATAACGTATAACGTTATGTAGTGTTACGTTATAACGTATAACGTTATATTGTGTTACGTTATAACGTTACACAGCATTACGTTATAACGTATAATGTTATACGGTGTTATTTTATAACGTATAACGTTATATGGTATATTTTTATAAAGTATAACGTTAAGTAATATTATTTTATAACGTATAACGTTATATGGTATTATTTTCTAACGTATAACGTTATATAGTATTATTTTATAACATATAACGTTATGTAGTGTTACGTTATAACGTATAACGTTATATAGTGTTACGTTATAACGTTATACGGCATTACGTTATAACGTATATTGTTATACGGTGTCATTCTATAACGTATAACGTTATAGGGTAGAATTTTATAACGTATAACGTTATATGGTATTATTTTATAATGTATAACGGTATATCGTCTTATTGCATAACATATATCGTTATGTGGTATTATTTAATAACGTATAACGTTATATAGTATTATTTCTTTACGTATAACGTTATGTAGTGTTACGATATAACGTATAACGTTATACAGCATTACGTTATAACGCATAATGTTATACTGTGTTATTTTATAACGAATAACGTTATATGGTATAATTTTATAACGTATAGCTTTAAATGGTATTATATTATAGCGTATAACGATATATAATTTGTTATATAACGTACAACGTTATATAGTATTATTTTATAACGTATAACGTTATGTAGTGTTACGTTATAACGTATAACGTTATATAGTGTTACGTTTTAACGTTATACGGCATTACGTTATAACGTATAATGTTATATAGTATTATTTTATAACGTATAACGTTATGTAGTGTTACGTTATAACGTATAACGTTATATAGTGTTACGTTATAACGTTATACGGCATTACGTTATAACGTATATTGTTATACGGTGTCATTCTATAACGTATAACGTTATAGGGTAGAATT
This sequence comes from Bombus dahlbomii, assembly GCA_037178635.1. Taxonomy (NCBI): domain Eukaryota; kingdom Metazoa; phylum Arthropoda; class Insecta; order Hymenoptera; family Apidae; genus Bombus; species Bombus dahlbomii. The sequence continues at coordinate 74,436 of CM074105.1, forward strand.
TTATAACGTATAACGTTATATGGTATTATTTTATAATGTATAACGGTATATCGTCTTATTGCATAACATATATCGTTATGTGGTATTATTTAATAACGTATAACGTTATATAGTATTATTTTTTTACGTATAACGTTATGTAGTGTTACGATATAACGTATAACGTTATACAGCATTACGTTATAACGCATAATGTTATACTGTGTCATTCTATATCGTATAACGTTATAGGGTAGAATTTTATAACGTATAACGTTATATGGTATTATTTTATAGCGTATAACGATATATAATATTATTTTATAACGTATGACGTTATATAAAATTATTTTATAACGTATAAGGTTATGTCGTATTATTTTATAACGTATGACGTTATATAATATTATTTTATAACGTATACCTTCATGCAGTGTCACGTTATAACGTATAACGTTATATAGTGTTACGTTATAACGTTATACAGCATTACGTTATATCGTGTAATGTTATACGGTGTTATTTTATAAGGAATAACGTTATATGGTGTAATTTTATAACGTATAACGTTATATGGTATTAGTTTATAGCGTATAACGATATATAATATTATTTTATAACGTATAACGTTATAGAGTATTATTTTATAACGTATAAGGTTATGTCGTATTATTTTATAACGTATGACGTTATATAATATTATTTTATAACCTATAGCTTCATGTAGTGTCACGTTCTAACGTATAACGTTATATAGTGTTACGTTATAACGTTATACAGCATTACGTTATAACGTGTAATGTTATACGGTGTTATTTTATAAGGAATAAAGTTATATGGTGTAATTTTATAACGTATAACGTTATATGGTATTAGTTTATAGCGTATAACGACATATAATATTATTTTATTACGTATAACGTTATAGAGTATTATTTTATAACGTATAACGTTATGTAGTGTTACGTTATAACGTATAACGATAGATAGTGTTACGTTATAACGTTATACAGCATTACGTTATAACGTATAATGTTATACGGTATTATTTTATAACGTATAACGTTTTATGGTATTATTTTCTAACGTATAACGATATATAGTATTAGTTTATAACGTATAACGTCATATATTAATATTTTATAACGTATAACGTTATATGGTATTATTTTATAGCGTATAACGATATATAATATTATTTTATAACGTATAACGTTATATAGTATTATTTTATAACTTATAACTTTATGTCGTATTATTTTATAACGTATGACGTTATATAATATTATTTTATAACGTATGGCGTTAGGTAGTGTTACGTTATAACATATAACGTTATATAGTGTTACGTTATAACGTTATACAGCATTACGTTATAACGTATAATGTTATACGTTGTCATTTTATAACGAATAACGTTATATGGTGTAATTTTATAACGTACAACGTTATATGGTGTTATTTTATAGTGTATAACGATATGTAATATTATTTTATAACGTATAACGTTATATAGTATTATTTTATAACGTATAACGTTATGTCTTATTATTTTATAACGTATGATGTTATATAATATTATTTTATAACGTATAGCGTTAGGTAGTGTTACGTTATACCATATAACGTTATATTGTGTTACGTTATAAAGTTATACAGCATTACGTTATAACGTATATTGTTATACGGTGTCATTTTATAACGTATAACGTTATAGGGTGTAATTTTATAACGTATAACGTTATATGGTATTATTTTATAACGTATAACGGTATATCGTCTTATTGCATAACATATATCGTTATGTGGTATTATTTAATAACGTATAACGTTATATAGTATTATTTTTTTACGTATAACGTTATGTAGTGTTACGATATAACGTATAACGTTATACAGCATTACGTTATAACGCATAATGTTATACTGTGTTATTTTATAACGAATAACGTTATATGGTATAATTTTATAACGTATAACTTTATATGGTATTATATTATAGCGTATAACGATATATAATTTGTTTTATAACGTACAACGTTATATAGTATTATTTTATAACGTATAACGTTATGTAGTGTTACGTTATAACGTATAACGTTATATAGTGTTACGTTTTAACGTTATACGGCATTACGTTATAACGTATAATGTTATATAGTATTATTTTATAACGTATAACGTTATGTAGTGTTACGTTATAACGTATAACGTTATATAGTGTTACGTTATAACGTTATACGGCATTACGTTATAACGTATATTGTTATACGGTGTCATTCTATAACGTATAACGTTATAGGGTAGAATTTTATAACGTATAACGTTATATGGTATTATTTTATAACGTATAACGTTATATGGTATTATTTTATAACGTATAACGGTATATCGTCTTATTGCATAACATATATCGTTATGTGGTATTATTTAATAACGTATAACGTTATATAGTATTATTTTTTTACGTATAACGTTATGTAGTGTTACGATATAACGTATAACGTTATACAGCATTACGTTATAACGCATAATGTTATACTGTGTTATTTTATAACGAATAACGTTATATGGTATAATTTTATAACGTACAACTTTAAATGGTATTATATTATAGCGTATAACGATATATAATTTGTTTTATAACGTATGACGTTATATAATATTATTTTATAACGTATAAGGTTATGTCGTATTATTTTATAACGTATGACGTTATATAATATTATTTTATAACCTATAGCTTCATGTAGTATCACGTTCTAACGTATAACGTTATATAGTGTTACGTTATAACGTTATACAGCATTACGTTATAACGTGTAATGTTATACGGTGTTATTTTATAAGGAATAACGATATATGGTGTAATTTTATAACGTATAACGTTATATGGTATTAGTTTATAGCGTATAACGATATATAATATTATTTTATTACGTATAACGTTATAGAGTATTATTTTATAACGTATAACGTTATGTAGTGTTACGTTATAACGTATAACGATAGATAGTGTTACGTTATAACGTTATACAGCATTACGTTATAACGTATAATGTTATACGGTATTATTTTATAACGTATAACGTTTTATGGTATTATTTTCTAACGTATAACGATATATAGTATTAGTTTATAACGTATAACGTCATATATTAATATTTTATAACGTATAACGTTATATGGTATTATTTTATAGCGTATAACGATATATAATATTATTTTATAACGTATAACGTTATATAGTATTATTTTATAACTTATAACGTTATGTCGTCTTATTTTATAACGTATGACGCTATATAATATTATTTTATAACGTATGGCGTTAGGTAGTGTTACGTTATAACGTATAACGTTATATAGTGTTACGTTATAACGTTATACAGCATTACGTTATAACGTATAATGTTATACGGTGTCATTCTATATCGTATAACGTTATAGGGTAGAATTTTATAACGTATAACGTTATATGGTATTATTTTATAGCGTATAACGATATATAATATTATTTTATAACGTATGACGTTATATAATATTATTTTATAACGTATAAGGTTATGTCGTATTATTTTATAACGTATGACGTTATATAATATTATTTTATAACGTATACCTTCATGTAGTGTCACGTTATAACGTATAACGTTATATAGTGTTACGTTATAACGTTATACAGCATTACGTTATAACGTGTAATGTTATACGGAGTTATATTATAAGGAATAACGTTATATGGTGTAATTTTATAACGTATAACGTTATATGGTATTAGTTTATACCGTATAACGATATATAATATTATTTTATAACGTATAACGTTATAGAGTATTATTTTATAACGTATAAGGTTATGTCGTATTATTTTATAACGTATGACGTTATATAATATTATTTTATAACCTATAGCTTCATGTAGTGTCACGTTCTAACGTATAACGTTATGTAGTGTTACGTTATAACGTATAACGATAGATAGTGTTACGTTATAACGTTATACAGCATTACGTTATAACGTATAATGTTATACGGTATTATTTTATAACGTATAACGTTTTATGGTATTATTTTCTAACGTATAACGATATATAGTATTAGTTTATAACGTATAACGTCATATATTAATATTTTATAACGTATAACGTTATATGGTATTATTTTATAGCGTATAACGATATATAATATTATTTTATAACGTATAACGTTATATAGTATTATTTTATAACTTATAACGTTATGTCGTATTATTTTATAACGTATGACGTTATATAATATTATTTTATAACGTATGGCGTTAGGTAGTGTTACGTTATAACATATAACGTTATATAGTGTTACGTTATAACGTTATACAGCATTACGTTATAACGTATAATGTTATACGTTGTCATTTTATAACGAATAACGTTATATGGTGTAATTTTATAACGTACAACGTTATATGGTGTTATTTTATAGCGTATAACGATATGTAATATTATTTTATAACGTATAACGTTATATAGTATTATTTTATAACGTATAACGTTATGTCGTATTATTTTATAACGTATGATGTTATATAATATTATTTTATAACGTATAGCGTTAGGTAGTGTTACGTTATACCATATAACGTTATATTGTGTTACGTTATAAAGTTATACAGCATTACGTTATAACGTATATTGTTATACGGTGTCATTTTATAACGTATAACGTTATAGGGTGTAATTTTATAACGTATAACGTTATATGGTATTATTTTATAACGTATAACGGTATTTCGTATTATTTCATAACAGATAACGTTATATGGTATTATTTTATAACGTATAACGTTATATGGTATTATTTTATAGCGCATAACGATATATAATATTATTTTATAACGTATAACGTTATATCGTATTATTTTATAACATATAACGTTATATGGTATTATTTTATAACGCATAACGTTATATAGTATTATTTTATAACGTATAACGTTATGTAGTGTTACGTTATAACGTTATACGGCATTACGTTATAACGTATAACGTTATACGGTGTCATTTTATATCGTATCACGTTATATGGTATAATTTTAAAACGTATAACTTTATATGGTATTATTTTATAACGTGTAACGTTATATAATATTATTTTATAACGTATAACGTTATATCGTATTATTTTATAACATATAATGTTATATGGTATTATTTTATAACGCATAACGTTATATAGTATTATTTTATAACGTATAACGTTATGTAGTGTTACGTTATAACATATAACGTTATATAGTCTTACGTTATAACGTTTTACGGCATTACGTTATAACATATAATGTTATACAGTATTATTTTATAACGTGTAACGTAATATGGTATGATTTTCTAACGTATAACGTTATATAGTATTATTTTATAACGTATAACGTTATGTAGTGTTACGTTATAACGTATAACGTTATATAGTGTTACGTTATATCGTTCTACAGCATTACGTTATAATGTATAATGTTATACGGTGTTATTTTTCAACGTATAACGTTATATGTTATAATTTTATAACGTATAACGTTATATGGTAATATTCTATAGCGTATAACGATATATAATATTATTTTATAACGTATAACGTTATATAATATTATTTTATAACGTATAGCGTTATGTAGTGTTACGTTATAACATATAACGTTATATAGTGTTACGCTATATCGTTATACAGCATTACGTTATAACGTATAATGTTATACGGTATTCTTTTATAACGTATAACGTTATGTAGTGTTACGTTATAACGTATAACGTTATGTAGTGTTACGTTATAACGTATAACGTTATATAGTCTTACGTTATAACGTTCTACAGCATTACGTTATAATGTATGATGTTATACGGTGTTATTTTTCAACGTATAACGTTATATGTTATAATTTTAAAACGTATAACTTTATATGGTATTATTTTATAACGTATAACGTTATATAATATTATTTTATAACGTATAATGTTATACAGTATTATTTTATAACGTATAACGTTATATGTTATTCTTTTCTAACGTATAACGTTATATAGTATTATTTTATAACGTATAACGTTATGTAGTGTTACGTTATAACGTATAACGTTATATAGTGTTACGTTATAACGTTATACGGCATTACGTTATAACGTATAATGTTATACGGTGTCATTTTATAACGTATAACGTTATATGGTATAATTTTATAAAGTATAACGTTATGTAATACTGTTTTATAACGTATAACGGTATATAATATTATTTTATAACGCATAACGTTATATAGTATTATTTTATAACTTATAACGTTTTGTAGTGTTACATTATAACGGAGAACGTTATATAGTGTTACGTTATAACGTTATACAGCATTACGTTATAACGTATAATGTTATACGGTATTATTTTATAACGTATAACGTTTTATGGTATTATTTTCTAACGCATAACGTTATATAGTATTATTTCATAACGTATAACGTTATGTAGTGTTACGTTATAACGTATAACGTTATGTAGTGTTACGTTATAACGTTATACGGCATTATGTTATAACGTATAACGTTAAACGGTGTCATTTTATATCGTAGCACGTTATATGGTATAATATTATAACGTATAACGTTATATGGTATAATTTTATAACGTATAACGATATATAATATTATTTTATTACGTACAACGTTATATCGTATTATTTTATAACATACAACGTTATATGGTATTATTTTATAACGTATAACGTTATGTAGTGTTACGTTATAACGTATAACGTTATATAGTGTTACGTTATAACGTTATACAACATTACGTTATAACGTATAATATTATACGGTATTATTTTATAACGTATAACGTTATGTGGTATTATTTTCTAACGTATAACGTTATATAGTATTATTTTCTAACGTATAACGATATATAATATTATTTTATTACGTATAGCGTTATGTAGTGTTACGTTATAACGTTACACAGCATTACGTTATAACGTATAATGTTATACGGTGTTATTTTATAACTTATAACGTTATATGGTATATTTTTATAAAGTATAACGTTAAGTAATATTATTTTATAACGTATAACGTTATATGGTATTATTTTCTAACGCATAACGTTATATAGTATTATTTTATAACATATAACGTTATGTAGTGTTACGTTATAACGTATAACGTTATATAGTGTTACGTTATAACGTTATACGGCATTACGTTATAACGTATATTGTTATACGGTGTCATTCTATAACGTATAACGTTATAGGGTAGAATTTTATAACGTATAACGTTATATGGTATTATTTTATAACGTATAACGGTATATCGTCTTATTGCATAACATATATCGTTATGTGGTATTATTTAATAACGTATAACGTTATATAGTATTATTTTTTTACGTATAACGTTATGTAGTGTTACGATATAACGTATAACGTTATACAGCATTACGTTATAACGCATAATGTTATACTGTGTTATTTTATAACGAATAACGTTATATGGTATAATTTTATAACGTATAACTTTAAATGGTATTATATTATAGCGTATAACGATATATAATTTGTTTTATAACGTATGACGTTATATAATATTATTTTATAACGTATAAGGTTATGTCGTATTATTTTATAACGTATGACGTTATATAATATTATTTTATAACGTATACCTTCATGTAGTGTCACGTTATAACGTATAACGTTATATAGTGTTACGTTGTAACGTTATACAGCATTACGTTATAACGTGAAATGTTATATGGTGTTATTTTACAAGGAATAACGTTATATGGTGTAATTTTATAACGTATAACGTTATATGGTATTAGCTTATAGCGTATAACGATATATAATATTATTTTATAACGTATAACGTTATAGAGTGTTATTTTATAACGTATAAGGTTATGTCGTATTATTTTATAACGTATGACGTTATATAATATTATTTTATAACCTATAGCTTCATGTAGTGTCACGTTCTAACGTATAACGTTATATAGTGTTACGTTATAACGTTATACAGCATTACGTTATAACGTGTAATGTTATACGGTGTTATTTTATAAGGAATAACGATATATGGTGTAATTTTATAACGTATAACGTTATATGGTATTAGTTTATAGCGTATAACGATATATAATATTATTTTATAACGTATAACGTTATATAGTATTATTTTATAACTTATAACGTTATGTCGTCTTATTTTATAACGTATGACGCTATATAATATTATTTTATAACGTATGGCGTTAGGTAGTGTTACGTTATAACGTATAACGTTATATAGTGTTACGTTATAACGTTATACAGCATTACGTTATAACGTATAATGTTATACGGTGTCATTCTATATCGTATAACGTTATAGGGTAGAATTTTATAACGTATAACGTTATATGGTATTATTTTATAGCGTATAACGATATATAATATTATTTTATAACGTATGACGTTATATAATATTATTTTATAACGTATAAGGTTATGTCGTATTATTTTATAACGTGTGACGTTATATAATATTATTTTATAACGTATACCTTCATGTAGTGTCACGTTATAACGTATAACGTTATATAGTGTTACGTTATAACGTTATACAGCATTACGTTATAACGTGTAATGTTATACGGTGTTATATTATAAGGAATAACGTTATATGGTGTAATTTTATAACGTATAACGTTATATGGTATTAGTTTATACCGTATAACGATATATAATATTATTTTATAACGTATAACGTTATAGAGTATTATTTTATAACGTATAAGGTTATGTCGTATTATTTTATAACGTATGACGTTATATAATATTATTTTATAACCTATAGCTTCATGTAGTGTCACGTTCTAACGTATAACGTTATGTAGTGTTACGTTATAACGTATAACGATAGATAGTGTTACGTTATAACGTTATACAGCATTACGTTATAACGTATAATGTTATACGGTATTATTTTATAACGTATAATGTTATACGGTATTATTTTATAACGTATAACGTTTTATGGTATTATTTTCTAACGTATAACGATATATAGTATTAGTTTATAACGTATAACGTCATATATTAATATTTTATAACGTATAACGTTATATGGTATTATTTTATAACGTATAACGTTATATGGTATTATTTTCTAACGCATAACGTTATATAGTATTATTTTATAACATATAACGTTATGTAGTGTTACGTTATAACGTATAACGTTATATAGTGTTACGTTATAACGTTATACGGCATTACGTTATAACGTATATTGTTATACGGTGTCATTCTATAACGTATAACGTTATAGGGTAGAATTTTATAACGTATAACGTTATATGGTATTATTTTATAACGTATAACGGTATATCGTCTTATTGCATAACATATATCGTTATGTGGTATTATTTAATAACGTATAACGTTATATAGTATTATTTTTTTACGTATAACGTTATGTAGTGTTACGATATAACGTATAACGTTATACAGCATTACGTTATAACGCATAATGTTATACGGTGTTATTTTATAACGTATAACGTTATATGGTATAATTTTATAAAGTATAACGTTATGTAATATTATTTTATAACGTATAACGGTATATAATATTATTTTATAACGCATAACGTTATATAGTATTATTTTATAACTTATAACGTTTTGTAGTGTTACCTTATAACGGAGAACGTTATATAGTGTTACGTTATAACGTTATACAGCATTACGTTATAACGTATAATGTTATACGGTATTATTTTATAACGTATATCGTTATATGGTATTATTTTATAACGTATAACGGTATATCGTCTTATTGCATAACATATATCGTTATGTGGTATTATTTAATAACGTATAACGTTATATAGTATTATTTTTTTACGTATAACGTTATGTAGTGTTACGATATAACGTATAACGTTATACAGCATTACGTTATAACGCATAATGTTATACTGTGTTATTTTATAACGAATAACGTTATATGGTATAATTTTATAACGTATAACTTTATATGGTATTATATTATAGCGTATAACGATATATAATTTGTTTTATAACGTACAACGTTATATAGTATTATTTTATAACGTATAACGTTATATAGTGTTACGTTATAACGTTATACAGCATTACGTTATAACGTATAATGTTATACGGTGTCATTCTATATCGTATAACGTTATAGGGTAGAATTTTATAACGTATAACGTTATATGGTATTATTTTATAGCGTATAACGATATATAATATTATTTTATAACGTATGACGTTATATAATATTATTTTATAACGTATGAGGTTATGTCGTATTATTTTATAACGTGTGACGTTATATAATATTATTTTATAACGTATACCTTCATGTAGTGTCACGTTATAACGTATAACGTTATATAGTGTTACGTTATAACGTTATACAGCATTACGTTATAACGTGTAATGTTATACGGTGTTATATTATAAGGAATAACGTTATATGGTGTAATTTTATAACGTATAACGTTATATGGTATTAGTTTATACCGTATAACGATATATAATATTATTTTATAACGTATAACGTTATAGAGTATTATTTTATAACGTATAAGGTTATGTCGTATTATTTTATAACGTATGACGTTATATAATATTATTTTATAACCTATAGCTTCATGTAGTGTCACGTTCTAACGTATAACGTTATGTAGTGTTACGTTATAACGTATAACGATAGATAGTGTTACGTTATAACGTTATACAGCATTACGTTATAACGTATAATGTTATACGGTATTATTTTATAACGTATAACGTTTTATGGTATTATTTTCTAACGTATAACGATATATAGTATTAGTTTATAACGTATAACGTCATATATTAATATTTTATAACGTATAACGTTATATGGTATTATTTTATAGCGTATAACGATATATAATATTATTTTATAACGTATAACGTTATATAGTATTATTTTATAACTTATAACGTTATGTCGTATTATTTTATAACGTATGACGTTATATAATATTATTTTATAACGTATGGCGTTAGGTAGTGTTACGTTATAACATATAACGTTATATAGTGTTACGTTATAACGTTATACAGCATTACGTTATAACGTATAATGTTATACGTTGTCATTTTATAACGAATAACGTTATATGGTGTAATTTTATAACGTACAACGTTATATGGTGTTATTTTATAGCGTATAACGATATGTAATATTATTTTATAACGTATAACGTTATATAGTATTATTTTATAACGTATAACGTTATGTCGTATTATTTTATAACGTATGATGTTATATAATATTATTTTATAACGTATAGCGTTAGGTAGTGTTACGTTATACCATATAACGTTATATTGTGTTACGTTATAAAGTTATACAGCATTACGTTATAACGTATATTGTTATACGGTGTCATTTTATAACGTATAACGATATAGGGTGTAATTTTATAACGTATAACGTTATATGGTATTATTTTATAACGTATAACGGTATTTCGTATTATTTCATAACAGATAACGTTATATGGTATTATTTTATAACGTATAACGTTATATGGTATTATTTTATAGCGCATAACGATATATAATATTATTTTATAACGTATAACGTTATATCGTATTATTTTATAACATATAACGTTATATGGTATTATTTTATAACGCATAACGTTATATAGTATTATTTTATAACGTATAACGTATGTAGTGTTACGTTATAACGTTATACGGCATTACGTTATAACGTATAACGTTATACGGTGTCATTTTATATCGTATCACGTTATATGGTATAATTTTAAAACGTATAACTTTATATGGTATTATTTTATAACGTATAACGTTATATAATATTATTTAATACGTATAACGTTATATCGTATTATTTTATAACATATAATGTTATATGGTATTATTTTCTAACGTATAACGTTATATAGTATTATTTTATAACGTATAACGTTATGTAGTGTTACGTTATAACGTATAACGTTATATAGTGTTACGTTATATCGTTCTACAGCATTACGTTATAATGTATAATGTTATACGGTGTTATTTTTCAACGTATAACGTTATATGTTATAATTTTATAACGTATAACGTTATATGGTAATATTCTATAGCGTATAACGATATATAATATTATTTTATAACGTATGACGTTATATAATATTATTTTATAACGTATAGCGTTATGTAGTGTTACGTTATAACATATAACGTTATATAGTGTTACGCTATATCGTTATACAGCATTACGTTATAACGTATAATGTTATACGGTATTCTTTTATAACGTATAACGTTATGTAGTGTTACGTTATAACGTATAACGTTATGTAGTGTTACGTTATAACGTATAACGTTATATAGTCTTACGTTATAACGTTCTACAGCATTACGTTATAATGTATAATGTTATACGGTGTTATTTTTCAACGTATAACGTTATATGTTATAATTTTAAAACGTATAACTTTATATGGTATTATTTTATAACGTATAACGTTATATAATATTATTTAATAACGTATAATGTTATACAGTGTTATTTTATAACGTATAACGTTATATGGTATAATTTTATAACCTATAACGTTATCTGGTATTATTTTATAACGTATTACGTTATATAATATTATTTTATAACGTATAACATTATATAGTATTATTTAATTCGTATAGCGTTTTGTAGTGTTACGTTATAACGTATAACGTTGTATAGTGTTACGTTATAACGATATACAACATTACGTTATAACGTATAATGTTATACGGTATTATTTTATAACGTATAACGTTATATGTTATTATCTTCTAACGTATAACGTTATATAGTATTATTTAATTCGTATAGCGTTATGCAGTGTTACGTTATAACGTATAACGTTATACGGCATAATTTTATAACGTATAACGTTATGCGGTATTATTTTACAACGTATAACGTAATATGGTATTATTTTATAACGTATAACGTTATATGGTATAATTCTATAACGTATAACGTTATATAGTATTATTTTATAACGTATAACGTCATATATTAATATTTTATAACGTATAACGTTATACGGTATTATTTTATAACGTATAACGTTATATGGTATAATTTTATAACGTATAACGTTATATGGTATAATTTTATAACGTATAACGTTATATGGTATTATTTTCAAACGTATAACGTTATATAGTATTACTTTATAACGTATAACGTTATGTAGTGTTACGTTATAACGTATAACGTTATATAGTGTTACGTTATAACGTTATACAGCATTACAACATAACGTATAATGACGTACGATGTTATTTTATAACGTATGACGATATATAATATTATTTTATAACGTATAGCGTTATGTAGTGTTACGTTATAATGTATAACGTTATATAGTGTTACGTTATAACGATATACAGCATTACGTTATAACGTATAATGTTATACGGTGTCATTCTATATCATATAACGTTATAGGGTAGAATTTTATAACGTATAACGTTATATGGTATTATTTCATAACGTATAACGATATATAATATTATTTTATTACGTACAACGTTATATCGTATTATTTTATAACATACAACGTTATGTGGTATTATTTTCTAACGTATAACGTTATATAGTATTATTTTCTAACGTACAACGATATATAATATTATTTTATTACGTATAGCTTTATGTAGTGTTACGTTATAACGTATAACGTTATGCAGTGTTACGTTATAACGGAGAACGTTATATAGTGTTACGTTATAACGTTATACGGCATTACGTTATAACGTATAATGTTATATAGTATTATTTTATAACGTATAACGTTATGTAGTGTTACGTTATAACGTATAACGTTATATTGTGTTACGTTATAACGTTACACAGCATTACGTTATAACGTATAATGTTATACGGTGTTATTTTATAACGTATAACGTTATATGGTATATTTTTATAAAGTATAACGTTAAGTAATATTATTTTATAACGTATAACGTTATATGGTATTATTTTCTAACGTATAACGTTATATAGTATTATTTTATAACATATAACGTTATGTAGTGTTACGTTATAACGTATAACGTTATATAGTGTTACGTTATAACGTTATACGGCATTACGTTATAACGTATATTGTTATACGGTGTCATTCTATAACGTATAACGTTATAGGGTAGAATTTTATAACGTATAACGTTATATGGTATTATTTTATAATGTATAACGGTATATCGTCTTATTGCATAACATATATCGTTATGTGGTATTATTTAATAACGTATAACGTTATATAGTATTATTTCTTTACGTATAACGTTATGTAGTGTTACGATATAACGTATAACGTTATACAGCATTACGTTATAACGCATAATGTTATACTGTGTTATTTTATAACGAATAACGTTATATGGTATAATTTTATAACGTATAGCTTTAAATGGTATTATATTATAGCGTATAACGATATATAATTTGTTATATAACGTACAACGTTATATAGTATTATTTTATAACGTATAACGTTATGTAGTGTTACGTTATAACGTATAACGTTATATAGTGTTACGTTTTAACGTTATACGGCATTACGTTATAACGTATAATGTTATATAGTATTATTTTATAACGTATAACGTTGTGTAGTGTTACGTTATAACGTATAACGTTATATAGTGTTACGTTATAACGTTATACGGCATTACGTTATAACGTATATTGTTATACGGTGTCATTCTATAACGTATAACGTTATAGGGTAGAATTTTATAACGTATAACGTTATATGGTATTATTTTATAATGTATAACGGTATATCGTCTTATTGCATAACATATATCGTTATGTGGTATTATTTAATAACGTATAACGTTATATAGTATTATTTTTTTACGTATAACGTTATGTAGTGTTACGATATAACGTATAACGTTATACAGCATTACGTTATAACGCATAATGTTATACTGTGTCATTCTATATCGTATAACGTTATAGGGTAGAATTTTATAACGTATAACGTTATATGGTATTATTTTATAGCGTATAACGATATATAATATTATTTTATAACGTATGACGTTATATAAAATTATTTTATAATGTATAAGGTTATGTCGTATTATTTTATAACGTATGACGTTATATAATATTATTTTATAACGTATACCTTCATGCAGTGTCACGTTATAACGTATAACGTTATATAGTGTTACGTTATAACGTTATACAGCATTACGTTATATCGTGTAATGTTATACGGTGTTATTTTATAAGGAATAACGTTATATGGTGTAATTTTATAACGTATAACGTTATATGGTATTAGTTTATAGCGTATAACGATATATAATATTATTTTATAACGTATAACGTTATAGAGTATTATTTTATAACGTATAAGGTTATGTCGTATTATTTTATAACGTATGACGTTATATAATATTATTTTATAACCTATAGCTTCATGTAGTGTCACGTTCTAACGTATAACGTTATATAGTGTTACGTTATAACGTTATACAGCATTACGTTATAACGTGTAATGTTATACGGTGTTATTTTATAAGGAATAAAGTTATATGGTGTAATTTTATAACGTATAACGTTATATGGTATTAGTTTATAGCGTATAACGACATATAATATTATTTTATTACGTATAACGTTATAGAGTATTATTTTATAACGTATAACGTTATGTAGTGTTACGTTATAACGTATAACGATAGATAGTGTTACGTTATAACGTTATACAGCATTACGTTATAACGTATAATGTTATACGGTATTATTTTATAACGTATAACGTTTTATGGTATTATTTTCTAACGTATAACGATATATAGTATTAGTTTATAACGTATAACGTCATATATTAATATTTTATAACGTATAACGTTATATGGTATTATTTTATAGCGTATAACGATATATAATATTATTTTATAACGTATAACGTTATATAGTATTATTTTATAACTTATAACTTTATGTCGTATTATTTTATAACGTATGACGTTATATAATATTATTTTATAACGTATGGCGTTAGGTAGTGTTACGTTATAACATATAACGTTATATAGTGTTACGTTATAACGTTATACAGCATTACGTTATAACGTATAATGTTATACGTTGTCATTTTATAACGAATAACGTTATATGGTGTAATTTTATAACGTACAACGTTATATGGTGTTATTTTATAGCGTATAACGATATGTAATATTATTTTTTAACGTATAACGTTATATAGTATTATTTTATAACGTATAACGTTATGTCTTATTATTTTATAACGTATGATGTTATATAATATTATTTTATAACGTATAGCGTTAGGTAGTGTTACGTTATACCATATAACGTTATATTGTGTTACGTTATAAAGTTATACAGCATTACGTTATAACGTATATTGTTATACGGTGTCATTTTATAACGTATAACGTTATAGGGTGTAATTTTATAACGTATAACGTTATATGGTATTATTTTATAACGTATAACGGTATATCGTCTTATTGCATAACATATATCGTTATGTGGTATTATTTAATAACGTATAACGTTATATAGTATTATTTTTTTACGTATAACGTTATGTAGTGTTACGATATAACGTATAACGTTATACAGCATTACGTTATAACGCATAATGTTATACTGTGTTATTTTATAACGAATAACGTTATATGGTATAATTTTATAACGTATAACTTTATATGGTATTATATTATAGCGTATAACGATATATAATTTGTTTTGTAACGTACAACGTTATATAGTATTATTTTATAACGTATAACGTTATGTAGTGTTACGTTATAACGTATAACGTTATATAGTGTTACGTTTTAACGTTATACGGCATTACGTTATAACGTATAATGTTATATAGTATTATTTTATAACGTATAACGTTATGTAGTGTTACGTTATAACGTATAACGTTATATAGTGTTACGTTATAACGTTATACGGCATTACGTTATAACGTATATTGTTATACGGTGTCATTCTATAACGTATAACGTTATAGGGTAGAATTTTATAACGTATAACGTTATATGGTATTATTTTATAACGTATAACGGTATATCGTCTTATTGCATAACATATATCGTTATGTGGTATTATTTAATAACGTATAACGTTATATAGTATTATTTTTTTACGTATAACGTTATGTAGTGTTACGATATAACGTATAACGTTATACAGCATTACGTTATAACGCATAATGTTATACTGTGTTATTTTATAACGAATAACGTTATATGGTATAATTTTATAACGTATAACTTTAAATGGTATTATATTATAGCGTATAACGATATATAATTTGTTTTATAACGTATGACGTTATATAATATTATTTTATAACGTATAAGGTTATGTCGTATTATTTTATAACGTATGACGTTATATAATATTATTTTATAACCTATAGCTTCATGTAGTATCACGTTCTAACGTATAACGTTATATAGTGTTACGTTATAACGTTATACAGCATTACGTTATAACGTGTAATGTTATACGGTGTTATTTTATAAGGAATAACGATATATGGTGTAATTTTATAACGTATAACGTTATATGGTATTAGTTTATAGCGTATAACGATATATAATATTATTTTATTACGTATAACGTTATAGAGTATTATTTTATAACGTATAACGTTATGTAGTGTTACGTTATAACGTATAACGATAGATAGTGTTACGTTATAACGTTATACAGCATTACGTTATAACGTATAATGTTATACGGTATTATTTTATAACGTATAACGTTTTATGGTATTATTTTCTAACGTATAACGATATATAGTATTAGTTTATAACGTATAACGTCATATATTAATATTTTATAACGTATAACGTTATATGGTATTACTTTATAGCGTATAACGATATATAATATTATTTTATAACGTATAACGTTATATAGTATTATTTTATAACTTATAACGTTATGTCGTCTTATTTTATAACGTATGACGCTATATAATATTATTTTATAACGTATGGCGTTAGGTAGTGTTACGTTATAACGTATAACGTTATATAGTGTTACGTTATAACGTTATACAGCATTACGTTATAACGTATAATGTTATACGGTGTCATTCTATATCGTATAACGTTATAGGGTAGAATTTTATAACGTATAACGTTATATGGTATTATTTTATAGCGTATAACGATATATAATATTATTTTATAACGTATGACGTTATATAATATTATTTTATAACGTATAAGGTTATGTCGTATTATTTTATAACGTATGACGTTATATAATATTATTTTATAACGTATACCTTCATGTAGTGTCACGTTATAACGTATAACGTTATATAGTGTTACGTTATAACGTTATACAGCATTACGTTATAACGTATAATGTTATACGGTGTCATTCTATATCGTATAACGTTATAGGGTAGAATTTTATAACGTATAACGTTATATGGTATTATTTTATAGCGTATAACGATATATAATATTATTTTATAACGTATGACGTTATATAATATTATTTTATAACGTATAAGGTTATGTCGTATTATTTTATAACGTATGACGTTATATAATATTATTTTATAACGTATACCTTCATGTAGTGTCACGTTATAACGTATAACGTTATATAGTGTTACGTTATAACGTTATACAGCATTACGTTATAACGTGTAATGTTATACGGTGTTATATTATAAGGAATAACGTTATATGGTGTAATTTTATAACGTATAACGTTATATGGTATTAGTTTATACCGTATAACGATATATAATATTATTTTATAACGTGTAACGTTATAGAGTATTATTTTATAACGTATAAGGTTATGTCGTATTATTTTATAACGTATGACGTTATATAATATTATTTTATAACCTATAGCTTCATGTAGTGTCACGTTCTAACGTATAACGTTATGTAGTGTTACGTTATAACGTATAACGATAGATTGTGTTACGTTATAACGTTATACAGCATTACGTTATAACGTGTAATGTTATACGGTATTATTTTATAACGTATAACGTTTTATGGTATTATTTTCTAACGTATAACGATATATAGTATTAGTTTATAACGTATAACGTCATATATTAATATTTTATAACGTATAACGTTATATGGTATTATTTTATAGCGTATAACGATATATAATATTATTTTATAACGTATAACGTTATATAGTATTATTTTATATCTTATAACGTTATGTCGTATTATTTTATAACGTATGACGTTATATAATATTATTTTATAACGTATGGCGTTAGGAAGTGTTACGTTATAACATATAACGTTATATAGTGTTACGTTATAACGTTATACAGCATTACGTTATAACGTATAATGTTATACGTTGTCATTTTATAACGAATAACGTTATATGGTGTAATTTTATAACGTACAACGTTATATGGTGTTATTTTATAGCGTATAACGATATGTAATATTATTTTATAACGTATAACGTTATATAGTATTATTTTATAACGTATAACGTTATGTCGTATTAGTTTATAACGTATGATGTTATATAATATTATTTTATAACGTATAGCGTTAGGTAGTGTTACGTTATACCATATAACGTTATATTGTGTTACGTTATAAAGTTATACAGCATTACGTTATAACGTATATTGTTATACGGTGTCATTTTATAACGTATAACGTTATAGGGTGTAATTTTATAACGTATAACGTTATATGGTATTATTTTATAACGTATAACGGTATTTCGTATTATTTCATAACAGATAACGTTATATGGTATTATTTTATAACGTATAACGTTATATGGTATTATTTTATAGCGCATAACGATATATAATATTATTTTATAACGTATAACGTTATATCGTATTATTTTATAACATATAACGTTATATGGTATTATTTTATAACGCATAACGTTATATAGTATTATTTTATAACGTATAACGTTATGTAGTGTTACGTTATAACGTTATACGGCATCACGTTATAACGTATAACGTTATACGGTGTCATTTTATATCGTATCACGTTATATGGTATAATTTTAAAACGTATAACTTTATATGGTATTATTTTATAACGTGTAACGTTATATAATATTATTTTATAACGTATAACGTTATATCGTATTATTTTATAACATATAATGTTATATGGTATTATTTTATAACGCATAACGTTATATAGTATTATTTTATAACGTATAACGTTATGTAGTGTTACGTTATAACATATAACGTTATATAGTCTTACGTTATAACGTTTTACGGCATTACGTTATAACATATAATGTTATACAGTATTATTTTATAACGTGTAACGTAATATGGTATGATTTTCTAACGTATAACGTTATATAGTATTATTTTATAACGTATAACGTTATGTAGTGTTACGTTATAACGTATAACGTTATATAGTGTTACGTTATATCGTTCTACAGCATTACGTTATAATGTATAATGTTATACGGTGTTATTTTTCAACGTATAACGTTATATGTTATAATTTTATAACGTATAACGTTATATGGTAATATTCTATAGCGTATAACGATATATAATATTATTTTATAACGTATAACGTTATATAATATTATTTTATAACGTATAGCGTTATGTAGTGTTACGTTATAACATATAACGTTATATAGTGTTACGCTATATCGTTATACAGCATTACGTTATAACGTATAATGTTATACGGTATTCTTTTATAACGTATAACGTTATGTAGTGTTACGTTATAACGTATAACGTTATGTAGTGTTACGTTATAACGTATAACGTTATATAGTCTTACGTTATAACGTTCTACAGCATTACGTTATAATGTATAATGTTATACGGTGTTATTTTTCAACGTATAACGTTATATGTTATAATTTTAAAACGTATAACTTTATATGGTATTATTTTATAACGTATAACGTTATATAATATTATTTTATAACGTATAATGTTATACAGTATTATTTTATAACGTATAACGTTATATGTTATTCTTTTCTAACGTATAACGTTATATAGTATTATTTTATAACGTATAACGTTATGTAGTGTTACGTTATAACGTATAACGTTATATAGTGTTACGTTATAACGTTATACGGCATTACGTTATAACGTATAATGTTATACGGTGTCATTTTATAACGTATAACGTTATATGGTATAATTTTATAAAGTATAACGTTATGTAATACTGTTTTATAACGTATAACGGTATATAATATTATTTTATAACGCATAACGTTATATAGTATTATTTTATAACTTATAACGTTTTGTAGTGTTACATTATAACGGAGAACGTTATATAGTGTTACGTTATAACGTTATACAGCATTACGTTATAACGTATAATGTTATACGGTATTATTTTATAACGTATAACGTTTTATGGTATTATTTTCTAACGCATAACGTTATATAGTATTATTTCATAACGTATAACGTTATGTAGTGTTACGTTATAACGTATAACGTTATGTAGTGTTACGTTATAACGTTATACGGCATTATGTTATAACGTATAACGTTAAACGGTGTCATTTTATATCGTAGCACGTTATATGGTATAATATTATAACGTATAACGTTATATGGTATAATTTTATAACGTATAACGATATATAATATTATTTTATTACGTACAACGTTATATCGTATTATTTTATAACATACAACGTTTTATGGTATTATTTTATAACGTATAACGTTATGTAGTGTTACGTTATAACGTATAACGTTATATAGTGTTACGTTATAACGTTATACAACATTACGTTATAACGTATAATATTATACGGTATTATTTTATAACGTATAACGTTATGTGGTATTATTTTCTAACGTATAACGTTATATAGTATTATTTTCTAACGTATAACGATATATAATATTATTTTATTACGTATAGCGTTATGTAGTGTTACGTTATAACGTTACACAGCATTACGTTATAACGTATAATGTTATACGTTGTTATTTTATAACTTATAACGTTATATGGTATATTTTTATAAAGTATAACGTTAAGTAATATTATTTTATAACGTATAACGTTATATGGTATTATTTTCTAACGCATAACGTTATATAGTATTATTTTATAACATATAACGTTATGTAGTGTTACGTTATAACGTATAACGTTATATAGTGTTACGTTATAACGTTATACGGCATTACGTTATAACGTATATTGTTATACGGTGTCATTCTATAACGTATAACGTTATAGGGTAGAATTTTATAACGTATAACGTTATATGGTATTATTTTATAACGTATAACGGTATATCGTCATATTGCATAACATATATCGTTATGTGGTATTATTTAATAACGTATAACGTTATATAGTATTATTTTTTTACGTATAACGTTATGTAGTGTTACGATATAACGTATAACGTTATACAGCATTACGTTATAACGCATAATGTTATACTGTGGTATTTTATAACGAATAACGTTATATGGTATAATTTTATAACGTATAACTTTATATGGTATTATATTATAGCGTATAACGATATATAATTTGTTTTATAACGTACAACGTTATATAGTATTATTTTATAACGTATAACCTTATGTAGTGTTACGTTATAACGTATAACGTTATATAGTGTTACGTTTTAACGTTATACGGCATTACGTTATAACGTATAATGTTATACAGTATTATTTTATAACGTATAACGTTATATGTTATTCTTTTCTAACGTATAACGTTATATAGTATTATTTTATAACGTATAACGTTATGTGGTGTTACGTTATAACGTATAACGTTATATAGTGTTACGTTATAACGTTATACGGCAATACGTTATAACGTATAATGTTATACGGTGTTATTTTATAACGTATAACGTTATATGGTATAATTTTATAAAGTATAACGTTATGTAATATTATTTTATAACGTATAACGGTATATAATATTATTTTATAACGCATAACGTTATATAGTATTATTTTATAACTTATAACGTTTTGTAGTGTTACCTTATAACGGAGAACGTTATATAGTGTTACGTTATAACGTTATACAGCATTACGTTATAACGTATAATGTTATACGGTATTATTTTATAACGTATATCGTTATATGGTATTATTTTATAACGTATAACGGTATATCGTCTTATTGCATAACATATATCGTTATGTGGTATTATTTAATAACGTATAACGTTATATAGTATTATTTTTTTACGTATAACGTTATGTAGTGTTACGATATAACGTATAACGTTATACAGCATTACGTTATAACGCATAATGTTATACTGTGTTATTTTATAACGAATAACGTTATATGGTATAATTTTATAACGTATAACTTTATATGGTATTATATTATAGCGTATAACGATATATAATTTGTTTTATAACGTACAACGTTATATAGTATTATTTTAGAACGTATAACGTTATGTAGTGTTACGTTATAACGTATAACGTTATATAGTGTTACGTTTTAACGTTATACGGCATTACGTTATAACGTATAATGTTATACAGTATTATTTTATAACGTATAACGTTATGTGTTATTCTTTTCTAACGTATAACGTTATATAGTATTATTTTATATCGTATAACGTTATGTGGTGTTACGTTATAACGTATAACGTTATATAGTGTTACGTTATAACGTTATACGGCAATACGTTATAACGTATAATGTTATACGGTGTTATTTTATAACGTATAACGTTATATGGTATAATTTTATAAAGTATAACGTTATGTAATATTATTTTATAACGTATAACGGTATATAATATTATTTTATAACGCATAACGTTATATAGTATTATTTTATAACTTATAACGTTTTGTAGTGTTACCTTATAACGGAGAACGTTATATAGTGTTACGTTATAACGTTATACAGCATTACGTTATAACGTATAATGTTATACGGTATTATTTTATAACGTATATCGTTATATGGTATTATTTTCTAACGCATAACGTTATATAGTATTATTTCATAACGTATAACGTTATGTAGTGTTACGTTATAACGTATAACGTTATGTAGTGATACGTTATAAGGTTATACGGCATTATGTTATAACGTATAACGTTAAACGGTGTCATTTTATATCGTAGCACGTTATATGGTATAATATTATAACGTATAACGTTATATGGTATAATTTTATAACGTATAACGATATATAATATTATTTTATTACGTATAACGTTATATCGTATTATTTTATAACATACAACGTTATATGGTATTATTTTATAACGTATAACGTTATGTAGTGTTACGTTATAACGTATAACGTTATATAGTGTTACGTTATAACGTTATACGGCATTATGTTATAACGTATAACGTTGAACGGTGTCATTTTATATCGTAGCACGCTATATGGTATAATATTATAACGTATAACGTTATATGTTATAATTTTATAACGTATAACGTTATATGGTAATATTCTATAGCGTATAACGATATATAATATTATTTTATAACGTATGACGTTATATAATATTATTTTATAACGTATAGCGTTATGTAGTGTTACGTTATAACATATAACGTTATATAGTGTTACGCTATATCGTTATACAGCATTACGTTATAACGTATAATGTTATACGGTATTCTTTTATAACGTATAACGTTATGTAGTGTTACGTTATAACGTATAACGTTATGTAGTGTTACGTTATAACGTATAACGTTATATAGTCTTACGTTATAACGTTCTACAGCATTACGTTATAATGTATAATGTTATACGGTGTTATTTTTCAACGTATAACGTTATATGTTATAATTTTAAAACGTATAACTTTATATGGTATTATTTTATAACGTATAACGTTATATAATATTATTTTATAACGTATAATGTTATACAGTGTTATTTTATAACGTATAACGTTATATGTTATTCTTTTCTAACGTATAACGTTATATAGTATTATTTTATAACGTATAACGTTATGTAGTGTTACGTTATAACGTATAACGTTATATAGTGTTACGTTATAACGTTATACGGCATTACGTTATAACGTATAATGTTATACGGTGTCATTTTATAACGTATAACGTTATATGGTATAATTTTATAAAGTATAACGTTATGTAATACTGTTTTATAACGTATAACGGTATATAATATTATTTTATAACGCATAACGTTATATAGTATTATTTTATAACTTATAACGTTTTGTAGTGTTACATTATAACGGAGAACGTTATATAGTGTTACGTTATAACGTTATACAGCATTACGTTATAACGTATAATGTTATACGGTATTATTTTATAACGTATAACGTTTTATGGTATTATTTTCTAACGCATAACGTTATATAGTATTATTTCATAACGTATAACGTTATGTAGTGTTACGTTATAACGTACAACGTTATGTAGTGTTACGTTATAACGTTATACGGCATTATGTTATAACGTATAACGTTAAACGGTGTCATTTTATATCGTAGCACGTTATATGGTATAATATTATAAAGTATAACGTTATGTAATACTATTTTATAACGTATAACGGTATATAATATTCTTTTCTAACGTATAACGTTATATAGTATTATTTTATAACGTATAACGTTATGTAGTGTTACGTTATAACGTATAACGTTATATAGTGTTACGTTATAACGTTATACGGCATTACGTTATAACGTATAATGTTATACGGTGTCATTTTATAACGTATAACGTTATATGGTATAATTTTATAAAGTATAACGTTATGTAATACTATTTTATAACGTATAACGGTATATAATATTATTTTATAACGCATAACGTTATATAGTATTATTTTATAACTTATAACGTTTTGTAGTGTTACATTATAACGGAGAACGTTATATAGTGTTACGTTATAACGTTATACAGCATTACGTTATAACGTATAATGTTATACGGTATTATTTTATAACGTATAACGTTATATGGTATTATTTTCTAACGCATAACGTTATATAGTATTATTTCATAACGTATAACGTTATGTAGTGTTACGTTATAACGTATAACGTTATGTAGTGTTACGTTATAACGTTATACGGCATTATGTTATAACGTATAACGTTATACGGTATTATTTTATATCGTAGCACGTTATATGGTATAATATTATAACGTATAACGTTATATGGTATAATTTTATAACGTATAACGGTATATAATATTATTTTATTACGTACAACGTTATATCGTATTATTTTATAACATACAACGTTATATGGTATTATTTTATAACGTATAACGTTATGTAGTGTTACGTTATAACGTATAACGTTATATAGTGTTACATTATAACGTTATACAACATTACGTTATAACGTATAATATTATACGGTATTATTTTATAACGTATAACGTTATGTGGTATTATTTTCTAACGTATAACGTTATATAGTATTATTTTCTAACGTATAACGATATATAATATTATTTTATTACGTATAGCGTTATGTAGTGTTACGTTATAACGTTACACAGCATTACGTTATAACGTATAATGTTATACGGTGTTATTTTATAACTTATAACGTTATATGGTATATTTTTATAAAGTATAACGTTAAGTAATATTATTTTATAACGTATAACGTTATATGGTATTATTTTCTAACGCATACCGTTATATAGTATTATTTTATAACATATAACGTTATGTAGTGTTACGTTATAACGTATAACGTTATATAGTGTTACGTTATAACGTTATACGGCATTACGTTATAACGTATATTGTTATACGGTGTTATTCTATAACGTATAACGTTATAGGGTAGAATTTTATAACGTATAACGTTATATGGTATTATTTTATAACGTATAACGGTATATCGTCTTATTGCATAACATATATCGTTATGTGGTATTATTTAATAACGTATAACGTTATATAGTATTATTTTTTTACGTATAACGTTATGTAGTGTTACGATATAACGTATAACGTTATACAGCATTACGTTATAACGCATAATGTTATACTGTGTTATTTTATAACGAATAACGTTATATGGTATAATTTTATAACGTATAACTTTATATGGTATTATATTATAGCGTATAACGATATATAATTTGTTTTATAACGTACAACGTTATATAGTATTATTTTATAACGTATAACGTTATGTAGTGTTACGTTATAACGTATAACGTTATATAGTGTTACGTTTTAACGTTATACGGCATTACGTTATAACGTATAATGTTATACAGTATTATTTTATAACGTATAACGTTATATGTTATTCTTTTCTAACGTATAACGTTATATAGTATTATTTTATAACGTATAACGTTATGTGGTGTTACGTTATAACGTATAACGTTATATAGTGTTACGTTATAACGTTATACGGCAATACGTTATAACGTATAATGTTATACGGTGTTATTTTATAACGTATAACGTTATATGGTATAATTTTATAAAGTATAACATTATGTAATATTATTTTATAACGTATAACGGTATATAATATTATTTTATAACGCATAACGTTATATAGTATTATTTTATAACTTATAACGTTTTGTAGTGTTACCTTATAACGGAGAACGTTATATAGTGTTACGTTATAACGTTATACAGCATTACGTTATAACGTATAATGTTATACGGTATTATTTTATAACGTATATCGTTATATGGTATTATTTTCTAACGCATAACGTTATATAGTATTATTTCATAACGTATAACGTTATGTAGTGTTACGTTATAACGTATAACGTTATGTAGTGATACGTTATAAGGTTATACGGCATTATGTTATAACGTATAACGTTAAACAGTGTCATTTTATATCGTAGCACGTTATATGGTATAATATTATAACGTATAACGTTATATGGTATAATATTATAACGTATAACGTTATATGGTATAATTTTATAACGTATAACGATATATAATATTATTTTATTACGTATAACGTTATATCGTATTATTTTATAACATACAACGTTATATGGTATTATTTTATAACGTATAACGTTATGTAGTGTTACGTTATAACGTATAACGTTATATAGTGTTACGTTATAACGTTATACAACATTACGTTATAACGTATAATATTATACGGTATTATTTTATAACGTATAACGTTATGTGGTATTATTTTCTAACTTATAACGTTATATAGTATTATTTTCTAACGTATAACGATATATAATATTATTTTATTACGTATAGCGTTATGTAGTGTTACGTTATAACGTATAACGTTATGCAGTGTTACGTTATAACGGAGAACGTTATATAGTGTTACGTTATAACGTTATACGGCATTACGTTATAACGTATAATGTTATATAGTATTATTTTATAACGTATAACGTTATGTAGTGTTACGTTATAACGTATAACGTTATGCGGTATTATTTTATAACGTATAACGTAATATGGTATTATTTTATAACGTATAACGTTATATGGTATAATTCTATAACGTATAACGTTATATAGTATTATTTTATAACGTATAACGTCATATATTAATATTTTATAACGTATAACGTTATACGGTATTATTTTATAACGTATAACGTTATATGGTATAATTTTATAACGTATAACGTTATATGGTATAATTTTATAACGTATAACGTTATATGGTATTATTTTCAAACGTATAACGTTATATAGTATTACTTTATAACGTATAACGTTATATAGTGTTACGTTTTAACGTTATACGGCATTACGTTATAACGTATAATGTTATATAGTATTATTTTATAACGTATAACGTTATGTAGTGTTACGTTATAACGTATAACGTTAAATAGTGTTACGTTATAACGTTATACGGCATTACGTTATAACGTATATTGTTATACGGTGTCATTCTATAACGTATAACGTTATAGGGTAGAATTTTATAACGTATAACGTTATATGGTATTATTTTATAACGTATAACGGTATATCGTCTTATTGCATAACATATATTGTTATGTGGTATTATTTAATAACGTATAACGTTATATAGTATTATTTTTTTACGTATAACGTTATGTAGTGTTACGATATAACGTATAACGTTATACAGCATTACGTTATAACGCATAATGTTATACTGTGTTATTTTATAACGAATAACGTTATATGGTATAATTTTATAACGTATAACTTTAAATGGTATTATATTATAGCGTATAACGATATATAATTTGTTTTATAACGTATGACGTTATATAATATTATTTTATAACGTATAAGGTTATGTCGTATTATTTTATAACGTATGACGTTATATAATATTATTTTATAACGTATACCTTCATGTAGTGTCACGTTATAACGTATAACGTTATATAGTGTTACGTTATAACGTTATACAGCATTACGTTATAACGTGTAATGTTATATGGTGTTATTTTATAAGGAATAACGTTATATGGTGTAATTTTATAACGTATAACGTTATATGGTATTAGTTTATAGCGTATAACGATATATAATATTATTTTATAACGTATAACGTTATAGAGTATTATTTTATAACGTATGAGGTTATGTCGTATTATTTTATAACGTATGACGTTATATAGTATTATTTTATAACCTATAGCTTCATGTAGTGTCACGTTCTAACGTATAACGTTATATAGTGTTACGTTATAACGTTATACAGCATTACGTTATAACGTGTAATGTTATACGGTGTTATTTTATAAGGAATAACGATATATGGTGTAATTTTATAACGTATAACGTTATATGGTATTATTTTATAGCGTATAACGATATATAATATTATTTTATAACGTATAACGTTATATAGTATTATTTTATAACTTATAACGTTATGTCGTCTTATTTTATAACGTATGACGCTATATAATATTATTTTATAACGTATGGCGTTAGGTAGTGTTACGTTATAACGTATAACGTTATATAGTGTTACGTTATAACGTTATACAGCATTACGTTATAACGTATAATGTTATACGGTGTCATTCTATATCGTATAACGTTATAGGGTAGAATTTTATAACGTATAACGTTATATGGTATTATTTTATAGCGTATAACGATATATAATATTATTTTATAACGTATGACGTTATATAATATTATTTTATAACCTATAGCTTCATGTAGTGTCACGTTCTAACGTATAACGTTATGTAGTGTTACGTTATAACGTATAACGATAGATAGTGTTACGTTATAACGTTATACAGCATTACGTTATAACGTATAATGTTATACGGTATTATTTTATAACGTATAACGTTTTATGGTATTATTTTCTAACGTATAACGATATATAGTATTAGTTTATAACGTATAACGTCATATATTAATATTTTATAACGTATAACGTTATATGGTATTATTTTATAGCGTATAACGATATATAATATTATTTTATAACGTATAACGTTATATAGTATTATTTTATAACGTATAACGTATGTAGTGTTACGTTATAACGTTATACGGCATTACGTTATAACGTATAACGTTATACGGTGTCATTTTATATCGTATCACGTTATATGGTATAATTTTAAAACGTATAACTTTATATGGTATTATTTTATAACGTATAACGTTATATAATATTATTTCATAACGTATAACGTTATATCGTATTATTTTATAACATATAATGTTATATGGTATTATTTTATAACGCATAACGTTATATAGTATTATTTTATAACGTATAACGTTATGTAGTGTTACGTTATAACATATAACGTTATATAGTCTTACGTTATAACGTTTTACGGCATTACGTTATAACATATAATGTTATACAGTATTATTTTATAACGTGTAACGTAATATGGTATGATTTTCTAACGTATAACGTTATATAGTATTATTTTATAACGTATAACGTTATGTAGTGTTACGTTATAACGTATAACGTTATATAGTGTTACGTTATATCGTTCTACAGCATTACGTTATAATGTATAATGTTATACGGTGTTATTTTTCAACGTATAACGTTATATGTTATAATTTTATAACGTATAACGTTATATGGTAATATTCTATAGCGTATAACGATATATAATATTATTTTATAACGTATGACGTTATATAATATTATTTTATAACGTATAGCGTTATGTAGTGTTACGTTATAACATATAACGTTATATAGTGTTACGCTATATCGTTATACAGCATTACGTTATAACGTATAATGTTATACGGTATTCTTTTATAACGTATAACGTTATGTAGTGTTACGTTATAACGTATAACGTTATGTAGTGTTACGTTATAACGTATAACGTTATATAGTCTTACGTTATAACGTTCTACAGCATTACGTTATAATGTATAATGTTATACGGTGTTATTTTTCAACGTATAACGTTATATGTTATAATTTTAAAACGTATAACTTTATATGGTATTATTTTATAACGTATAACGTTATATAATATTATTTTATAACGTATAATGTTATACAGTGTTATTTTATAACGTATAACGTTATATGTTATTCTTTTCTAACGTATAACGTTATATAGTATTATTTTATAACGTATAACGTTATGTAGTGTTACGTTATAACGTATAACGTTATATAGTGTTACGTTATAACGTTATACGGCATTACGTTATAACGTATAATGTTATACGGTGTCATTTTATAACGTATAACGTTATATGGTATAATTTTATAAAGTATAACGTTATGTAATACTGTTTTATAACGTATAACGGTATATAATATTATTTTATAACGCATAACGTTATATAGTATTATTTTATAACTTATAACGTTTTGTAGTGTTACATTATAACGGAGAACGTTATATAGTGTTACGTTATAACGTTATACAGCATTACGTTATAACGTATAATGTTATACGGTATTATTTTATAACGTATAACGTTTTATGGTATTATTTTCTAACGCATAACGTTATATAGTATTATTTCATAACGTATAACGTTATGTAGTGTTACGTTATAACGTACAACGTTATGTAGTGTTACGTTATAACGTTATACGGCATTATGTTATAACGTATAACGTTAAACGGTGTCATTTTATATCGTAGCACGTTATATGGTATAATATTATAAAGTATAACGTTATGTAATACTATTTTATAACGTATAACGGTATATAATATTCTTTTCTAACGTATAACGTTATATAGTATTATTTTATAACGTATAACGTTATGTAGTGTTACGTTATAACGTATAACGTTATATAGTGTTACGTTATAACGTTATACGGCATTACGTTATAACGTATAATGTTATACGGTGTCATTTTATAACGTATAACGTTATATGGTATAATTTTATAAAGTATAACGTTATGTAATACTATTTTATAACGTATAACGGTATATAATATTATTTTATAACGCATAACGTTATATAGTATTATTTTATAACTTATAACGTTTTGTAGTGTTACATTATAACGGAGAACGTTATATAGTGTTACGTTATAACGTTATAAAGCATTACGTTATAACGTATAATGTTATACGGTATTATTTTATAACGTATAACGTTATATGGTATTATTTTCTAACGCATAACGTTATATAGTATTATTTCATAACGTATAACGTTATGTAGTGTTACGTTATAACGTATAACGTTATGTAGTGTTACGTTATAACGTTATACGGCATTATGTTATAACGTATAACGTTATACGGTATTATTTTATATCGTAGCACGTTATATGGTATAATATTATAACGTATAACGTTATATGGTATAATTTTATAACGTATAACGATATATAATATTATTTTATTACGTACAACGTTATATCGTATTATTTTATAACATACAACGTTATATGGTATTATTTTATAACGTATAACGTTATGTAGTGTTACGTTATAACGTATAACGTTATATAGTGTTACGTTATAACGTTATACAACATTACGTTATAACGTATAATATTATACGGTATTATTTTATAACGTATAACGTTATGTGGTATTATTTTCTAACGTATAACGTTATATAGTATTATTTTCTAACGTATAACGATATATAATATTATTTTATTACGTATAGCGTTATGTAGTGTTACGTTATAACGTTACACAGCATTACGTTATAACGTATAATGTTATACGGTGTTATTTTATAACTTATAACGTTATATGGTATATTTTTATAAAGTATAACGTTAAGTAATATTATTTTATAACGTATAACGTTATATGGTATTATTTTCTAACGCATACCGTTATATAGTATTATTTTATAACATATAACGTTATGTAGTGTTACGTTATAACGTATAACGTTATATAGTGTTACGTTATAACGTTATACGGCATTACGTTATAACGTATATTGTTATACGGTGTTATTCTATAACGTATAACGTTATAGGGTAGAATTTTATAACGTATAACGTTATATGGTATTATTTTATAACGTATAACGGTATATCGTCTTATTGCATAACATATATCGTTATGTGGTATTATTTAATAACGTATAACGTTATATAGTATTATTTTTTTACGTATAACGTTATGTAGTGTTACGATATAACGTATAACGTTATACAGCATTACGTTATAACGCATAATGTTATACTGTGTTATTTTATAACGAATAACGTTATATGGTATAATTTTATAACGTATAACTTTATATGGTATTATATTATAGCGTATAACGATATATAATTTGTTTTATAACGTACAACGTTATATAGTATTATTTTATAACGTATAACGTTATGTAGTGTTACGTTATAACGTATAACGTTATATAGTGTTACGTTTTAACGTTATACGGCATTACGTTATAACGTATAATGTTATACAGTATTATTTTATAACGTATAACGTTATATGTTATTCTTTTCTAACGTATAACGTTATATAGTATTATTTTATAACGTATAACGTTATGTGGTGTTACGTTATAACGTATAACGTTATATAGTGTTACGTTATAACGTTATACGGCAATACGTTATAACGTATAATGTTATACGGTGTTATTTTATAACGTATAACGTTATATGGTATAATTTTATAAAGTATAACGTTATGTAATATTATTTTATAACGTATAACGGTATATAATATTATTTTATAACGCATAACGTTATATAGTATTATTTTATAACTTATAACGTTTTGTAGTGTTACCTTATAACGGAGAACGTTATATAGTGTTACGTTATAACGTTATACAGCATTACGTTATAACGTATAATGTTATACGGTATTATTTTATAACGTATATCGTTATATGGTATTATTTTCTAACGCATAACGTTATATAGTATTATTTCATAACGTATAACGTTATGTAGTGTTACGTTATAACGTATAACGTTATGTAGTGATACGTTATAAGGTTATACGGCATTATGTTATAACGTATAACGTTAAACGGTGTCATTTTATATCGTAGCACGTTATATGGTATAATATTATAACGTATAACGTTATATGGTATAATTTTATAACGTATAACGATATATAATATTATTTTATTACGTATAACGTTATATCGTATTATTTTATAACATACAACGTTATATGGTATTATTTTATAACGTATAACGTTATGTAGTGTTACGTTATAACGTATAACGTTATATAGTGTTACGTTATAACGTTATACAACATTACGTTATAACGTATAATATTATACGGTATTATTTTATAACGTATAACGTTATGTGGTATTATTTTCTAACTTATAACGTTATATAGTATTATTTTCTAACGTATAACGATATATAATATTATTTTATTACGTATAGCGTTATGTAGTGTTACGTTATAACGTATAACGTTATGCAGTGTTACGTTATAACGGAGAACGTTATATAGTGTTACGTTATAACGTTATACGGCATTACGTTATAACGTATAATGTTATATAGTATTATTTTATAACGTATAACGTTATGTAGTGTTACGTTATAACGTATAACGTTATGCGGTATTATTTTATAACGTATAACGTAATATGGTATTATTTTATAACGTATAACGTTATATGGTATAATTCTATAACGTATAACGTTATATAGTATTATTTTATAACGTATAACGTCATATATTAATATTTTATAACGTATAACGTTATACGGTATTATTTTATAACGTATAACGTTATATGGTATAATTTTATAACGTATAACGTTATATGGTATAATTTTATAACGTATAACGTTATATGGTATTATTTTCAAACGTATAACGTTATATAGTATTACTTTATAACGTATAACGTTATATAGTGTTACGTTTTAACGTTATACGGCATTACGTTATAACGTATAATGTTATATAGTATTATTTTATAACGTATAACGTTATGTAGTGTTACGTTATAACGTATAACGTTAAATAGTGTTACGTTATAACGTTATACGGCATTACGTTATAACGTATATTGTTATACGGTGTCATTCTATAACGTATAACGTTATAGGGTAGAATTTTATAACGTATAACGTTATATGGTATTATTTTATAACGTATAACGGTATATCGTCTTATTGCATAACATATATCGTTATGTGGTATTATTTAATAACGTATAACGTTATATAGTATTATTTTTTTACGTATAACGTTATGTAGTGTTACGATATAACGTATAACGTTATACAGCATTACGTTATAACGCATAATGTTATACTGTGTTATTTTATAACGAAAAACGTTATATGGTATAATTTTATAACGTATAACTTTAAATGGTATTATATTATAGCGTATAACGATATATAATTTGTTTTATAACGTATGACGTTATATAATATTATTTTATAACGTATAAGGTTATGTCGTATTATTTTATAACGTATGACGTTATATAATATTATTTTATAACGTATACCTTCATGTAGTGTCACGTTATAACGTATAACGTTATATAGTGTTACGTTATAACGTTATACAGCATTACGTTATAACGTGTAATGTTATATGGTGTTATTTTATAAGGAATAACGTTATATGGTGTAATTTTATAACGTATAACGTTATATGGTATTAGTTTATAGCGTATAACGATATATAATATTATTTTATAACGTATAACGTTATAGAGTATTATTTTATAACGTATAAGGTTATGTCGTATTATTTTATAACGTATGACGTTATATAGTATTATTTTATAACCTATAGCTTCATGTAGTGTCACGTTCTAACGTATAACGTTATATAGTGTTACGTTATAACGTTATACAGCATTACGTTATAACGTATAATGTTATACGGTGTCATTCTATATCGTATAACGTTATAGGGTAGAATTTTATAACGTATAACGTTATATGGTATTATTTTATAGCGTATAACGATATATAATATTATTTTATAACGTATGACGTTATATAATATTATTTTATAATGTATAAGGTTATGTCGTATTATTTTATAACGTATGACGTTATATAATATTATTTTATAACGTATACCTTCATGTAGTGTCACGTTATAACGTATAACGTTATATAGTGTTACGTTATAACGTTATACAGCATTACGTTATAACGTGTAATGTTATACGGTGTTATTTTATAAGGAATAACGATATATGGTGTAATTTTATAACGTATAACGTTATATGGTATTAGTTTATAGCGTATAACGATATATAATATTATTTTATTACGTATAACGTTATAGAGTATTATTTTATAACGTATAACGTTATGTAGTGTTACGTTATAACGTATAACGATAGATAGTGTTACGTTATAACGTTATACAGCATTACGTTATAACGTATAATGTTATACGGTATTATTTTATAACGTATAACGTTTTATGGTATTATTTTCTAACGTATAACGATATATAGTATTAGTTTATAACGTATAACGTCATATATTAATATTTTATAACGTATAACGTTATATGGTATTATTTTATAGCGTATAACGATATATAATATTATTTTATAACGTATAACGTTATATAGTATTATTTTATAACTTATAACGTTATGTCGTATTATTTTATAACGTATGACGCTATATAATATTATTTTATAACGTATGGCGTTAGGTAGTGTTACGTTATAACGTATAACGTTATATAGTGTTACGTTATAACGTTATACAGCATTACGTTATAACGTATAATGTTATACGGTGTCATTCTATATCGTATAACGTTATAGGGTAGAATTTTATAACGTATAACGTTATATGGTATTATTTTATAGCGTATAACGATATATAATATTATTTTATAACGTATGACGTTATATAGTATTATTTTATAACGTATAAGGTTATGTCGTATTATTTTATAACGTGTGACGTTATATAATATTATTTTATAACGTATACCTTCATGTAGTGTCACGTTATAACGTATAACGTTATATAGTGTTACGTTATAACGTTATACAGCATTACGTTATAACGTGTAATGTTATACGGTGTTATATTATAAGGAATAACGTTATATGGTGTAATTTTATAACGTATAACGTTATATGGTATTAGTTTATACCGTATAACGATATATAATATTATTTTATAACGTATAACGTTATAGAGTATTATTTTATAACGTATAAGGTTATGTCGTATTATTTTATAACGTATGACGTTATATAATATTATTTTATAACCTAAAGCTTCATGTAGTGTCACGTTCTAACGTATAACGTTATGTAGTGTTACGTTATAACGTATAACGATAGATAGTGTTACGTTATAACGTTATACAGCATTACGTTATAACGTATAATGTTATACGGTATTATTTTATAACGTATAACGTTTTATGGTATTATTTTCAAACGTATAACGATATATAGTATTAGTTTATAACGTATAACGTCATATATTAATATGTTATAACGTATAACGTTATATGGTATTATTTTATAGCGTATAACGATATATAATATTATTTTATAACGTATAACGTTATATAGTATTATTTTATAACTTATAACGTTATGTCGTATTATTTTATAACGTATGACGTTATATAATATTATTTTATAACGTATGGCGTTAGGTAGTGTTACGTTATAACATATAACGTTATATAGTGTTACGTTATAACGTTATACAGCATTACGTTATAACGTATAATGTTATACGTTGTCATTTTATAACGAATAACGTTATATGGTGTAATTTTATAACGTACAACGTTATATGGTGTTATTTTATAGCGTATAACGATATGTAATATTATTTTATAACGTATAACGTTATATAGTATTATTTTATAACGTATAACGTTATGTCGTATTATTTTATAACGTATGATGTTATATAATATTATTTTATAACGTATAGCGTTAGGTAGTGTTACGTTATACCATATAACGTTATATTGTGTTACGTTATAAAGTTATACAGCATTACGTTATAACGTATATTGTTATACGGTGTCATTTTATAACGTATAACGATATAGGGTGTAATTTTATAACGTATAACGTTATATGGTATTATTTTATAACGTATAACGGTATTTCGTATTATTTCATAACAGATAACGTTATATGGTATTATTTTATAACGTATAACGTTATATGGTATTATTTTATAGCGCATAACGATATATAATATTATTTTATAACGTATAACGTTATATCGTATTATTTTATAACATATAACGTTATATGGTATTATTTTATAACGCATAACGTTATATAGTATTATTTTATAACGTATAACGTTATGTAGTGTTACGTTATAACGTTATACGGCATTACGTTATAACGTATAACGTTATACGGTGTCATTTTATATCGTATCACGTTATATGGTATAATTTTAAAACGTATAACTTTATATGGTATTATTTTATAACGTATAACGTTATATAATATTATTTTATAACGTATAACGTTATATCGTATTATTTTATAACATATAATGTTATATGGTATTATTTTATAACGCATAACGTTATATAGTATTATTTTATAACGTATAACGTTATGTAGTGTTACGTTATAACATATAACGTTATATAGTCTTACGTTATAACGTTTTACGGCATTACGTTATAACATATAATGTTATACAGTATTATTTTATAACGTGTAACGTAATATGGTATGATTTTCTAACGTATAACGTTATATAGTATTATTTTATAACGTATAACGTTATGTAGTGTTACGTTATAACGTATAACGTTATATAGTGTTACGCTATATCGTTCTACAGCATTACGTTATAATGTATAATGTTATACGGTGTTATTTTTCAACGTATAACGTTATATGTTATAATTTTATAACGTATAACGTTATATGGTAATATTCTATAGCGTATAACGATATATAATATTATTTTATAACGTATGACGTTATATAATATTATTTTATAACGTATAGCGTTATGTAGTGTTACGTTATAACATATAACGTTATATAGTGTTACGCTATATCGTTATACAGCATTACGTTATAACGTATAATGTTATACGGTATTCTTTTATAACGTATAACGTTATGTAGTGTTACGTTATAACGTATAACGTTATGTAGTGTTACGTTATAACGCATAACGTTATATAGTCTTACGTTATAACGTTCTACAGCATTACGTTATAATGTATAATGTTATACGGTGTTATTTTTCAACGTATAACGTTATATGTTATAATTTTAAAACGTATAACTTTATATGGTATTATTTTATAACGTATAACGTTATATAATATTATTTTATAACGTATAATGTTATACAGTGTTATTTTATAACGTATAACGTTATATGTTATTCTTTTCTAACGTATAACGTTATATAGTATTATTTTATAACGTATAACGTTATGTAGTGTTACGTTATAACGTATAACGTTATATAGTGTTACGTTATAACGTTATACGGCATTACGTTATAACGTATAATGTTATACGGTGTCATTTTATAACGTATAACGTTATATGGTATAATTTTATAAAGTATAACGTTATGTAATACTGTTTTATAACGTATAACGGTATATAATATTATTTTATAACGCATAACGTTATATAGTATTATTTTATAACTTATAACGTTTTGTAGTGTTACATTATAACGGAGAACGTTATATAGTGTTACGTTATAACGTTATACAGCATTACGTTATAACGTATAATGTTATACGGTATTATTTTATAACGTATAACGTTTTATGGTATTATTTTCTAACGCATAACGTTATATAGTATTATTTCATAACGTATAACGTTATGTAGTGTTACGTTATAACGTACAACGTTATGTAGTGTTACGTTATAACGTTATACGGCATTATGTTATAACGTATAACGTTAAACGGTGTCATTTTATATCGTAGCACGTTATATGGTATAATATTATAAAGTATAACGTTATGTAATACTATTTTATAACGTATAACGGTATATAATATTCTTTTCTAACGTATAACGTTATATAGTATTATTTTATAACGTATAACGTTATGTAGTGTTACGTTATAACGTATAACGTTATATAGTGTTACGTTATAACGTTATACGGCATTACGTTATAACGTATAATGTTATACGGTGTCATTTTATAACGTATAACGTTATATGGTATAATTTTATAAAGTATAACGTTATGTAATACTATTTTATAACGTATAACGGTATATAATATTATTTTATAACGCATAACGTTATATAGTATTATTTTATAACTTATAACGTTTTGTAGTGTTACATTATAACGGAGAACGTTATATAGTGTTACGTTATAACGTTATACAGCATTACGTTATAACGTATAATGTTATACGGTATTATTTTATAACGTATAACGTTATATGGTATTATTTTCTAACGCATAACGTTATATAGTATTATTTCATAACGTATAACGTTATGTAGTGTTACGTTATAACGTATAACGTTATGTAGTGTTACGTTATAACGTTATACGGCATTATGTTATAACGTATAACGTTATACGGTATTATTTTATATCGTAGCACGTTATATGGTATAATATTATAACGTATAACGTTATATGGTATAATTTTATAACGTATAACGATATATAATATTATTTTATTACGTACAACGTTATATCGTATTATTTTATAACATACAACGTTATATGGTATTATTTTATAACGTATAACGTTATGTAGTGTTACGTTATAACGTATAACGTTATATAGTGTTACGTTATAACGTTATACAACATTACGTTATAACGTATAATATTATACGGTATTATTTTATAACGTATAACGTTATGTGGTATTATTTTCTAACGTATAACGTTATATAGTATTATTTTCTAACGTATAACGATATATAATATTATTTTATTACGTATAGCGTTATGTAGTGTTACGTTATAACGTTACACAGCATTACGTTATAACGTATAATGTTATACGGTGTTATTTTATAACTTATAACGTTATATGGTATATTTTTATAAAGTATAACGTTAAGTAATATTATTTTATAACGTATAACGTTATATGGTATTATTTTCTAACGCATACCGTTATATAGTATTATTTTATAACATATAACGTTATGTAGTGTTACGTTATAACGTATAACGTTATATAGTGTTACGTTATAACGTTATACGGCATTACGTTATAACGTATATTATTATACGGTGTCATTCTATAACGTATAACGTTATAGGGTAGAATTTTATAACGTATAACGTTATATGGTATTATTTTATAACGTATAACGGTATATCGTCTTATTGCATAACATATATCGTTATGTGGTATTATTTAATAACGTATAACGTTATATAGTATTATTTTTTTACGTATAACGTTATGTAGTGTTACGATATAACGTATAACGTTATACAGCATTACGTTATAACGCATAATGTTATACTGTGTTATTTTATAACGTATAACGTTATATGTTATTCTTTTCTAACGTATAACGTTATATAGTATTATTTCATAACGTATAACGTTATGTGGTGTTACGTTATAACGTATAACGTTATATAGTGTTACGTTATAACGTTATACGGCAATACGTTATAACGTATAATGTTATACGGTGTTATTTTATAACGTATAACGTTATATGGTATAATTTTATAAAGTATAACGTTATGTAATATTATTTTATAACGTATAACGGTATATAATATTATTTTATAACGCATAACGTTATATAGTATTATTTTATAACTTATAACGTTTTGTAGTGTTACCTTATAACGGAGAACGTTATATAGTGTTACGTTATAACGTTATACAGCATTACGTTATAACGTATAATGTTATACGGTATTATTTTATAACGTATATCGTTATATGGTATTATTTTCTAACGCATAACGTTATATAGTATTATTTCATAACGTATAACGTTATGTAGTGTTACGTTATAACGTATAACGTTATGTAGTGATACGTTATAAGGTTATACGGCATTATGTTATAACGTATAACGTTAAACGGTGTCATTTTATATCGTAGCACGTTATATTATATGGTATAATATTATAACGTATAACGTTATATGGTATAATTTTATAACGTATAACGATATATAATATTATTTTATTACGTATAACGTTATATCGTATTATTTTATAACATACAACGTTATATGGTATTATTTTATAACGTATAACGTTATGTAGTGTTACGTTATAACGTATAACGTTATATAGTGTTACGTTATAACGTTATACGGCATTATGTTATAACGTATAACGTTAAACGGTGTCATTTTATATCGTAGCACGCTATATGGTATAATATTATAACGTATAACGTTATATGGTATAATTTTATAACGTATAACGATATATAATATTATTTTATTACGTACAACGTTATATCGTATTATTTTATAACA
Organism: Bombus dahlbomii; assembly: GCA_037178635.1. Lineage (NCBI taxonomy): Eukaryota > Metazoa > Arthropoda > Insecta > Hymenoptera > Apidae > Bombus > Bombus dahlbomii. Next base: position 117,356 of record CM074105.1, read on the forward strand.
TACAACGTTATATGGTATTATTTTATAACGTATAACGTTATGTAGTGTTACGTTATAACGTATAACGTTATATAGTGTTACGTTATAACGTTATACAGCATTACGTTATAACGTATAATATTATACGGTATTATTTTATAACGTATAACGTTATGTGGTATTATTTTCTAACTTATAACGTTATATAGTATTATTTTCTAACGTATAACGATATATAATATTATTTTATTACGTATAGCGTTATGTAGTGTTACGTTATAACGTATAACGTTATGCAGTGTTACGTTATAACGGAGAACGTTATATAGTGTTACGTTATAACGTTATACGGCATTACGTTATAACGTATAATGTTATATAGTATTATTTTATAACGTATAACGTTATGTAGTGTTACGTTATAACGTATAACGTTATGCGGTATTATTTTATAACGTATAACGTAATATGGTATTATTTTATAACGTATAACGTTATATGGTATAATTCTATAACGTATAACGTTATATAGTATTATTTTATAACGTATAACGTCATATATTAATATTTTATAACGTATAACGTTATACGGTATTATTTTATAACGTATAACGTTATATGGTATAATTTTATAACGTATAACGTTATATGGTATAATTTTATAACGTATAACGTTATATGGTATTATTTTCAAACGTATAACGTTATATAGTATTACTTTATAACGTATAACGTTATATAGTGTTACGTTATAACGTATAACGTTAAATAGTGTTACGTTATAACGTTATACGGCATTACGTTATAACGTATATTGTTATACGGTGTCATTCTATAACGTATAACGTTATAGGGTAGAATTTTATAACGTATAACGTTATATGGTATTATTTTATAACGTATAACGGTATATCGTCTTATTGCATAACATATATCGTTATGTGGTATTATTTAATAACGTATAACGTTATATAGTATTATTTTTTTACGTATAACGTTATGTAGTGTTACGATATAACGTATAACGTTATACAGCATTACGTTATAACGCATAATGTTATACTGTGTTATTTTATAACGAATAACGTTATATGGTATAATTTTATAACGTATAACTTTAAATGGTATTATATTATAGCGTATAACGATATATAATTTGTTTTATAACGTATGACGTTATATAATATTATTTTATAACGTATAAGGTTATGTCGTATTATTTTATAACGTATGACGTTATATAATATTATTTTATAACGTATACCTTCATGTAGTGTCACGTTATAACGTATAACGTTATATAGTGTTACGTTATAACGTTATACAGCATTACGTTATAACGTGTAATGTTATATGGTGTTATTTTATAAGGAATAACGTTATATGGTGTAATTTTATAACGTATAACGTTATATGGTATTAGTTTATAGCGTATAACGATATATAATATTATTTTATAACGTATAACGTTATAGAGTATTATTTTATAACGTATAAGGTTATGTCGTATTATTTTATAACGTATGACGTTATATAGTATTATTTTATAACCTATAGCTTCATGTAGTGTCACGTTCTAACGTATAACGTTATATAGTGTTACGTTATAACGTTATACAGCATTACGTTATAACGTATAATGTTATACGGTGTCATTCTATATCGTATAACGTTATAGGGTAGAATTTTATAACGTATAACGTTATATGGTATTATTTTATAGCGTATAACGATATATAATATTATTTTATAACGTATGACGTTATATAATATTATTTTATAACGTATAAGGTTATGTCGTATTATTTTATAACGTATGACGTTATATAATATTATTTTATAACGTATACCTTCATGTAGTGTCACGTTATAACGTATAACGTTATATAGTGTTACGTTATAACGTTATACAGCATTACGTTATAACGTGTAATGTTATACGGTGTTATTTTATAAGGAATAACGATATATGGTGTAATTTTATAACGTATAACGTTATATGGTATTAGTTTATAGCGTATAACGATATATAATATTATTTTATTACGTATAACGTTATAGAGTATTATTTTATAACGTATAACGTTATGTAGTGTTACGTTATAACGTATAACGATAGATAGTGTTACGTTATAACGTTATACAGCATTACGTTATAACGTATAATGTTATACGGTATTATTTTATAACGTATAACGTTTTATGGTATTATTTTCTAACGTATAACGATATATAGTATTAGTTTATAACGTATAACGTCATATATTAATATTTTATAACGTATAACGTTATATGGTATTATTTTATAGCGTATAACGATATATAATATTATTTTATAACGTATAACGTTATATAGTATTATTTTATAACTTATAACGTTATGTCGTATTATTTTATAACGTATGGCGCTATATAATATTATTTTATAACGTATGGCGTTAGGTAGTGTTACGTTATAACGTATAACGTTATATAGTGTTACGTTATAACGTTATACAGCATTACGTTATAACGTATAATGTTATACGGTGTCATTCTATATCGTATAACGTTATAGGGTAGAATTTTATAACGTATAACGTTATATGGTATTATTTTATAGCGTATAACGATATATAATATTATTTTATAACGTATGACGTTATATAATATTATTTTATAACGTATAAGGTTATGTCGTATTATTTTATAACGTGTGACGTTATATAATATTATTTTATAACGTATACCTTCATGTAGTGTCACGTTATAACGTATAACGTTACATAGTGTTACGTTATAACGTTATACAGCATTACGTTATAACGTGTAATGTTATACGGTGTTATATTATAAGGAATAACGTTATATGGTGTAATTTTATAACGTATAACGTTATATGGTATTAGTTTATACCGTATAACGATATATAATATTATTTTATAACGTATAACGTTATAGAGTATTATTTTATAACGTATAAGGTTATGTCGTATTATTTTATAACGTATGACGTTATATAATATTATTTTATAACCTATAGCTTCATGTAGTGTCACGTTCTAACGTATAACGTTATGTAGTGTTACGTTATAACGTATAACGATAGATAGTGTTACGTTATAACGTTATACAGCATTACGTTATAACGTATAATGTTATACGGTATTATTTTATAACGTATAACGTTTTATGGTATTATTTTCTAACGTATAACGATATATAGTATTAGTTTATAACGTATAACGTCATATATTAATATTTTATAACGTATAACGTTATATGGTATTATTTTATAGCGTATAACGATATATAATATTATTTTATAACGTATAACGTTATATAGTATTATTTTATAACTTATAACGTTATGTCGTATTACTTTATAACGTATGACGTTATATAATATTATTTTATAACGTATGGCGTTAGGTAGTGTTACGTTATAACATATAACGTTATATAGTGTTACGTTATAACGTTATACAGCATTACGTTATAACGTATAATGTTATACGTTGTCATTTTATAACGAATAACGTTATATGGTGTAATTTTATAACGTACAACGTTATATGGTATTATTTTATAGCGTATAACGATATATAATATTATTTTATAACATATGACGTTATATAATATTATTTTATAACGTATAAGGTTATGTCGTATTATTTTATAACGTGTGACGTTATATAATATTATTTTATAACGTATACCTTCATGTAGTGTCACGTTATAACGTATAACGTTACATAGTGTTACGTTATAACGTTATACAGCATTACGTTATAACGGTTAATGTTATACGGTGTTATATTATAAGGAATAACGTTATATGGTGTAATTTTATAACGTATAACGTTATATGGTATTAGTTTATACCGTATAACGATATATAATATTATTTTATAACGTATAACGTTATAGAGTATTATTTTATAACGTATAAGGTTATGTCGTATTATTTTATAACGTATGACGTTATATAATATTATTTTATAACCTATAGCTTCATGTAGTGTCACGTTCTAACGTATAACGTTATGTAGTGTTACGTTATAACGTATAACGATAGATAGTGTTACGTTATAACGTTATACAGCATTACGTTATAACGTATAATGTTATACGGTATTATTTTATAACGTATAACGTTTTATGGTATTATTTTCTAACGTATAACGATATATAGTATTAGTTTATAACGTATAACGTCATATATTAATATTTTATAACGTATAACGTTATATGGTATTATTTTATAGCGTATAACGATATATAATATTATTTTATAACGTATAACGTTATATAGTATTATTTTATAACTTATAACGTTATGTCGTATTATTTTATAACGTATGACGTTATATAATATTATTTTATAACGTATGGCGTTAGGTAGTGTTACGTTATAACATATAACGTTATATAGTGTTACGTTATAACGTTATACAGCATTACGTTATAACGTATAATGTTATACGTTGTCATTTTATAACGAATAACGTTATATGGTGTAATTTTATAACGTACAACGTTATATGGTGTTATTTTATAGCGTATAACGATATGTAATATTATTTTATAACGTATAACGTTATATAGTATTATTTTATAACTTATAACGTTATGTCGTATTATTTTATAACGTATGACGTTATATAATATTATTTTATAACGTATAGCGTTAGGTAGTGTTACGTTATACCATATAACGTTATATTGTGTTACGTTATAAAGTTATACAGCATTACGTTATAACGTATATTGTTATACGGTGTCATTTTATAACGTATAACGTTAAAGGGTGTAATTTTATAACGTATAACGTTATATGGTATTATTTTATAACGTATAACGGTATTTCGTATTATTTCATAACAGATAACGTTATATGGTATTATTTTATAACGTATAACGTTATATGGTATTATTTTATAGCGCATAACGATATATAATATTATTTTATAACGTATAACGTTATATCGTATTATTTTATAACATATAACGTTATATGGTATTATTTTATAACGCATAACGTTATATAGTATTATTTTATAACGTATAACGTTATGTAGTGTTACGTTATAACGTTATACGGCATTACGTTATAACGTATAACGTTATACGGTGTCATTTTATATCGTATCACGTTATATGGTATAATTTTAAAACGTATAACTTTATATGGTATTATTTTATAACGTATAACGTTATATAATATTATTTTATAACGTATAACGTTATATCGTATTATTTTATAACATATAATGTTATATGGTATTATTTTATAACGCATAACGTTATATAGTATTATTTTATAACGTATAACGTTATGTAGTGTTACGTTATAACATATAACGTTATATAGTCTTACGTTATAACGTTTTACGGCATTACGTTATAACATATAATGTTATACAGTATTATTTTATAACGTGTAACGTAATATGGTATGATTTTCTAACGTATAACGTTATATAGTATTATTTTATAACGTATAACGTTATGTAGTGTTACGTTATAACGTATAACGTTATATAGTGTTACGTTATATCGTTCTACAGCATTACGTTATAATGTATAATGTTATACGGTGTTATTTTTCAACGTATAACGTTATATGTTATAATTTTATAACGTATAACGTTATATGGTAATATTCTATAGCGTATAACGATATATAATATTATTTTATAACGTATGACGTTATATAATATTATTTTATAACGTATAGCGTTATGTAGTGTTACGTTATAACATATAACGTTATATAGTGTTACGCTATATCGTTATACAGCATTACGTTATAACGTATAATGTTATACGGTATTCTTTTATAACGTATAACGTTATGTAGTGTTACGTTATAACGTATAACGTTATGTAGTGTTACGTTATAACGTATAACGATAGATAGTGTTACGTTATAACGTTATACAGCATTACGTTATAACGTATAATGTTATACGGTATTATTTTATAACGTATAACGTTTTATGGTATTATTTTCTAACGTATAACGATATATAGTATTAGTTTATAACGTATAACGTCATATATTAATATTTTATAACGTATAACGTTATATGGTATTATTTTATAGCGTATAACGATATATAATATTATTTTATAACGTATAACGTTATATAGTATTATTTTATAACTTATAACGTTATGTCGTATTATTTTATAACGTATGACGTTATATAATATTATTTTATAACGTATGGCGTTAGGTAGTGTTACGTTATAACATATAACGTTATATAGTGTTACGTTATAACGTTATACAGCATTACGTTATAACGTATAATGTTATACGTTGTCATTTTATAACGAATAACGTTATATGGTGTAATTTTATAACGTACAACGTTATATGGTATTATTTTATAGCGTATAACGATATATAATATTATTTTATAACATATGACGTTATATAATATTATTTTATAACGTATAAGGTTATGTCGTATTATTTTATAACGTGTGACGTTATATAATATTATTTTATAACGTATACCTTCATGTAGTGTCACGTTATAACGTATAACGTTACATAGTGTTACGTTATAACGTTATACAGCATTACGTTATAACGGTTAATGTTATACGGTGTTATATTATAAGGAATAACGTTATATGGTGTAATTTTATAACGTATAACGTTATATGGTATTAGTTTATACCGTATAACGATATATAATATTATTTTATAACGTATAACGTTATAGAGTATTATTTTATAACGTATAAGGTTATGTCGTATTATTTTATAACGTATGACGTTATATAATATTATTTTATAACCTATAGCTTCATGTAGTGTCACGTTCTAACGTATAACGTTATGTAGTGTTACGTTATAACGTATAACGATAGATAGTGTTACGTTATAACGTTATACAGCATTACGTTATAACGTATAATGTTATACGGTATTATTTTATAACGTATAACGTTTTATGGTATTATTTTCTAACGTATAACGATATATAGTATTAGTTTATAACGTATAACGTCATATATTAATATTTTATAACGTATAACGTTATATGGTATTATTTTATAGCGTATAACGATATATAATATTATTTTATAACGTATAACGTTATATAGTATTATTTTATAACTTATAACGTTATGTCGTATTATTTTATAACGTATGACGTTATATAATATTATTTTATAACGTATGGCGTTAGGTAGTGTTACGTTATAACATATAACGTTATATAGTGTTACGTTATAACGTTATACAGCATTACGTTATAACGTATAATGTTATACGTTGTCATTTTATAACGAATAACGTTATATGGTGTAATTTTATAACGTACAACGTTATATGGTGTTATTTTATAGCGTATAACGATATGTAATATTATTTTATAACGTATAACGTTATATAGTATTATTTTATAACTTATAACGTTATGTCGTATTATTTTATAACGTATGACGTTATATAATATTATTTTATAACGTATAGCGTTAGGTAGTGTTACGTTATACCATATAACGTTATATTGTGTTACGTTATAAAGTTATACAGCATTACGTTATAACGTATATTGTTATACGGTGTCATTTTATAACGTATAACGTTAAAGGGTGTAATTTTATAACGTATAACGTTATATGGTATTATTTTATAACGTATAACGGTATTTCGTATTATTTCATAACAGATAACGTTATATGGTATTATTTTATAACGTATAACGTTATATGGTATTATTTTATAGCGCATAACGATATATAATATTATTTTATAACGTATAACGTTATATCGTATTATTTTATAACATATAACGTTATATGGTATTATTTTATAACGCATAACGTTATATAGTATTATTTTATAACGTATAACGTTATGTAGTGTTACGTTATAACGTTATACGGCATTACGTTATAACGTATAACGTTATACGGTGTCATTTTATATCGTATCACGTTATATGGTATAATTTTAAAACGTATAACTTTATATGGTATTATTTTATAACGTATAACGTTATATAATATTATTTTATAACGTATAACGTTATATCGTATTATTTTATAACATATAATGTTATATGGTATTATTTTATAACGCATAACGTTATATAGTATTATTTTATAACGTATAACGTTATGTAGTGTTACGTTATAACATATAACGTTATATAGTCTTACGTTATAACGTTTTACGGCATTACGTTATAACATATAATGTTATACAGTATTATTTTATAACGTGTAACGTAATATGGTATGATTTTCTAACGTATAACGTTATATAGTATTATTTTATAACGTATAACGTTATGTAGTGTTACGTTATAACGTATAACGTTATATAGTGTTACGTTATATCGTTCTACAGCATTACGTTATAATGTATAATGTTATACGGTGTTATTTTTCAACGTATAACGTTATATGTTATAATTTTATAACGTATAACGTTATATGGTAATATTCTATAGCGTATAACGATATATAATATTATTTTATAACGTATGACGTTATATAATATTATTTTATAACGTATAGCGTTATGTAGTGTTACGTTATAACATATAACGTTATATAGTGTTACGCTATATCGTTATACAGCATTACGTTATAACGTATAATGTTATACGGTATTCTTTTATAACGTATAACGTTATGTAGTGTTACGTTATAACGTATAACGTTATGTAGTGTTACGTTATAACGTATAACGTTATATAGTCTTACGTTATAACGTTCTACAGCATTACGTTATAATGTATAATGTTATACGGTGTTATTTTTCAACGTATAACGTTATATGTTATAATTTTAAAACGTATAACTTTATATGGTATTATTTTATAACGTATAACGTTATATAATATTATTTTATAACGTATAATGTTATACAGTATTATTTTATAACGTATAACGTTATATGTTATTCTTTTCTAACGTATAACGTTATATAGTATTATTTTATAACTTATAACGTTTTGTAGTGTTACATTATAACGGAGAACGTTATATAGTGTTACGTTATAACGTTATACAGCATTACGTTATAACGTATAATGTTATACGGTATTATTTTATAACGTATAACGTTTTATGGTATTATTTTCTAACGCATAACGTTATATAGTATTATTTCATAACGTATAACGTTATGTAGTGTTACGTTATAACGTATAACGTTATGTAGTGTTACGTTATAACGTTATACGGCATTATGTTATAACGTATAACGTTAAACGGTGTCATTTTATATCGTAGCACGTTATATGGTATAATATTATAAAGTATAACGTTATGTAATACTATTTTATAACGTATAACGGTATATAATATTCTTTTCTAACGTATAACGTTATATAGTATTATTTTATAACGTATAACGTTATGTAGTGTTACGTTATAACGTATAACGTTATATAGTGTTACGTTATAACGTTATACGGCATTACGTTATAACGTATAATGTTATACGGTGTCATTTTATAACGTATAACGTTATATGGTATAATTTTATAAAGTATAACGTTATGTAATACTATTTTATAACGTATAACGGTATATAATATTATTTTATAACGCATAACGTTATATAGTATTATTTTATAACTTATAACGTTTTGTAGTGTTACATTATAACGGAGAACGTTATATAGTGTTACGTTATAACGTTATACAGCATTACGTTATAACGTATAATGTTATACGGTATTATTTTATAAGGTATAACGTTATATGGTATTATTTTCTAACGCATAACGTTATATAGTATTATTTCATAACGTATAACGTTATGTAGTGTTACGTTATAACGTATAACGTTATGTAGTGTTACGTTATAACGTTATACGGCATTATGTTATAACGTATAACGTTAAACGGTGTCATTTTATATCGTAGCACGTTATATGGTATAATATTATAACGTATAACGTTATATGGTATAATTTTATAACGTATAACGATATATAATATTATTTTATTACGTACAACGTTATATCGTATTATTTTATAACATACAACGTTATATGGTATTATTTTATAACGTATAACGTTATGTAGTGTTACGTTATAACGTATAACGTTATATAGTGTTACGTTATAACGTTATACAACATTACGTTATAACGTATAATATTATACGGTATTATTTTATAACGTATAACGTTATGTGGTATTATTTTATAACGTATAACGGTGTATCGTCTTATTGCATAACATACAACGTTATATGGTATTATTTTATAACGTATAACGTTATGTAGTGTTACGTTATAACGTATAACGTTATATAGTGTTACGTTATAACGTTATACAGCATTACGTTATAACGTATAATGTTATACGGTGTCATTCTATATCGTATAACGTTATAGGGTAGAATTTTATAACGTATAACGTTATATGGTATTATTTTATAGCGTATAACGATATATAATATTATTTTATAACGTATGACGTTATATAATATTATTTTATAACGTATAAGGTTATGTCGTATTATTTTATAACGTATGACGTTATATAATATTATTTTATAACGTATACCTTCATGTAGTGTCACGTTATAACGTATAACGTTATATAGTGTTACGTTATAACGTTATACAGCATTACGTTATAACGTGTAATGTTATACGGTGTTATTTTATACGGAATAACGTTATATGGTGTAATTTTATAACGTATAACGTTATATGGTATTAGTTTATAGCGTATAACGATATATAATATTATTTTATAACGTATAACGTTATAGAGTATTATTTTATAACGTATAAGGTTATGTCGTATTATTTTATAACGTATGACGTTATATAATATTATTTTATAACCTATAGCTTCATGTAGTGTCACGTTCTAACGTATAACGTTATATAGTGTTACGTTATAACGTTATACAGCATTACGTTATAACGTGTAATGTTATACGGTGTTATTTTATAAGGAATAAAGTTATATGGTGTAATTTTATAACGTATAACGTTATATGGTATTAGTTTATAGCGTATAACGACATATAATATTATTATATTACGTATAACGTTATAGAGTATTATTTTATAACGTATAACGTTATACAGCATTACGTTATAACGTATAATGTTATTCGGTATTATTTTATAACGTATAACGTTTTATGGTATTATTTTCTAACGTATAACGATATATAGTATTAGTTTATAACGTATAACGTCATATATTAATATTTTATAACGTATAACGTTATATGGTATTATTTTATAGCGTATAACGATATATAATATTATTTTATAACGTATAACGTTATATAGTATTATTTTATAACTTATAACGTTATGTCGTATTATTTTATAACGTATGACGTTATATAATATTATTTTATAACGTATGGCGTTAGGTAGTGTTACGTTATAACATATAACGTTATATAGTGTTACGTTATAACGTTATACAGCATTACGTTATAACGTATAATGTTATACGTTGTCATTTTATAACGAATAACGTTATATGGTGTAATTTTATAACGTACAACGTTATATGGTGTTATTTTATAGCGTATAACGATATGTAATATTATTTTATAACGTATAACGTTATATAGTATTATTTTATAACGTATAACGTTATGTCGTATTATTTTATAACGTATGATGTTATATAATATTATTTTATAACGTATAGCGTTAGGTAGTGTTACGTTATACCATATAACGTTATATTGTGTTACGTTATAAAGTTATACAGCATTACGTTATAACGTATATTGTTATACGGTGTCATTTTATATCGTATCACGTTATATGGTATAATTTTAAAACGTATAACTTTATATGGTATTATTTTATAACGTATAAAGTTATATAATATTATTTTATAACGTATAACGTTATATCGTATTATTTTATAACATATAATGTTATATGGTATTATTTTATAACGCATAACGTTATATAGAATTATTTTATAACGTATAACGTTATGTAGTGTTACGTTATAACGTATAACGTTATATAGTCTTACGTTATAACGTTTTACAGCATTACGTTATAACGTATAATGTTATACAGTATTATCTTATAACGTGTAACGTTATATGGTATGATTTTCTAACGTATAACGTTATATAGTATTATTTTATAACGTATAACGTTATGTAGTGTTACGTTATAACGTATAACGTTATATAGTGTTACGTTATATCGTTCTACAGCATTACGTTATAATGTATAATGTTATACGGTGTTATTTTTCAACGTATAACGTTATATGTTATAATTTTATAACGTATAACGTTATATGGTAATATTCTATAGCGTATAACGATATATAATATTATTTTATAACGTATGACGTTATATAATATTATTTTATAACGTATAGCGTTTTGTAGTGTTACGTTATAACGTATAACGTTATATAGTGTTACGCTATATCGTTATACAGCATTACGTTATAACGTATAATGTTATACGGTATTCTTTTATAACGTATAACGTTATGTAGTGTTACGTTATAACGTATAACGTTATGTAGTGTTACGTTATAACGTATAACGTTATATAGTCTTACGTTATAACGTTCTACAGCATTACGTTATAATGTATAATGTTATACGGTGTTATTTTTCAACGTATAACGTTATATGTTATAATTTTAAAACGTATAACTTTATATGGTATTATTTTATAACGTATAACGTTATATAATATTATTTTATAACGTATAATGTTATACAGTATTATTTTATAACGTATAACGTTATATGTTATTCTTTTCTAACGTATAACGTTATATAGTATTATTTTATAACGTATAACGTTATGTAGTGTTACGTTATAACGTATAACGTTATATAGTGTTACGTTATAACGTTATACGGCATTACGTTAAAACGTATAATGTTATACGGTGTCATTTTATAACGTATAACGTTATATGGTATAATTTTATAAAGTATAACGTTATGTAATACTATTTTATAACGTATAACGGTATATAATATTATTTTATAACGCATAACGTTATATAGTATTATTTTATAACTTATAACGTTTTGTAGTGTTACATTATAACGCAGAACGTTATATAGTGTTACGTTATAACGTTATACAGCATTACGTTATAACGTATAATGTTATACGGTATTATTTTATAACGTATAACGTTATATGGTATTATTTTCTAACGCATAACGTTATATAGTATTATTTCATAACGTATAACGTTATGTAGTGTTACGTTATAACGTATAACGTTATGTAGTGTTACGTTATAACGTTATACGGCATTATGTTATAACGTATAACGTTAAACGGTGTCATTTTATATCGTAGCACGTTATATGGTATAATATTATAACGTATAACGTTATATGGTATAATTTTATAACGTATAACGATATATAATATTATTTTATTACGTACAACGTTATATCGTATTATTTTATAACATACAACGTTATATGGTATTATTTTATAACGTATAACGTTATGTAGTGTTACGTTATAACGTATAACGTTATATAGTGTTACGTTATAACGTTATACAACATTGCGTTATAACGTACAATATTATACGGTATTATTTTATAACGTATAACGTTATGTGGTATTATTTTCTAACGTATAACGTTATATAGTATTATTTTCTAACGTATAACGATATATAATATTATTTTATTACGTATAGCGTTATGTAGTGTTACGTTATAACGTTATACAACATTGCGTTATAACGTACAATATTATACGGTATTATTTTATAACGTATAACGTTATGTGGTATTATTTTCTAACGTATAACGTTATGTGGTATTATTTTCTAACGTATAACGTTATATAGTATTATTTTCTAACGTATAACGATATATAATATTATTTTATTACGTATAGCGTTATGTAGTGTTACGTTATAACGTTACACAGCATTACGTTATAACGTATAATGTTATACGGTGTTATTTTATAACGTATAACGTTATATGGTATATTTTTATAAAGTATAACGTTAAGTAATATTATTTTATAACGTATAACGTTATATGGTATTATTTTCTAACGTATAACGTTATATAGTATTATTTTATAACATATAACGTTATGTAGTGTTACGTTATAACATATAACGTTATATAGTGTTACGTTATAACGTTATACGGCATTACGTTATAACGTATATTGTTTTACGGTGTCATTTTATATCGTAGCACGTTATATGGTATAATATTATAACGTATAACGTTATATGGTATAATTTTATAACGTATAACGATATATAATATTATTTTATTACGTATAACGTTATATCGTATTATTTTATAACATACAACGTTATATGGTATTATTTTATAACGTATAACGTTATGTAGTGTTACGTTATAACGTATAACGTTATATAGTGTTACGTTATAACGTTATACGGCATTATGTTATAACGTATAACGTTAAACGGTGTCATTTTATATCGTAGCACGCTATATGGTATAATATTATAACGTATAACGTTATATGGTATAATTTTATAACGTATAACGATATATAATATTATTTTATTACGTACAACGTTATATCGTATTATTTTATAACATACAACGTTATATGGTATTATTTTATAACGTATGACGTTATGTAGTGTTACGTTATAACGTATAACGTTATATAGTGTTACGTTATAACGTTATACAACATTACGTTATAACGTATAATATTATACGGTATTATTTTATAACGTATAAAGTTATGTGGTATTATTTTCTAACGTATAACGTTATATAGTATTATTTTCTAACGTATAACGATATATAATATTATTTTATTACGTATAGCGTTATGTAGTGTTACGTTATAACGTATAACGTTATGCAGTGTTACGTTATAACGGAGAACGTTATATAGTGTTACGTTATAACGTTATACGGCATTACGTTATAACGTATAATGTTATATAGTATTATTTTATAACGTATAACGTTATGTAGTGTTACGTTATAACGTATAACGTTATATAGTGTTACGTTATAACGTTACACAGCATTACGTTATAACGTATAATGTTATACGGTGTTATTTTATAACGTATAACGTTATATGGTATATTTTTATAAAGTATAACGTTAAGTAATATTATTTTATAACATATAACGTTATATGGTATTATTTTCTAACGTATAACGTTATATAGTATTATTTTATAACATATAACGTTATGTAGTGTTACGTTATAACGTATAACGTTATATAGTGTTACGTTATAACGTTATACGGCATTACGTTATAACGTATATTGTTATACGGTGTCATTCTATAACGTATAACGTTATAGGGTAGAATTTTATAACGTATAACGTTATATGGTATTATTTTATAACGTATAACGGTATATCGTCTTATTGCATAACATATATCGTTATGTGGTATTATTTAATAACGTATAACGTTATGTGGTATTATTTTCTAACGTATAACGTTATATAGTATTATTTTCTAACGTATAACGATATATAATATTATTTTATTACGTATAGCGTTATGTAGTGTTACGTTATAACGTTACACAGCATTACGTTATAACGTATAATGTTATACGGTGTTATTTTATAACGTATAACGTTATATGGTATATTTTTATAAAGTATAACGTTAAGTAATATTATTATATAACGTATAACGTTATATGGTATTATTTTCTAACGTATAACGTTATATAGTATTATTTTATAACATATAACGTTATGTAGTGTTACGTTATAACGTATAACGTTATATAGTGTTACGTTATAACGTTATACGGCATTACGTTATAACGTATATTGTTTTACGGTGTCATTCTATAACGTATAACGTTATAGGGTAGAATTTTGTAACGTATAACGTTATATGGTATTATTTTATAACGTATAACGGTATATCGTCTTATTGCATAACATATATCGTTATGTGGTATTATTTAATAACGTATAACGTTATATAGTATTATTTTTTTACGTATAACGTTATGTAGTGTTACGATATAACGTATAACGTTATACAGCATTACGTTATAACGCATAATGTTATACTGTGTTATTTTATAACGAATAACGTTATATGGTATAATTTTATAACGTATAACTTTATATGGTATTATATTATAGCGTATAACGATATATAATTTGTTTTATAACGTACAACGTTATATAGTATTATTTTATAACGTATAACGTTATGTAGTGTTACGTTATAACGTATAACGTTATATAGTGTTACGTTTTAACGTTATACGGCATTACGTTATAACGTATAATGTTATATAGTATTATTTTATAACGTATAACGTTATATAGTGTTACGTTATAACGTATAACGTTATATAGTGTTACGTTATAACGTTATACGGCATTACGTTATAACGTATATTGTTATACGGTGTCATTCTATAACGTATAACGTTATAGGGTAGAATTTTATAACGTATAACGTTATATGGTATTATTTTATAACGTATAACGGTATATCGTCTTATTGCATAACATATATCGTTATGTGGTATTATTTAATAACGTATAACGTTATATAGTATTATTTTTTTACGTATAACGTTATGTAGTGTTACGATATAACGTATAACGTTATACAGCATTACGTTATAACGCATAATGTTATACTGTGTTATTTTATAACGAATAACGTTATATGGTATAATTTTATAACGTATAACTTTAAATGGTATTATATTATAGCGTATAACGATATATAATTTGTTTTATAACGTACAACGTTATATAGTATTATTTTATAACGTATAACGTTATGTAGTGTTACGTTATAACGTATAACGTTATATAGTGTTACGTTATAACGTTATACAGCATTACGTTATAACGTATAATGTTATACGGTGTCATTCTATATCGTATAACGTTATAGGGTAGAATTTTATAACGTATAACGTTATATGGTATTATTTTATAGCGTATAACGATATATAATATTATTTTATAACGTATGACGTTATATAATATTATTTTATAACGTATAAGGTTATGTCGTATTATTTTATAACGTATGACGTTATATAATATTATTTTATAACGTATACCTTCATGTAGTGTCACGTTATAACGTATAACGTTATATAGTGTTACGTTATAACGTTATAACGTATAACGTTATATAGTGTTACGTTATAACGTTATACAGCATTACGTTATAACGTGTAATGTTATATGGTGTTATTTTATAAGGAATAACGTTATATGGTGTAATTTTATAACGTATAACGTTATATGGTATTAGTTTATAACGTATAACGATATATAATATTATTTTATTACGTACAACGTTATATTGTATTATTTTATAACGTATAAGGTTATATGGTATTATTTTATAACGTATAACGTTATGTAGTGTTACGTTATAACGTATAACGTTATATAGTGTTACGTTATAACGTTATACAACATTACGTTATAACGTATAATATTATACGGTATTATTTTATAACGTATAACGTTATGTGGTATTATTTTCTAACGTATAACGTTATATAGTATTATTTTCTAACGTATAACGATATATAATATTATTTTATTACGTATAGCGTTATGTAGTGTTACGTTATAACGTATAACGTTATGCAGTGTTACGTTATAACGGAGAACGTTATATAGTGTTACGTTATAACGTTATACGGCATTACGTTATAACGTATAATGTTATATAGTATTATTTTATAACGTATAACGTTATGTAGTGTTACGTTATAACGTATAACGTTATATAGTGTTACGTTATAACGTTACACAGCATTACGTTATAACGTATAATGTTATACGGTGTTATTTTATAACGTATAACGTTATATGGTATATTTTTATAAAGTATAACGTTAAGTAATATTATTTTATAACGTATAACGTTATATGGTATTATTTTATAACGTATAACGGTATATCGTCTTATTGCATAACATATATCGTTATGTGGTATTATTTAATAACGTATAACGTTATATAGTATTATTTTTTTACGTATAACGTTATGTAGTGTTACGATATAACGTATAACGTTATACAGCATTACGTTATAACGCATAATGTTATACTGTGTTATTTTATAACGAATAACGTTATATGGTATAATTTTATAACGTATAACTTTATATGGTATTATATTACAGCGTATAACGATATATAATTTGTTTTATAACGTACAACGTTATATAGTATTATTTTATAACGTATAACGTTATGTAGTGTTACGTTATAACGTATAACGTTATATAGTGTTACGTTTTAACGTTATACGGCATTACGTTATAACGTATAATGTTATATAGTATTATTTTATAACGTATAACGTTATGTAGTGTTACGTTATAACGTATAACGTTATATAGTGTTACGTTATAACGTTATACGGCATTACGTTATAACGTATATTGTTATACGGTGTCATTCTATAACGTATAACGTTATAGGGTAGAATTTTATAACGTATAACGTTATATGGTATTATTTTATAACGTATAACGGTATATCGTCTTATTGCATAACATATATCGTTATGTGGTATTATTTAATAACGTATAACGTTATATAGTATTATTTTTTTACGTATAACGTTATGTAGTGTTACGATATAACGTATAACGTTATACAGCATTACGTTATAACGCATAATGTTATACTGTGTTATTTTATAACGAATAACATTATATGGTATAATTTTATAACGTATAACTTTAAATGGTATTATATTATAGCGTATAACGATATATAATTTGTTTTATAACGTACAACGTCATATAGTATTATTTTATAACTTATAACGTTATGTCGTATTATTTTATAACGTATGACGTTATATAATATTATTTTATAACGTATACCTTTATGTAGTGTCACGTTATAACGTATAACGTTATATAGTGTTACGTTATAACGTTATACAGCATTACGTTATAACGTGTAATGTTATATGGTGTTATTTTATAAGGAATAACGTTATATGGTGTAATTTTGTAACGTATAACGTTATATGGTATTAGTTTATAGCGTATAACGATATATAATATTATTTTATAACGTATAACGTTATAGAGTATTATTTTATAACGTATAAGGTTATGTCGTATTATTTTATAACGTATGACGTTACATAATATTATTTTATAACCTATAGCTTCATGTAGTGTCACGTTCTAACGTATAACGTTATATAGTGTTACGTTATAACGTTATACAGCATTACGTTATAACGTATAATGTTATACGGTATTATTTTATAACGTATAACGTTTTATGGTATTATTTTCTAACGTATAACGATATATAGTATTAGTTTATAACGTATAACGTCATATATTAATATTTTATAACGTATAACGTTATATGGTATTATTTTATAGCGTATAACGATATATAATATTATTTTATAACGTATAACGTTATATAGTATTATTTTATAACTTATAACGTTATGTCGTATTATTTTATAACGTATGACGCTATATAATATTATTTTATAACGTATGGCGTTAGGTAGTGTTACGTTATAACGTATAACGTTATATAGTGTTACGTTATAACGTTATACAGCATTACGTTATAACGTATAATGTTATACGGTGTCATTCTATATCGTATAACGTTATAGGGTAGAGTTTTATAACGTATAACGTTATATGGTATTATTTTATAGCGTATAACGATATATAATATTATTTTATAACGTATGACGTTATATAATATTATTTTATAACGTATAAGGTTATGTCGTATTATTTTATAACGTATGACGTTATATAATATTATTTTATAACGTATACCTTCATGTAGTGTCACGTTATAACGTATAACGTTATATAGTGTTACGTTATAACGTTATACAGCATTACGTTATAACGTGTAATGTTATACGGTGTTATATTATAAGGAATAACGTTATATGGTGTAATTTTATAACGTATAACGTTATATGGTATTAGTTTATACCGTATAACGATATATAATATTATTTTATAACGTATAACGTTATAGAGTATTATTTTATAACGTATAAGGTTATGTCGTATTATTTTATAATGTATGACGTTATATAATATTATTTTATAACCTATAGCTTCATGTAGTGTCACGTTCTAACGTATAACGTTATGTAGTGTTACGTTATAACGTATAACGATAGATAGTGTTACGTTATAACGTTATACAGCATTACGTTATAACGTATAATGTTATACGGTATTATTTTATAACGTATAACGATAGATAGTGTTACGTTATAACGTTATACAGCATTACGTTATAACGTATAATGTTATACGGTATTATTTTATAACGTATAACGTTTTATGGTATTATTTTCTAACGTATAACGATATATAGTATTAGTTTATAACGTATAACGTCATATATTAATATTTTATAACGTATAACGTTATATGGTATTATTTTATAGCGTATAACGATATATAATATTATTTTATAACGTATAACGTTATATAGTATTATTTTATAACTTATAACGTTATGTCGTATTATTTTATAACGTATGACGTTATATAATATTATTTTATAACGTATGGCGTTAGGTAGTGTTACGTTATAACATATAACGTTATATAGTGTTACGTTATAACGTTATACAGCATTACGTTATAACGTATAATGTTATACGTTGTCATTTTATAACGAATAACGTTATATGGTGTAATTTTATAACGTACAACGTTATATGGTGACATTTTATAGCGTATAACGATATGTAATATTATTTTATAACGTATAACGTTATATAGTATTATTTTATAACGTATAACGTTATGTCGTATTATTTTATAACGTATGATGTTATATAATATTATTTTATAACGTATAGCGTTAGGTAGTGTTACGTTATACCATATAACGTTATATTGTGTTACGTTATAAAGTTATACAGCATCACGTTATAACGTATATTGTTATACGGTGCCATTTTATAACGTATAACGTTATAGGGTGTAATTTTATAACGTATAACGTTATATGGTATTATTTTATAACGTATAACGGTATTTCGTATTATTTCATAACAGATAACGTTATATGGTATTATTTTATAACGTATAACGTTATATGGTATTATTTTATAGCGCATAACGATATATAGTATTATTTTATAACGTATAACCTTATGTAGTGTTACGTTATAACGTTATACGGCATTACGTTATAACGTATAACGTTATACGGTGTCATTTTATATCGTATCACGTTATATGGTATAATTTTAAAACGTATAACTTTATATGGTATTATTTTATAACGTATAAAGTTATATAATATTATTTTATAACGTATAACGTTATATCGTATTATTTTATAACATATAATGTTATATGGTATTATTTTATAACGCATAACGTTATATAGAATTATTTTATAACGTATAACGTTATGTAGTGTTACGTTATAACGTATAACGTTATATAGTCTTACGTTATAACGTTTTACAGCATTACGTTATAACGTATAATGTTATACAGTATTATTTTATAACGTGTAACGTTATATGGTATTATTTTATAACGTATAACGTTATATAGTATTATTTTATAACGTATAACGTTATGTCGTATTATTTTATAACGTATGATGTTATATAATATTATTTTATAACGTATAGCGTTAGGTAGTGTTACGTTATACCATATAACGTTATATTGTGTTACGTTATAAAGTTATACAGCATCACGTTATAACGTATATTGTTATACGGTGTCATTTTATAACGTATAACGTTATAGGGTGTAATTTTATAACGTATAACGTTATATGGTATTATTTTATAACGTATAACGGTATTTCGTATTGTTTCATAACAGATAACATTATATGGTATTATTTTATAACGTATAACGTTATATGGTATTATTTTATAGCGCATAACGATATATAATATTATTTTATAACGTATAACGTTATATCGTATTATTTTATAACATATAACGTTATATGGTATTATTTTATAACGCATAACGTTATATAGTATTATTTTATAACGTATAACGTTATGTAGTGTTACGTTATAACGTTATACGGCATTACGTTATAACGTATAACGTTATACGGTGTCATTTTATATCGTATCACGTTATATGGTATAATTTTAAAACGTATAACTTTATATGGTATTATTTTATAACGTATAACGTTATATAATATTATTTTATAACGTATAACGTTATATCGTATTATTTTATAACATATAATGTTATATGGTATTATTTTATAACGCATAACGTTATATAGTATTATTTTATAACGTATAACGTTATGTAGTGTTACGTTATAACGTATAACGTTATATAGTCTTACGTTATAACGTTTTACGGCATTACGTTATAACATATAATGTTATACAGTATTATTTTATAACGTGTAACGTAATATGGTATGATTTTCTAACGTATAACGTTATATAGTATTATTTTATAACGTATAACGTTATGTAGTGTTACGTTATAACGTATAACGTTATATAGTGTTACGTTATATCGTTCTACAGCATTACGTTATAATGTATAATGTTATACGGTGTTATTTTTCAACGTATAACGTTATATGTTATAATTTTATAACGTATAACGTTATATGGTAATATTCTATAGCGTATAACGATATATAATATTATTTTATAACGTATGACGTTATATAATATTAGTTTATAACGTATAGCGTTATGTAGTGTTACGTTATAACATATAACGTTATATAGTGTTACGCTATATCGTTATACAGCATTACGTTATAACGTATAATGTTATACGGTATTCTTTTATAACGTATAACGTTATGTAGTGTTACGTTATAACGTATAACGTTATGTAGTGTTACGTTATAACGTATAACGTTATATAGTCTACGTTATAACGTTCTACAGCATTACGTTATAATGTATAATGTTATACGGTGTTATTTTTCAACGTATAACGTTATATGTTATAATTTTAAAACGTATAACTTTATATGGTATTATTTTATAACGTATAACGTTATATAATATTATTTTATAACGTATAATGTTATACAGTATTATTTTATAACGTATAACGTTATAGAGTATTATTTTATAACGTATAAGGTTATGTCGTATTATTTTATAACGTATGACGTTATATAATATTATTTTATAACCTATAGCTTCATGTAGTGTCACGTTCTAACGTATAACGTTATATAGTGTTACGTTATAACGTTATACAGCATTACGTTATAACGTGTAATGTTATACGGTGTTATTTTATAAGGAATAACGTTATATGGTGTAATTTTATAACGTATAACGTTATATGGTATTAGTTTATAGCGTATAACGATATATAATATTATTTTATTACGTATAACGTTATAGACTATTATTCTATAACGTATAACGTTATGTAGTGTTACGTTATAACGTATAACGATAGATAGTGTTACGTTATAACGTTATACAGCATTACGTTATAACGTATAATGTTATACGGTATTATTTTATAACGTATAACGTTTTATGGTATTATTTTCTAACGTATAACGATATATAGTATTAGTTTATAACGTATAACGTCATATATTAATATTTTATAACGTATAACGTTATATGGTATTATTTTATAGCGTATAACGATATATAATATTATTTTATAACGTATAACGTTATATAGTATTATTTTATAACTTATAACGTTATGTCGTATTATTTTATAACGTATGACGTTATATAATATTATTTTATAACGTATGGCGTTAGGTAGTGTTACGTTATAACATATAACGTTATATAGTGTTACGTTATAACGTTATACAGCATTACGTTATAACGTATAATGTTATACGTTGTCATTTTATAACGAATAACGTTATATGGTGTAATTTTATAACGTACAACGTTATATGGTGTTATTTTATAGCGTATAACGATATGTAATATTATTTTATAACGTATAACGTTATATAGTATTATTTTATAACGTATAACGTTATGTCGTATTATTTTATAACGTATGATGTTATATAATATTATTTTATAACGTATAGCGTTAGGTAGTGTTACGTTATACCATATAACGTTATATTGTGTTACGTTATAAAGTTATACAGCATCACGTTATAACGTATATTGTTATACGGTGTCATTTTATAACGTATAACGTTATAGGGTGTAATTTTATAACCTATAACGTTATATGGTATTATTTTATAACGTATAACGGTATTTCGTATTATTTCATAACAGATAACGTTATATGGTATTATTTTATAACGTATAACGTTATATGGTATTATTTTATAGCGCATAACGATATATAATATTATTTTATAACGTATAACGTTATATCGTATTATTTTATAACATATAACGTTATATGGTATTATTTTATAACGCATAACGTTATATAGTATTATTTTATAACGTATAACGTTATGTAGTGTTACGTTATAACGTTATACGGCATTACGTTATAACGTATAACGTTATACGTTGTCATTTTATATCGTATCACGTTATATGGTATAATTTTAAAACGTATAACTTTATATGGTATTATTTTATAACGTATAACGTTATATAATATTATTTTATAACGTATAACGTTATATCGTATTATTTTATAACATATAATGTTATATGGTATTATTTTATAACGCATAACGTTATATAGTATTATTTTATAACGTATAACGTTATGTAGTGTTACGTTATAACGTATAACGTTATATAGTCTTACGTTATAACGTTTTACGGCATTACGTTATAACATATAATGTTATACAGTATTATTTTATAACGTGTAACGTAATATGGTATGATTTTCTAACGTATAACGTTATATAGTATTATTTTATAACGTATAACGTTATGTAGTGTTACGTTATAACGTATAACGTTATATAGTGTTACGTTATATCGTTCTACAGCATTACGTTATAATGTATAATGTTATACGGTGTTATTTTTCAACGTATAACGTTATATGTTATAATTTTATAACGTATAACGTTATATGGTAATATTCTATAGCGTATAACGATATATAATATTATTTTATAACGTATGACGTTATATAATATTAGTTTATAACGTATAGCGTTATGTAGTGTTACGTTATAACATATAACGTTATATAGTGTTACGCTATATCGTTATACAGCATTACGTTATAACGTATAATGTTATACGGTATTCTTTTATAACGTATAACGTTATGTAGTGTTACGTTATAACGTATAACGTTATGTAGTGTTACGTTATAACGTATAACGTTATATAGTCTACGTTATAACGTTCTACAGCATTACGTTATAATGTATAATGTTATACGGTGTTATTTTTCAACGTATAACGTTATATGTTATAATTTTAAAACGTATAACTTTATATGGTATTATTTTATAACGTATAACATTATATAATATTATTTTATAACGTATAATGTTATACAGTATTATTTTATAACGTATAACGTTATAGAGTATTATTTTATAACGTATAAGGTTATGTCGTATTATTTTATAACGTATGACGTTATATAATATTATTTTATAACCTATAGCTTCATGTAGTGTCACGTTCTAACGTATAACGTTATATAGTGTTACGTTATAACGTTATACAGCATTACGTTATAACGTGTAATGTTATACGGTGTTATTTTATAAGGAATAACGTTATATGGTGTAATTTTATAACGTATAACGTTATATGGTATTAGTTTATAGCGTATAACGATATATAATATTATTTTATTACGTATAACGTTATAGAGTATTATTTTATAACGTATAACGTTATGTAGTGTTACGTTATAACGTATAACGATAGATAGTGTTACGTTATAACGTTATACAGCATTACGTTATAACGTATAATGTTATACGGTATTATTTTATAACGTATAACGTTTTATGGTATTATTTTCTAACGTATAACGATATATAGTATTAGTTTATAACGTATAACGTCATATATTAATATTTTATAACGTATAACGTTATATGGTATTATTTTATAGCGTATAACGATATATAATATTATTTTATAACGTATAACGTTATATAGTATTATTTTATAACTTATAACGTTATGTCGTATTATTTTATAACGTATGACGCTATATAATATTATTTTATAACGTATGGCGTTAGGTAGTGTTACGTTATAACGTATAACGTTATATAGTGTTACGTTATAACGTTATACAGCATTACGTTATAACGTATAATGTTATACGGTGTCATTCTATATCGTATAACGTTATAGGGTGGAATTTTATAACGTATAACGTTATATGGTATTATTTTATAGCGTATAACGATATATAATATTATTTTATAACGTATGACGTTATATAATATTATTTTATAACGTATAAGGTTATGTCGTATTATTTTATAACGTATGACGTTATATAATATTATTTTATAAAGTATACCTTCATGTAGTGTCACGTTATAACGTATAACGTTATATAGTGTTACGTTATAACGTTATACAGCATTACGTTATAACGTGTAATGTTATACGGTGTTGTATTATAAGGAATAACGTTATATGGTGTAATTTTATAACGTATAACGTTATATGGTATTAGTTTATACCGTATAACGATATATAATATTATTTTATAACGTATAACGTTATAGAGTATCATTTTATAACGTATAAGGTTATGTCGTATTATTTTATAACGTATGACGTTATATAATATTATTTTATAACCTATAGCTTCATGTAGTGTCACGTTCTAACGTATAACGTTATGCAGTGTTACGTTATAACGTATAACGATAGATAGTGTTACGTTATAACGTTATACAGCATTACGTTATAACGTATAATGTTATACGGTATTATTTTATAACGTATAACGCTTTATGGTATTATTTTCTAACGTATAACGATATATAGTATTAGTTTATAACGTATAACGTCATATATTAATATTTTATAACGTATAACGTTATATGGTATTATTTTATAACGTATAACGGTATTTCGTATTATTTCATAACAGATAACGTTATATGGTATTATTTTATAACGTATAACGTTATATGGTATTATTTTATAGCGCATAACGATATATAATATTATTTTATAACGTATAACGTTATATCGTATTATTTTATAACATATAACGTTATATGGTATTATTTTATAACGCATAACGTTATATAGTATTATTTTATAACGTATAACGTTATGTAGTGTTACGTTATAACGTTATACGGCATTACGTTATAACGTATAACGTTATACGGTGTCATTTTATATCGTATCACGTTATATGGTATAATTTTAAAACGTATAACTTTATATGGTATTATTTTATAACGTATAAAGTTATATAATATTATTTTATAACGTATAACGTTATATCGTATTATTTTATAACATATAATGTTATATGGTATTATTATATAACGCATAACGTTATATAGAATTATTTTATAACGTATAACGTTATGTAGTGTTACGTTATAACGTATAACGTTATATAGTCTTACGTTATAACGTTTTACAGCATTACGTTATAACGTATAATGTTATACAGTATTATTTTATAACGTGTAACGTTATATGGTATGATTTTCTAACGTATAACGTTATATAGTATTATTTTATAACGTATAACGTTATGTAGTGTTACGTTATAACGTATAACGTTATATAGTGTTACGTTATAACGTTATACAGCATTACGTTATAACGTATAATGTTATACGGTGTCATTCTATATCGTATAACGTTATAGGGTAGAATTTTATAACGTATAACGTTATATGGTATTATTTTATAGCGTATAACGATATATAATATTACTTTATAACGTATGACGTTATATAATATTATTTTATAACGTATAAGGTTATGTCGTATTATTTTATAACGTATGACGTTATATAATATTATTTTATAACGTATACCTTCATGTAGTGTCACGTTATAACGTATAACGTTATATAGTGTTACGTTATAACGTTATACAGCATTACGTTATAACGTATAATGTTATACGGTGTCATTCTATATCGTATAACGTTATAGGGTGGAATTTTATAACGTATAACGTTATATGGTATTATTTTATAGCGTATAACGATATATAATATTATTTTATAACGTATGACGTTATATAATATTATTTTATAACGTATAAGGTTATGTCGTATTATTTTATAACGTATGACGTTATATAATATTATTTTATAAAGTATACCTTCATGTA
The DNA here is from genome assembly GCA_037178635.1 of Bombus dahlbomii. NCBI lineage: Eukaryota > Metazoa > Arthropoda > Insecta > Hymenoptera > Apidae > Bombus > Bombus dahlbomii. The sequence goes on from CM074105.1 coordinate 145,547, forward strand.
GTGTCACGTTATAACGTATAACGTTATATAGTGTTACGTTATAACGTTATACAGCATTACGTTATAACGTGTAATGTTATACGGTGTTGTATTATAAGGAATAACGTTATATGGTGTAATTTTATAACGTATAACGTTATATGGTATTAGTTTATACCGTATAACGATATATAATATTATTTTATAACGTATAACGTTATAGAGTATCATTTTATAACGTATAAGGTTATGTCGTATTATTTTATAACGTATGACGTTATATAATATTATTTTATAACCTATAGCTTCATGTAGTGTCACGTTCTAACGTATAACGTTATGCAGTATTACGTTATAACGTATAACGATAGATAGTGTTACGTTATAGCGTTATACAGCATTACGTTATAACGTATAATGTTATACGGTATTATTTTATAACGTATAACGTTTTATGGTATTATTTTCTAACGTATAACGATATATAGTATTAGTTTATAACGTATAACGTCATATATTAATATTTTATAACGTATAACGTTATATGGTATTATTTTATAACGTATAACGGTATTTCGTATTATTTCATAACAGATAACGTTATATGGTATTATTTTATAACGTATAACGTTATATGGTATTATTTTATAGCGCATAACGATATATAATATTATTTTATAACGTATAACGTTATATCGTATTATTTTATAACATATAACGTTATATGGTATTATTTTATAACGCATAACGTTATGTAGTGTTACGTTATAACGTTATACGGCATTACGTTATAACGTATAACGTTATACGGTGTCATTTTATATCGTATCACGTTATATGGTATAATTTTAAAACGTATAACTTTATATGGTATTATTTTATAACGTATAAAGTTATATAATATTATTTTATAACGTATAACGTTATATCGTATTATTTTATAACATATAATGTTATATGGTATTATTATATAACGCATAACGTTATATAGAATTATTTTATAACGTATAACGTTATGTAGTGTTACGTTATAACGTATAACGTTATATAGTCTTACGTTATAACGTTTTACAGCATTACGTTATAACGTATAATGTTATACAGTATTATTTTATAACGTGTAACGTTATATGGTATGATTTTCTAACGTATAACGTTATATAGTATTATTTTATAACGTATAACGTTATGTAGTGTTACGTTATAACGTATAACGTTATATAGTGTTACGTTATAACGTTATACAGCATTACGTTATAACGTATAATGTTATACGGTGTCATTCTATATCGTATAACGTTATAGGGTAGAATTTTATAACGTATAACGTTATATGGTATTATTTTATAGCGTATAACGATATATAATATTACTTTATAACGTATGACGTTATATAATATTATTTTATAACGTATAAGGTTATGTCGTATTATTTTATAACGTATGACGTTATATAATATTATTTTATAACGTATACCTTCATGTAGTGTCACGTTATAACGTATAACGTTATATAGTGTTACGTTATAACGTTATACAGCATTACGTTATAACGTGTAATGTTATACGGTGTTATATTATAAGGAATAACGTTATATGGTGTAATTTTATAACGTATAACGTTATATGGTATTAGTTTATACCGTATAACGATATATAATATTATTTTATAACGTATAACGTTATAGAGTATTATTTTATAACGTATAAGGTTATGTCGTATTATTTTATAACGTATGACGTTATATAACATTATTTTATAACCTATAGCTTCATGTAGTGTCACGTTCTAACGTATAACGTTATGTAGTGTTACGTTATAACGTATAACGATAGATAGTGTTACGTTATAACGTTATACAGCATTACGTTATAACGTATAATGTTATACGGTATTATTTTATAACGTATAACGTTTTATGGTATTATTTTCTAACGTATAACGATATATAGTATTAGTTTATAACGTATAACGTCATATATTAATATTTCATAACGTATAACGTTATATGGTATTATTATATAGCGTATAACGATATGTAATATTATTTTATAACGTATAACGTTATATAGTATTATTTTATAACGTATAACGTTATGTCGTATTATTTTATAACGTATGATGTTATATAATATTATTTTATAACGTATAGCGTTAGGTAGTGTTACGTTATAACGTATAACGTTATATAGTGTTACGTTATAACGTTATACGGCATTACGTTATAACGTATAATGTTATACGGTGTCATTTTATAACGTATAACGTTATATGGTATAATTTTATAAAGTATAACGTTATGTAATACTATTTTATAACGTATAACGGTATATAATATTATTTTATAACGCATAACGTTATATAGTATTATTTTATAACTTATAACGTTTTGTAGTGTTACATTATAACGGAGAACGTTATATAGTGTTACGTTATAACGTTATACAGCATTACTTTATAACGTGTAATGTTATATGGTGTTATTTTATAAGGAATAACGTTATATGGTGTAATTTTATAACGTATAACGTTATGTGGTATTAGTTTATAGCGTATAACGATATATAATATTATTTTATAACGTATAACGTTATAGAGTATTATTTTATAACGTATAAGGTTATGTCGTATTATTTTATAACGTATGACGTTATATAATATTATTTTATAACCTATAGCTTCATGTAGTGTCACGTTCTAACGTATAACGTTATATAGTGTTACGTTATAACGTTATACAGCATTACGTTATAACGTGTAATGTTATACGGTGTTATTTTATAAGGAATAACGTTATATGGTGTAATTTTATAACGTATAACGTTATATGGTATTAGTTTATAGCGTATAACGATATATAATATTATTTTATTACGTATAACGTTATAGAGTATTATTTTATAACGTATAACGTTATGTAGTGTTACGTTATAACGTATAACGATAGATAGTGTTACGTTATAACGTTATACAGCATTACGTTATAACGTATAATGTTATACGGTATTATTTTATAACGTATAACGTTTTATGGTATTATTTTCTAACGTATAACGATATATAGTATTAGTTTATAACGTATAACGTCATATATTAATATTTTATAACGTATAACGTTATATGGTATTATTTTATAGCGTATAACGATATATAATATTATTTTATAACGTATAACGTTATATAGTATTATTTTATAACTTATAACGTTATGTCGTATTATTTTATAACGTATGACGCTATATAATATTATTTTATAACGTATGGCGTTAGGTAGTGTTACGTTATAACGTATAACGTTATATAGTGTTACGTTATAACGTTATACAGCATTACGTTATAACGTATAATGTTATACGGTGTCATTCTATATCGTATAACGTTATAGGGTAGAATTTTATAACGTATAACGTTATATGGTATTATTTTATAGCGTATAACGATATATAATATTATTTTATAACGTATGACGTTATATAATATTATTTTATAACGTATAAGGTTATGTCGTATTATTTTATAACGTATGACGTTATATAATATTATTTTATAACGTATACCTTCATGTAGTGTCACGTTATAACGTATAACGTTATATAGTGTTACGTTATAACGTTATACAGCATTACGTTATAACGTGTAATGTTATACGGTGTTATATTATAAGGAATAACGTTATATGGTGTAATTTTATAACGTATAACGTTATATGGTATTAGTTTATACCGTATAACGATATATAATATTATTTTATAACGTATAACGTTATAGAGTATTATTTTATAACGTATAAGGTTATGTCGTATTATTTTATAACGTATGACGTTATATAATATTATTTTATAACCTATAGCTTCATGTAGTGTCACGTTCTAACGTATAACGTTATGTAGTGTTACGTTATAACGTATAACGATAGATAGTGTTACGTTATAACGTTATACAGCATTACGTTATAACGTATAATGTTATACGGTATTATTTTATAACGTATAACGTTTTATGGTATTATTTTCTAACGTATAACGATATATAGTATTAGTTTATAACGTATAACGTCATATATTAATATTTTATAACGTATAACGTTATATGGTATTATTTTATAGCGTATAACGATATATAATATTATTTTATAACGTATAACGTTATATAGTATTATTTTATAACTTATAACGTTATGTCGTATTATTTTATAACGTATGACGTTATATAATATTATTTTATAACGTATGGCGTTAGGTAGTGTTACGTTATAACATATAACGTTATATAGTGTTACGTTATAACGTTATACAGCATTACGTTATAACGTATAATGTTATACGTTGTCATTTTATAACGAATAACGTTATATGGTGTAATTTTATAACGTACAACGTTATATGGTGTTATTTTATAGCGTATAACGATATGTAATATTATTTTATAACGTATAACGTTATATAGTATTGTTTTATAACGTATAACGTTATGTCGTATTATTTTATAACGTATGATGTTATATAATATTATTTTATAACGTATAGCGTTAGGTAGTGTTACGTTATACCATATAACGTTATATTGTGTTACGTTATAAAGTTATACAGCATCACGTTATAACGTATATTGTTATACGGTGTCATTTTATAACGTATAACGTTATAGGGTGTAATTTTATAACGTATAACGTTATATGGTATTATTTTATAACGTATAACGGTATTTCGTATTATTTCATAACAGATAACGTTATATGGTATTATTTTATAACGTATAAAGTTATATGGTATTATTTTATAGCGCATAACGATATATAATATTATTTTATAACGTATAACGTTATATCGTATTATTTTATAACATATAACGTTATATGGTATTATTTTATAACGCATAACGTTATATAGTATTATTTTATAACGTTTTATAATGTAGTGTTACGTTATAACGTTATACGGCATTACGTTATAACGTATAACGTTATACGGTGTCATTTTATATCGTATCACGTTATATGGTATAATTTTAAAACGTATAACTTTATATGGTATTATTTTATAACGTATAAAGTTATATAATATTATTTTATAACGTATAACGTTATATCGTATTATTTTATAACATATAATGTTATATGGTATTATTTTATAACGCATAACGTTATATAGAATTATTTTATAACGTATAACGTTATGTAGTGTTACGTTATAACGTATAACGTTATATAGTCTTACGTTATAACGTTATACAGCATTACGTTATAACGTATAATGTTATACAGTATTATTTTATAACGTGTAACGTTATATGGTATGATTTTCTAACGTATAACGTTATATAGTATTATTTTATAACGTATAACGTTATGTAGTGTTACGTTATAACGTATAACGTTATATAGTGTTACGTTATATCGTTCTACAGCATTACGTTATAATGTATAATGTTATACGGTGTTATTTTTCAACGTATAACGTTATATGTTATAATTTTATAACGTATAACGTTATATGGTAATATTCTATAGCGTATAACGATATATAATATTATTTTATAACGTATGACGTTATATAATATTATTTTATAACGTATAGCGTTATGTAGTGTTACGTTATAACGTATAACGTTATATAGTGTTACGCTATATCGTTATACAGCATTACGTTATAACGTATAATGTTATACGGTATTCTTTTATAACGTATAACGTTATGTAGTGTTACGTTATAACGTATAACGTTATGTAGTGTTACGTTATAACGTATAACGTTATATAGTCTTACGTTTTAACGTTCTACAGCATTACGTTATAATGTATAATGTTATACGGTGTTATTTTTCAACGTATAACGTTATATGTTATAATTTTAAAACGTATAACTTTATATGGTATTATTTTATAGCGTATAACGATATATAATATTATTTTATAACGTATGACGTTATATAATATTATTTTATAACGTATAAGGTTATGTCGTATTATTTTATAACGTATGACGTTATATAATATTATTTTATAACGTATACCTTCATGTAGTGTCACGTTATAACGTATAACGTTATATAGTGTTACGTTATAACGTTATACAGCATTACGTTATAACGTGTAATGTTATACGGTGTTATATTATAAGGAATAACGTTATATGGTGTAATTTTATAACGTATAACGTTATATGGTATTAGTTTATACCGTATAACGATATATAATATTATTTTATAACGTATAACGTTATAGAGTATTATTTTATAACGTATAAGGTTATGTCGTATTATTTTATAACGTATGACGTTATATAATATTATTTTATAACCTATAGCTTCATGTAGTGTCACGTTCTAACGTATAACGTTATGTAGTGTTACGTTATAACGTATAACGATAGATAGTGTTACGTTATAACGTTATACAGCATTACGTTATAACGTATAATGTTATACGGTATTATTTTATAACGTATAACGTTTTATGGTATTATTTTCTAACGTATAACGATATATAGTATTAGTTTATAACGTATAACGTCATATATTAATATTTTATAACGTATAACGTTATATGGTATTATTTTATAGCGTATAACGATATATAATATTATTTTATAACGTATAACGTTATATAGTATTATTTTATAACTTATAACGTTATGTCGTATTATTTTATAACGTATGACGTTATATAATATTATTTTATAACGTATGGCGTTAGGTAGTGTTACGTTATAACATATAACGTTATATAGTGTTACGTTATAACGTTATACAGCATTACGTTATAACGTATAATGTTATACGTTGTCATTTTATAACGAATAACGTTATATGGTGTAATTTTATAACGTACAACGTTATATGGTGTTATTTTATAGCGTATAACGATATGTAATATTATTTTATAACGTATAACGTTATATAGTATTGTTTTATAACGTATAACGTTATGTCGTATTATTTTATAACGTATGATGTTATATAATATTATTTTATAACGTATAGCGTTAGGTAGTGTTACGTTATACCATATAACGTTATATTGTGTTACGTTATAAAGTTATACAGCATCACGTTATAACGTATATTGTTATACGGTGTCATTTTATAACGTATAACGTTATAGGGTGTAATTTTATAACGTATAACGTTATATGGTATTATTTTATAACGTATAACGGTATTTCGTATTATTTCATAACAGATAACGTTATATGGTATTATTTTATAACGTATAAAGTTATATGGTATTATTTTATAGCGCATAACGATATATAATATTATTTTATAACGTATAACGTTATATCGTATTATTTTATAACATATAACGTTATATGGTATTATTTTATAACGCATAACGTTATATAGTATTATTTTATAACGTTTTATAATGTAGTGTTACGTTATAACGTTATACGGCATTACGTTATAACGTATAACGTTATACGGTGTCATTTTATATCGTATCACGTTATATGGTATAATTTTAAAACGTATAACTTTATATGGTATTATTTTATAACGTATAAAGTTATATAATATTATTTTATAACGTATAACGTTATATCGTATTATTTTATAACATATAATGTTATATGGTATTATTTTATAACGCATAACGTTATATAGAATTATTTTATAACGTATAACGTTATGTAGTGTTACGTTATAACGTATAACGTTATATAGTCTTACGTTATAACGTTATACAGCATTACGTTATAACGTATAATGTTATACAGTATTATTTTATAACGTGTAACGTTATATGGTATGATTTTCTAACGTATAACGTTATATAGTATTATTTTATAACGTATAACGTTATGTAGTGTTACGTTATAACGTATAACGTTATATAGTGTTACGTTATATCGTTCTACAGCATTACGTTATAATGTATAATGTTATACGGTGTTATTTTTCAACGTATAACGTTATATGTTATAATTTTATAACGTATAACGTTATATGGTAATATTCTATAGCGTATAACGATATATAATATTATTTTATAACGTATGACGTTATATAATATTATTTTATAACGTATAGCGTTATGTAGTGTTACGTTATAACGTATAACGTTATATAGTGTTACGCTATATCGTTATACAGCATTACGTTATAACGTATAATGTTATACGGTATTCTTTTATAACGTATAACGTTATGTAGTGTTACGTTATAACGTATAACGTTATGTAGTGTTACGTTATAACGTATAACGTTATATAGTCTTACGTTTTAACGTTCTACAGCATTACGTTATAATGTATAATGTTATACGGTGTTATTTTTCAACGTATAACGTTATATGTTATAATTTTAAAACGTATAACTTTATATGGTATTATTTTATAACGTATAACGTTATATAATATTATTTTATAACGTATAATGTTATACAGTATTATTTTATAACGTATAACGTTATATGTTATTCTTTTATAACTTATAACGTTTTGTAGTGTTACATTATAACGGAGAACGTTATATAGTGTTACGTTATAACGTTATACAGCATTACGTTATAACGTATAATGTTATACGGTATTATTTTATAACGTATAACGTTTTATGGTATTATTTTCTAACGCTTAACGTTATATAGTATTATTTCATAACGTATAACGTTATGTAGTGTTACGTTATAACGTATAACGTTATGTAGTGTTACGTTATAACGTTATACGGCATTATGTTATAACGTATAACGTTAAACGGTGTCATTTTATATCGTAGCACGTTATATGGTATAATATTATAAAGTATAACGTTATGTAATACTATTTTATAACGTATAACGGTATATAATATTATTTTATAACGCATAACGTTATATAGTATTATTTAATAACTTATAACGTTTTGTAGTGTTACATTATAACGGAGAACGTTATATAGTGTTACGTTATAACGTTATACAGCATTACGTTATAACGTATAATGTTATACGGTATTATTTTATTACGTATAACGTTATATGGTATTATTTTCTAACGCATAACGTTATATAGTATTATTTCATAACGTATAACGTTATGTAGTGTTACGTTATAACGTATAACGTTATGTAGTGTTACGTTATAACGTTATACGGCTTTATGTTATAACGTATAACGTTAAACGGTGTCATTTTATATCGTAGCACGTTATATGGTATAATATTATAACGTGTAACGTTATATGGTATAATTTTATAACGTATAACGATATATAATATTATTTTATTACGTACAACGTTATATCGTATTATTTTATAACATACAACGTTATATGGTATTATTTTATAACGTATAACGTTATGTAGTGTTACGTTATAACGTATAACGTTATATAGTGTTACGTTATAACGTTATACAACATTACGTTATAACGTATAATATTATACGGTATTATTTTATAACGTATAACGTTATGTGGTATTATTTTCTAACGTATAACGTTATATAGTATTATTTTCTAACGTATAACGATATATAATATTATTTTATTACGTATAGCGTTATGTAGTGTTACGTTATAACGTTACACAGCATTACGTTATAACGTATAATGTTATACGGTGTTATTTTATAACGTATAACGTTATATGGTATATTTTTATAAAGTATAACGTTAAGTAATATTATTTTATAACGTATAACGTTATATGGTATTATTTTCTAACGCATAACGTTATATAGTATTATTTTATAACATATAACGTTATGTAGTGTTACGTTATAACGTATAACGTTATATAGTGTTACGTTATAACGTTATACGGCATTACGTTATAACGTATATTGTTATACGGTGTCATTCTATAACGTATAACGTTATAGGGTAGAATTTTATAACGTATAACGTTATATGGTATTATTTTATAACGTATAACGGTATATCGTCCTATTGCATAACATATATCGTTATGTGGTATTATTTAATAACGTATAACGTTATATAGTATTATTTTTTTACGTATAACGTTATGTAGTGTTACGATATAACGTATAACGTTATACAGCATTACGTTATAACGCATAATGTTATACTGTGTTATTTTATAACGAATAACGTTATATGGTATAATTTTATAACGTATAACTTTATATGGTATTATATTATAGCGTATAACGATATATAATTTGTTTTATAACGTACAACGTTATATAGTATTATATTATAACGTATAACGTTATGTAGTGTTACGTTATAACGTATAACGTTATATAGTGTTACGTTTTAACGTTATACGGCATTACGTTATAACGTATAATGTTATACAGTATTATTTTATAACGTATAACGTTATATGTTATTCTTTTCTAACGTATAACGTTATATAGTATTATTTTATAACGTATAACGTTATATGGTATAATTTTATAAAGTATAACGTTATGTAATATTATTTTATAACGTATAACGGTATATAATATTATTTTATAACGCATAACGTTATATAGTATTATTTTATAACTTATAACGTTTTGTAGTGTTACCTTATAACGGAGAACGTTATATAGTGTTACGTTATAACGTTATACAGCATTACGTTATAACGTATAATGTTATACGGTATTATTTTATAACGTATATCGTTATATGGTATTATTTTCTAACGCATAACGGTATATAGTATTATTTCATAACGTATAACGTTATGTAGTGTTACGTTATAACGTATAACGTTTTGTAGTGATACGTTATAAGGTTATACGGCATTATGTTATAACGTATAACGTTAAACGGTGTCATTTTATATCGTAGCACGTTATATGGTATAATATTATAACGTATAACGTTATATGGTATAATTTTATAACGTATAACGATATATAATATTATTTTATTACGTATAACGTTATATCGTATTATTTTATAACATACAACGTTATATGGTATTATTTTATAACGTATAACGTTATGTAGTGTTACGTTATAACGTATAACGTTATATAGTGTTATGTTATAACGTTATACGGCATTATGTTATAACGTATAACGTTAAACGGTGTCATTTTATATCGTAGCACGCTATATGGTATAATATTATAACGTATAACGTTATATGGTATAATTTTATAACGTATAACGATATATAATATTATTTTATTACGTACAACGTTATATCGTATTATTTTATAACATACAACGTTATATGGTATTATTTTATAACGTATAACGTTATGTAGTGTTACGTTATAACGTATAACGTTATATAGTGTTACGTTATAACGTTACACAGCATTACGTTATAACGTATAATGTTATACGGTGTTATTTTATAACGTATAACGTTATATGGTATAATTTTATAAAGTATAACGTTATGTAATATTATTTTATAACGTATAACGGTATATAATATTATTTTATAACGCATAACGTTATATAGTATTATTTTATAACTTATAACGTTTTGTAGTGTTACCTTATAACGGAGAACGTTATATAGTGTTACGTTATAACGTTATACAGCATTACGTTATAACGTATAATGTTATACGGTATTATTTTATAACGTATATCGTTATATGGTAATATTTTCTAACGTATAACGTTATATAGTATTATTTCATAACGTATAACGTTATGTAGTGTTACGTTATAACGTATAACGTTATATAGTGTTACGTTATAACGTTATACGGCATTATGTTATAACGTATAACGTTAAACGGTGTCATTTTATATCGTAGCACGCTACATGGTATAATATTATAACGTATAACGTTATATGGTATAATTTTATAACGTATAACGATATATAATATTATTTTATTACGTACAACGTTATATCGTATTATTTTATAACATACAACGTTATATGGTATTATTTTATAACGTATAACGTTATGTAGTGTTACGTTATAACGTATAACGTTATATAGTGTTACGTTATAACGTTATACAACATTACGTTATAACGTATAATATTATACGGTATTATTTTATAACGTATAACGTTATGTGGTATTATTTTCTAACGTATAACGTTATATAGTATTATTTTATGACGGATAACGGTATATCGTATTATTGCATAACATATATCGTTATGTGGTATTATTTAATAACGTATAACGTTATATAGTATTATTTTTTTACGTATAACGTTATGTAGTGTTACGATATAACGTATAACGTTATACAGCATTAGGTTATAACGCATAATGTTATACTGTGTTATTTTATAACGAATAACGTTATATGGTATAATTTTATAACGTATAACTTTATATGCTATTACATTATAGCGTATAACGATATATAATTTTATTTTATAACGTACAACTTTATATAGTATTATTTTATAACGTATAACGTTATGTAGTGTTACGTTATAACGTATAACGTTATATAGTGTTAGGTTATAACGTTATACAGCATTGCGTTATAACGTATAATGTTATACGGTGTCATTCTATAACGTATAACGTTATAGGGTAGAATTTTATAACGTATAACGTTATATGGTATTATTTTATAACGTATAACGGTATATCGTATTATTGCATAACATATATCGTTATGTGGTATTATTTAATAACGTATAACGTTATATAGTATTATTTTTTTACGTATAACGTTATGTAGTGTTACGATATAACGTATTACGTCATACAGCATTACGTTATAACGCATAATGTTATACTGTGTTATTTTATAACGAATAACGTTATATGGTATAATTTTATAACGTATAACTTTATATGCTATTATATTATAGCGTATAACGATATATAATTTTATTTTATAACGTACAACGTTATATAGTATTATTTTATAACGTATAACGTTATGTAGTGTTACGTTATAACGTATAACGTTATATAGTGTTACGTTATAACGTTATACAGCATTGCGTTATAACGTATAATGTTATACGGTGTCATTCTATAACGTATAACGTTATAGGGTAGAATTTTATAACGTATAACTTTATATGGTATTATATTATAGCGTATAACGATATATAATTTTATTTTATAACGTACAACGTTATATAGTATTATTTTATAACGTATAACGTTATGTAGTGTTACGTTATAACATATAACGTTATATAGTGTTACGCTATATCGTTATACAGCATTACGTTATAACGTATAATGTTATACGGAATCCTTTTATAACGTATAACGTTATGTAGTGTTACGTTATAACGTATAACGTTATGTAGTGTTACGTTATAACGTATAACGTTATATAGTGTTACGTTATAACGTTATACGGCATTACGTTATAACGTATAATGTTATACAGTATTATTTTATAACGTATAACGTTATATGTTATTCTTTTCTAACGTATAACGTTATATAGTATTATGTTATAACGTATAACGTTATATAGTATTATTTCATAACGTATAACGTTATGTAGTGTTACGTTATAACGTATAACGTTATGTAGTGTTACGTTATAACGTTATACGGCATTATGTTATAACGTATAACGTTAAACGGTGTCATTTTATATCGTAGCACGTTATATGGTATAATATTATAACGTATAACGTTATATGGTATAATTTTATAACGTATAACGATATATAATATTATTTTATTACGTATAACGTTATATCGTATTATTTTATGACATACAACGTTATATGGTATTATTTTATAACGTATAACGTTATGTAGTGTTACGTTATAACGTATAACGTTATGTAGTGTTACGTTATAACGTATAACGTTATATAGTGTTACGTTATAACGTTACACAGCATTACGTTATAACGCATAATGTTATACTGTGTTATTTTATAACGAATAACGTTATATGGTATAATTTTATAACGTATAACTTTATATGGTATTATATTATAGCGTATAACGATATATAATTTTATTTTATAACGTACAACGTTATATAGTATTATTTTATAACGTATAACGTTATGTAATGTTACGTTATAACATATAACGTTATATAGTGTTACGCTATATCGTTATACAGCATTACGTTATAACGTATAATGTTATACGGTATCCTTTTATAACGTATAACGTTATGTAGTGTTACGTTATAACGTATAACGTTATGTAGTGTTACGTTATAACGTATAACGTTATATAGTGTTACGTTATAACGTTATACGGCATTACGTTATAACGTATAATGTTATACAGTATTATTTTATAACGTATAACGTTATATGTTATTCTTTTCTAACGTATAACGTTTTATAGTATTATTTTATAACGTATAACGTTATGTAGTGTTACGTTATAACGTATAACGTTATATAGTGTTACGTTATAACGTTGTACGGCATTACGTTATAACGTATAATGTTATACGGTGTCATTTTATAACGTATAACGTTATATGATATAATTTTATAAAGTATAACGTTATGTAATACTATTTTATAACGTATAACGGTATATAATATTATTTTATAACGCATAACGTTATATAGTATTATTTTATAACTTATAACGTTTTGTAGTGTTACATTATAACGGAGAACGTTATATAGTGTTACGTTATAACGTTATACGGCATTACGTTATAACGTATAATGTTATATGGTATTATTTTCTAACGTATAACGTTATATAGTATTATTTTCTAACGTATAACGATATATAATATTATTTTATTACGTATAGCGTTATGTAGTGTTACGTTATAACGTATAACGTTATGCAGTGTTACGTTATAACGGAGAACGTTATATAGTGTTACGTTATAACGTTATACGGCATTACGTTATAACGTATAATGTTATGTAGTATTATTTTATAACGTATAACGTTATGTAGTGTTACGTTATAACGTATAACGTTATATAGTGTTACGTTACACAGCATTACGTTATAACGTATAATGTTATACGGTGTTATTTTATAACGTATAACGTTATATGGTATAATTTTATAAAGTATAACGTTAAGTAATATTATTTTATAACGTATAACGTTATATGGTATTATTTTCTAACGTATAACGTTATATAGTATTATTTTATAACGTATAACGTTATGTAGTGTTACGTTATAACGTATAACGTTATATAGTGTTACGTTATAACGTTATACAGCATTGCGTTATAACGTATAATGTTATACGGTGTCATTCTATAACGTATAACGTTATAGGGTAGAATTTTATAACGTATAACGTTATATGGTATTATTTCATAACGTATAACGATATATAATACTATTTTATAACGTATAACGGTATATCGTGTTATTTCATAACATATAACGTTATATGGTATTATTTTATAACGTATAACGGTATATCGTATTATTTCATAACATATATCGTTATGTGGTATTATTTAATAACGTATAACGTTATATAGTATTATTTTTTTACGGAGAACGTTATGTAGTGTTACGATATAACGTATAACGTTATACAGCATTACGTTATAACCTATAATGTTATACGGTGTTATTTTATAACGAATAACGTTATATGGTATAATTTTATAACGTATAACTTTATATGGTATTATATTATAGCGTATAACGATATATAATTTGTTTTATAACGTACAACGTTATATAGTATTATTTTATAACGTATAACGTAATGTAGTGTTACGTTATAACGTTATACAGCATTACGTTATAACGTATAATGTTATACGGTGTCATTCTATAACGTATAACGTTATAGGGTAGAATTTTATAACGAATAACGTTATATGGTATAATTTTATAACGTATAACGTTATATGGTATTATTTTATAGCGTATAACGATATATAATATTATTTTATAACGTATGACGTTATATAGTATTATTTTATAACGTATAATGTTATGTTGTATTATTTTATAACGTATGACGTTATATAATATTATTTTATAACGTATAGCTTCATGTAGTGTCACGTTATAACGTATAACGTTATATAGTGTTACGTTATAACGTTATACAGCATTACGTTATAACGTGTAATGTTATACGGTGTTATTTTATAAGGAATAACGTTATATGGTGTAATTTTATAACGTATAACGTTATATGGTATTAGTTTATAGCGTATAACGATATATAATATTATTTAAAAACGTATAACGTTATAGAGTATTATTTCATAACGTATAAGGTTATGTCGTATTATTTTATAACGTATGACGTTATATAATATTATTTTATAACGTATAGCTTCATGTAGTGTCACGTTATAACGCATAACGTTATATAGTGTTACGTTATAACGTTATACAGCATTACGTTATAACGTGTAATGTTATACGGTGTTATTTTATAAGGAATAACGTTATATGGTGTAATTTTATAACGTATAATGTTATATGGTATTAGTTGATAGCGTATAACGATATATAATATTAGTTTATAACGTATAACGTTATAGAGTATTATTTTATAACGTATAACGTTATGTCGTATTATTTGATAACGTATGACGTTATATAATATTATTTTATAACGTATAGCGTTAGGTAGTGTTACGTTATTACGTATAACGTTATATGGTATTACTTTATAACGTAAAACGATATATAATATTATTTTATAACGTATAACGGCATATCGTATTATTTTATAACGTATAACGTTATGTAGTGTTACGTTATAACGTATAACAATAGATAGTGTTACGTTATAACGTTATACAGCATTACGTTATAACGTATAATGTTATACGGTATTATTTTATAACGTATAACGTTATATGGTATTATTTTCTAACGTATAACGATATATAGTATTAGTTTATAACGTATAACGTCATATATTAATATTTTATAACGTATAACGTTATATGGTATTATTTTCTAACGTATAACGTTATATAGTATTATTTTATAACGTATAACGTTATGTAGTGTTACGCTATAACGTATAACATTATATAGTGTTACGTTATAACGTTATACAGCATTACGTTATAACGTATAATGTTATACGGTATTATTTTATAACGTATAACGTTATATGGTATAATTTTATAACGTATAACGTTATATGGTATTATTTTATAACGTATAACGATATATCATATTATTTTATAACGTATAACGGTTTATCGTATTATTTCATAACATATAACGTTATATGGTATTATTTTATAACGTATAACGTTATATTGTATTATTTTATAACGCATAACGTTATGTAGTGTTACGTTATAACGTTATACAGCATTACGTTATAACGTATAATGTTATACGGTATTATTTTATAACGTATAACGTTATATGGTATTATCTTCTAACATATAACGTTATAGAGTATTATTTTATAACGTATAACGTTATGTAGTGTTACGTTATAACGTTATACGGCATTACGTTATAACGTATAACGTTATACGGTGTCATTTTATATCGTATCACGTTATATGGTATAATTTTATATCGTATAACGTTATGTAGTGTTACGTTATAACGTATAACGTTATATAGTGTTACGTTACAACGTTATACGGTATTACCTATAACGTATAATGTTATACAGAATTATTTTATAACGTATGACGTTATATAATATTATTTTATAACGTATGGCGTTAGGTAGTGTTACGTTATAACATATAACGTTATATTGTGTTACGTTATAAAGTTATACAGCATTACGTTATAACGTATATTGTTATACGGTGTCATTTTATAACGTATAACGTTATAGGGTGTAATTTTATAACGTATAACGTTATATGGAATTTTTTTATAACGTATAACGGTATATCGTATTATTTCATAACATATAACGTTATATGGTATTATTTTATAACGTATAACTTTAAATGGTATTATATTATAGCGCATAACGATATATAATTTGTTTTATAACGTGCAACGTTATATAGTATTATTTTATACCGTATAACGTTATGTAGTGTTACGTTATAACGTATAACGTTATATAGTGTTACGTTATAACGTTATACAGCATTACGTTATAACGTGTAATGTTATACGGTGTTATTTTATAAGGAATAACGTTATATGGTGTAATTTTATAACGTATAACGTTATATGGTATTAGTTTATAGCGTATAACGATATATAATATTATTTTATAACGTATAACGTTATAGAGTATTATTTTGTAACGTATAAGGTTATGTCGTATTATTTTATAACGTATGACGTTATATAATATTATTCTATAACCTATAGCTTCATGTAGTGTCACGTTATAACGTATAACGATAGATAGTGTTACGTTATAACGTTATACAGCATTACGTTATAACGTATAATGTTATACGGTATTATTTTATAACGTATAACGTTATATGGTATTATTTTCTAACGTATAAGGATATATAGTATTAGTTTATAACGTATAACGTCATATATTAATATTTTATAACGTATAACGGTATATCGTATTATTTCATAACAGATAACGTTATATGGTATTATTTTATAACGTATAACGTTATAGGGTATTATTTTATAGCGCATAACGATATATAATATTATTTTATAACGTATAGCGTTATATCGTATTATTTTATAACATATAACGCTATATGGTATTATTTTATAACGCATAACGTTATATAGTATTATTTTATAACGTATAACGTTATGTAGTGTTACGTTATAACGTTATACGGCATTACGTTATAACGTATAACGTTATACGGTGTCATTTTATATCGTATCACGTTATATGGTATAATTTTAAAACGTATAACTTTATATGGTATTATTTTATAACGTATAACGTTATATAATATTATTTTATAACGTATAACGTTATATCGTATTATTTTATAACATATAATGTTATATGGTATTATTTTATAACGCATAACGTTATATAGAATTATTTTATAACGTATAACGTTATGTAGTGTTACGTTATAACGTATAACGTTATATAGTCTTACGTTATAACGTTTTACAGCATTACGTTATAACGTATAATGTTATACAGTATTATTTTATAACGTGTAACGTTATATGGTATGATTTTCTAACGTATAACGTTATATAGTATTATTTTATAACGTATAACGTTATGTAGTGTTACGTTATAACGTATAACGTTATATAGTGTTACGTTATATCGTTCTACAGCATTACGTTATAATGTATAATGTTATACGGTGTTATTTTTCAACGTATACCGTTATATGTTATAATCTTATAACGTATAACGTTATATGGTAATATTCTATAGCGTATAACGATATATAATATTATTTTATAACGTATGACGTTATATAATATTATTTTATAACGTATAGCGTTATGTAGTGTTACGTTATAACATATAACGTTATATAGTGTTACGCTATATCGTTATACAGCATTACGTTATAACGTATAATGTTATACGGTATTCTTTTATAACGTATAACGTTATGTAGTGTTACGTTATAACGTATAACGTTATGTAGTGTTACGTTATAACGTATAACGTTATATAGTCTTACGTTATAACGTTCTACAGCATTACGTTATAATGTATAATGTTATACGGTGTTATTTTTCAACGTATAACGTTATATGTTATAATTTTAAGACGTATAACTTTATATGGTATTATTTTATAACGTATAACGTTATATAATATTATTTTATAACGTATAATGTTATACAGTATTATTTTATAACGTATAACGTTATATGTTATTCTTTTCTAACGTATAACGTTATATAGTATTATTTTATAACGTATAACGTTATGTAGTGTTACGTTATAACGTATAACGTTATATAGTGTTACGTTATAACGTTATACGGCATTACGTTATAACGTATAATGTTATACGGTGTCATTTTATAACGTATAACGTTATATGGTATAATTTTATAAAGTATAACGTTATGTAATACTATTTTATAACGTATAACGGTATATAATATTATTTTATAACGCATAACGTTATATAGTATTATTTTATTTCTTATAACGTTTTGTAGTGTTACATTATAACGGAGAACGTTATATAGTGTTACGTTATAACGTTATACAGCATTACGTTATAACGTATAATGTTATACGGTATTATTTTATAACGTATAACGTTATATGGTATTATTTTCTAACGCATGACGTTATATAGTATTATTTCATAACGTATAACGTTATGTAGTGTTACGTTATAACGTATAACGTTATGTAGTGTTACGATATAACGTTATACGGCATTATGTTATAACGTATAACGTTAAACGGTGTCATTTTATATCGTAGCACGTTATATGGTATAATATTATAACGTATAACGTTATATGGTTTAATTTTATAACGTATAACGTTATGTAGTGTTACGTTATAACGTTATACAACATTACGTTATAACGTATAATATTATACGGTATTATTTTATAACGTATAACGTTATATGGTATTATTTTCTAACGTATAACGTTATATAGTATTATTTTCTAACATATAACGATATATAATATTATTTTATTACGTATAGCGTTATGTAGTGTTACGTTATAACGTATAACGTTATGCAGTGTTACGTTATTACGGAGAACGTTATATAGTGTTACGTTATAACGTTATACGGCATTACGTTATGACGTATAATGTTATATAGTATTATTTTATAACGGATAACGTTATGTAGTGTTACGTTATAACGTATAACGTTATATAGTGTTACGTTATAACGTTACACAGCATTACGTTATAACGTATAATGTTATACGGTGTTATTTTATAACGTATAACGTTATATGGTATAATTTTATAAAGTATAAAGTTATATGGTATTATTTTATGACGGATAACGGTATATCGTATTATTGCATAACATATATCGTTATGTGGTATTATTTAATAACGTATAACGTTATATAGTATTATTTTTTTACGTATAACGTTATGTAGTGTTACGATATAACGTATAACGTTATACAGCATTAGGTTATAACGCATAATGTTATACTGTGTTATTTTATAACGAATAACGTTATATGGTATAATTTTATAACGTATAACTTTATATGCTATTACATTATAGCGTATAACGATATATAATTTTATTTTATAACGTACAACTTTATATAGTATTATTTTATAACGTATAACGTTATGTAGTGTTACGTTATAACGTATAACGTTATATAGTGTTAGGTTATAACGTTATACAGCATTGCGTTATAACGTATAATGTTATACGGTGTCATTCTATAACGTATAACGTTATATAGTATTATTTTCTAACGTATAACGATATATAATATTATTTTATTACGTATAGCGTTATGTAGCGTTACGTTATAACGTATAACGTTATGCAGTGTTACGTTATTACGGAGAACGTTATATAGTGTTACGTTATAACGTTATACGGCATTACGTCATAACGTATAATGTTATATAGTGTTATTTTATAACGTATAACGTTATGTAGTGTTACGTTATAACGTATAACGTTATATAGTGTTACCTTATAACGTTACACAGCATTACGTTATAACGTATAATGTTATACGGTGTTATTTTATAACGTATAACGTTATATGGTATAATTTTATAAAGTATAAAGTTATGTACTATTATTTTATAACGTATAACGTTATATGGTATTATTTTCTAACGTATAACTTTATATAGTATTATTTTATAACATATAACGTTATGTCGTGTTACGTTATAACGTATAAC
Source organism: Bombus dahlbomii (assembly GCA_037178635.1). Taxonomy (NCBI): domain Eukaryota; kingdom Metazoa; phylum Arthropoda; class Insecta; order Hymenoptera; family Apidae; genus Bombus; species Bombus dahlbomii. The sequence continues at coordinate 167,082 of CM074105.1, forward strand.
GTTATATAGTGTTACGTTATAACGTTATACGGCCTTACGTTATAACGTATATTGTTATACGGTGTCATTCTATAACGTATAACGTTATAGGGTAGAATTTTATAACATATAACGTTATATGGTATTATTTTATGACGGATAACGGTATATCGTATTATTGCATAACATATATCGTTATGTGGTATTATTTAATAACGTATAACGTTATATAGTATTATTTTTTTACGTATAACGTTATGTAGTGATACGATATAACGTATAACGTTATACAGCATTAGGTTATAACGCATAATGTTATACTGTGTTATTTTATAACGAATAACGTTATATGGTATAGTTTTATAACGTATAACTTTATATGGTATTATATTATAGCGTATAACGATATATTATTTTATTTTATAACGTACAACTTTATATAGTATTATTTTATAACGTATAACGTTATGTAGTGTTACGTTATAACGTATAACGTTATATAGTGTTACGTTATAACGTTATACAGCATTGCGTTATAACGTATAATGTTATACGGTGTCATTCTATAACGTATAACGTTATAGGGTAGAATTTTATAACGTATAACTTTATATGGTATTATATTATAGCGTATAACGATATATAATTTTATTTTATAACGTACAACGTTATATAGTATTATTTTATAACGTATAACGTTATGTAGTGTTACGTTATAACATATAACGTTATATAGTGTTACGCTATATCGTTATACAGCATTACGTTATAACGTATAATGTTATACGGAATCCTTTTATAACGTATAACGTTATGTAGTGTTACGTTATAACGTATAACGTTATGTAGTGTTACGTTATAACGTATAACGTTATATAGTGTTACGTTATAACGTTATACGGCATTACGTTATAACGTATAATGTTATACAGTATTATTTTATAACGTATAACGTTATATGTTATTCTTTTCTAACGTATAACGTTATATAGTATTATGTTATAACGTATAACGTTATATAGTATTATTTCATAACGTATAACGTTATGTAGTGTTACGTTATAACGTATAACGTTATGTAGTGTTACGTTATAACGTTATACGGCATTATGTTATAACGTATAACGTTAAACGGTGTCATTTTATATCGTAGCACGTTATATGGTATAATATTATAACGTATAACGTTATATGGTATAATTTTATAACGTATAACGATATATAATATTATTTTATTACGTATAACGTTATATCGTATTATTTTATAACATACAACGTTATATGGTATTATTTTATAACGTATAACGTTATGTAGTGTTACGTTATAACGTATAACGTTATGTAGTGTTACGTTATAACGTATAACGTTATATAGTGTTACGTTATAACGTTACACAGCATTACGTTATAACGCATAATGTTATACTGTGTTATTTTATAACGAATAACGTTATATGGTATAATTTTATAACGTATAACTTTATATGGTATTATATTATAGCGTATAACGATATATAATTTTATTTTATAACGTACAACGTTATATAGTATTATTTTATAACGTATAACGTTATGTAATGTTACGTTATAACATATAACGTTATATAGTGTTACGCTATATCGTTATACATCATTACGTTATAACGTATAATGTTATACGGTATCCTTTTATAACGTATAACGTTATGTAGTGTTACGTTATAACGTATAACGTTATGTAGTGTTACGTTATAACGTATAACGTTATATAGTGTTACGTTATAACGTTATACGGCATTACGTTATAACGTATAATGTTATACAGTATTATTTTATAACGTATAACGTTATATGTTATTCTTTTCTAACGTATAACGTTTTATAGTATTATTTTATAACGTATAACGTTATGTAGTGTTACGTTATAACGTATAACGTTATATAGTGTTACGTTATAACGTTGTACGGCATTACGTTATAACGTATAATGTTATACGGTGTCATTTTATAACGTATAACGTTATATGATATAATTTTATAAAGTATAACGTTATGTAATACTATTTTATAACGTATAACGGTATATAATATTATTTTATAACGCATAACGTTATATAGTATTATTTTATAACTTATAACGTTTTGTAGTGTTACATTATAACGGAGAACGTTATATAGTGTTACGTTATAACGTTATACGGCATTACGTTATAACGTATAATGTTATATGGTATTATTTTCTAACGTATAACGTTATATAGTATTATTTTCTAACGTATAACGATATATAATATTATTTTATTACGTATAGCGTTATGTAGTGTTACGTTATAACGTATAACGTTATGCAGTGTTACGTTATAACGGAGAACGTTATATAGTGTTACGTTATAACGTTATACGGCATTACGTTATAACGTATAATGTTATGTAGTATTATTTTATAACGTATAACGTTATGTAGTGTTACGTTATAACGTATAACGTTATATAGTGTTACGTTACACAGCATTACGTTATAACGTATAATGTTATACGGTGTTATTTTATAACGTATAACGTTATATGGTATAATTTTATAAAGTATAACGTTAAGTAATATTATTTTATAACGTATAACGTTATATGGTATTATTTTCTAACGTATAACGTTATATAGTATTATTTTATAACGTATAACGTTATGTAGTGTTACGTTATAACGTATAACGTTATATAGTGTTACGTTATAACGTTATACAGCATTGCGTTATAACGTATAATGTTATACGGTGTCATTCTATAACGTATAACGTTATAGGGTAGAATTTTATAACGTATAACGTTATATGGTATTATTTCATAACGTATAACGATATATAATACTATTTTATAACGTATAACGGTATATCGTGTTATTTCATAACATATAACGTTATATGGTATTATTTTATAACGTATAACGGTATATCGTATTATTTCATAACATATATCGTTATGTGGTATTATTTAATAACGTATAACGTTATATAGTATTATTTTTTTACGGAGAACGTTATGTAGTGTTACGATATAACGTATAACGTTATACAGCATTACGTTATAACCTATAATGTTATACGGTGTTATTTTATAACGAATAACGTTATATGGTATAATTTTATAACGTATAACTTTATATGGTATTATATTATAGCGTATAACGATATATAATTTGTTTTATAACGTACAACGTTATATAGTATTATTTTATAACGTATAACGTAATGTAGTGTTACGTTATAACGTTATACAGCATTACGTTATAACGTATAATGTTATACGGTGTCATTCTATAACGTATAACGTTATAGGGTAGAATTTTATAACGAATAACGTTATATGGTATAATTTTATAACGTATAACGTTATATGGTATTATTTTATAGCGTATAACGATATATAATATTATTTTATAACGTATGACGTTATATAGTATTATTTTATAACGTATAATGTTATGTTGTATTATTTTATAACGTATGACGTTATATAATATTATTTTATAACGTATAGCTTCATGTAGTGTCACGTTATAACGTATAACGTTATATAGTGTTACGTTATAACGTTATACAGCATTACGTTATAACGTGTAATGTTATACGGTGTTATTTTATAAGGAATAACGTTATATGGTGTAATTTTATAACGTATAACGTTATATGGTATTAGTTTATAGCGTATAACGATATATAATATTATTTAAAAACGTATAACGTTATAGAGTATTATTTCATAACGTATAAGGTTATGTCGTATTATTTTATAACGTATGACGTTATATAATATTATTTTATAACGTATAGCTTCATGTAGTGTCACGTTATAACGCATAACGTTATATAGTGTTACGTTATAAAGTTATACAGCATTACGTTATAACGTGTAATGTTATACGGTGTTATTTTATAAGGAATAACGTTATATGGTGTAATTTTATAACGTATAACGTTATATGGAATTAGTTTATAGCGTATAACGATATATAATATTATTTTATAACGTATAGCGTTAGGTAGTGTTACGTTATTACGTATAACGTTATATGGTATTACTTTATAACGTATAACGATATATAGTATTAGTTTATAACGTATAACGTCATATATTAATATTTTATAACCTATAACGTTATATGGTATTATTTTCTAATGTATAACGTTATATAGTATTATTTTATAACGCATAACGTTATGTAGTGTTACGTTATAACGTATAACGTTATATAGTGTTACGTTACAACGTTATACGGTATTACCTATAACGTATAATGTTATACAGTATTATTTTATAACGTATAACCTTATATAGTATTATTTTATATCGTATAACGTTACGTCGTATTAGTTTATTACGTATGGCGTTATATAATATTATTTTATAACGTATAGCGTTAGGTAGTGTTACGTTATATCGTATAACGTTATATAGTGTTACGTTATAACGTTATACAGCATTACGTTATAATGTATAATGTTATACGGTTTTATTTTTCAACGTATAACGTTATAGGTTATAATTTTATAACGTGTAACGTTATATAGTATTATTCCATAACGTATAACGATATATAATATTATTTTATACGTTTAACGTTATATAGCATTATTTTATAACGTATAACGATATATAATATTATTTTATAACGTATAACGTTATATAGTATTATTTTATAACGTATAAGTTATATAGTATTATTTTATAACGTATAACGTATTGTTGTGTTACGTTATAATGTATAACGTTATATAGTGTTACGTTATAACGTTATACGGCATTACGTTATAACGTATAACGTTATACGGTGTCATTTTATATCGTATCACGTTATATGGTATAATTTTATAACGTATAACGTTATATGGTATTATTTTATAACGTATAACGATATACAGTATTATTTTATAACGTATAACTTTATGTAGTGTTACGTTATAACGTATAACGTTATATAGTGTTACGTTACAACGTTATACGGCATTACGTTATAACGTATAATGTTATACAGTATTATTTTATAACGTATAACGTTATATGGTGTAATTTTATAACGTATTACGTTATATGGTATTATTTTATAGCGTATAACGATATATAATATTATTTTATAACGTATAACGTTATATAGTATTATTTTATAACGTATAACGTTATATAGTGTTACGTTATAACGTTATACGGCATTACGTTATAACGTATAATGTTATACAGTATTATTTTATAACGTATAACGTTATATGTTATTCTTTTGTAACGTATAACGTTATATAGTATTATTTTATAACGTATAACGTTATGTAGTGTTACGTTATAACGTATAACGTTATATAGTGTTACGTTATAACGTTATACGGCATTACGTTACAACGTATATTGTTATACGGTGTCATTCTATAACGTATAACGTTATACAGTAGAATTTTATAACGTATAACGTTATATGGTATTATTTTATAACGTATAACGTTATATCGTATTATTGCATAACATATATCGTTGTGTGGTATTATTTAATAACGTATAACGTTATATAGTATTATTTTTTTACGTATAACGTTATGTAGTGTTACGATATAACGTATAACGTTATACAGCATTACGTTATAACGCATAATGTTATACTGTGTTATTTTATAACGAATAACGTTATATGGTATAATTTTATAACGTATAACTTTAAATGGTATTATATTATAGCGTATAACGATATATAATTTGTTTTATAACGTACAACGTTATATAGTATTATTTTATAACGTATAACGTTGTGTAGTGTTACGTTATATCGTATAATGTTATATAGTGTTACGTTATAACGTTATACAGCATTACGTTATAACGTATAATGTTATACGTTGTCATTCTATATCGTATAACGTTATAGGGTAGAATTTTATAACGTATAACGTTATATGGTATTATTTCATAACGTATAACGATATATAATACTATTTTATAACGTATAACGGTATATCGTGTTATTTCATAACATATAACGTTATATGGTATTATTTTATAACGTGCAACGTTATAAAGTATTATTTGATAACGTACAACGTTATGTAGTGTTACGCTATAACGTATAACGTTATGTAGTGTTACGTTATAACGTATAACGTTATATAGTGTTACGTTATAACGTTATACAGCATTACGTTATAACGTATAATGTTATACGGTGTTATTTTATAACGAATAACGTTATATGGTATAATTTTATAACGTATAACGTTATATGGTATTATTTTATAGCGTATAACGATATATAATATTATTTTATAACGTATGACGTTATATAGTATTATTTTATAACGTATAAGGTTATGTCGTATTATTTTATAACGTATGACGATATATAATATTATTTTATAACGTATAGCTTCATGTAGTGTCACGTTATAACGTATAATGTTATATAGTGTTACGTTATAACGTTATACAGCATTACGTTATAACGTATAATGTTATACGTTGTCATTCTATATCGTATAACGTTATAGGGTGTAATTTTATAACGTATAACGTTATATGGTATTATTTTATAACGTATAACGGTATATCGTATTATTTCATAACAGATAACGTTATATGGTATTATTTTATAACGTATAACGTTATATGGTATTATTTTATAGCACATAACGATATATAATATTATTTTATAACGTATAACATTATATCGTATTATTTTATAACATATAACGTAATATGGTATTATTTTATAACGCATAACGTTATATAGTATTATTTTATAACGTATAACGTTATGTAGTGTTACGTTATAACGTTATACGGCATTACGTTATAACGTATAATGTTATACGTTGTCATTCTATATCGTATAACGTTATAGGGTGTAATTTTATAACGTATAACGTTATATGGTATTATTTTATAACGTATAACGGTATATCGTATTATTTCATAACAGATAACGTTATATGGTATTATTTTATAACGTATAACGTTATATAATATTATTTTATAACGCATAACGTTATATCGTATTATTTTATAACATATAATGTTATATGGTATTATTTTATAACGCATAACGTTATATAGTATTATTTTATATCGCATAACGTTATGTAGTGTTACGTTATAACGTATAACGTTATATAGTCTTACGTTATAACGTTTTACGGCATTACGTTATAACGTATAATGTTATACAGTATTATTTTATAACGTGTAACGTTATATGGTATGATTTTCTAACGTATAACGTTATATAGTATTATTTTATAACGTATAACGTTATGTAGTGTTACGTTATAACGTATAACGTTATATAGTGTTACGTTATATCGTTCTACAGCATTACCTTATAATGTATAATGTTATACGGTGTTATTTTTCAACGTATAACGTTATATGTTATAATTTTATAACGTATAACGTTATATGGTAATATTCTATAGCGTATAACGATATATAATATTATTTTATAACGTATGACGTTATATAATATTATTTTATAACGTATAGCGTTATGTAGTGTTACGTTATAACATATAACGTTATATAGTGTTACGCTATATCGTTATACAGCGTTACGTTATAACGTATAATGTTATACGGTATTCTCTTATAACGTATAACGTTATGTAGTGTTACGTTATAACGTATAACGTTATGTAGTGTTACGTTATAACGTATAACGTTATATAGTCTTACGTTATAACGTTCTACAGCATTACGTTATAATGTATAATGTTATACGGTGTTATTTTTCAACGTATAACGTTATATGTTATAATTTTAAAACGTATAACTTTATATGGTATTATTTTATAACGTATAACGTTATATAATATTATTTTATAACGTATAATGTTATACAGTATTATTTTATAACGTATAACGTTATATGTTATTCTTTTCTAACGTATAACGTTATATAGTATTATTTTATAACGTATAACGTTATGTAGTGTTACGTTATAACGTATAACGTTATATAGTGTTACGTTATAACGTTATACGGCATTACGTTATAACGTATAATGTTATACGGTGTCATTTTATAACGTATAACGTTATATGGTATAATTTTATAAAGTATAACGTTATGTAATACTATTTTATAACGTATAACGGTATAAAATATTATTTTATAACGCATAACGTTATATAGTATTATTTCATAATTTATAACGTTTTGTAGTGTTACATTATAACGGAGAACGTTATATAGTGTTACGTTATAACGTTATACAGCATTACGTTATAACGTATAATGTTATACGGTATTATTTTATAACGTATAACGTTATATGGTATTATTTTCTAACGCATAACGTTATATAGTATTATTTCATAACGTATAATGTTATGTAGTGTTACGTTATAACGTATAACGTTATGTAGTGTTACGTTATAACGTTATACGGCATTATGTTATAACGTATAACGTTAAACGGTGTCATTTTATATCGTAGCACGTTATATGGTATAATATTATAGCGTATAACGTTATATGGTATAATTTTATAACGTATAACGATATATAATATTATTTTATTACGTATAACGTTATATCGTATTATTTTATAACATACAACGTTATATGGTATTATTTTATAACGTATAACGTTATGTAGTGTTACGTTATAACGTATGACGTTATATAGTGTTACGTTATATCGTTATACAACATTACGTTATAACGTATAATATTATACGGTATTATTTTATAACGTATAACGTTATATGGTATTATTTTCTAACGTATAACGTTATATAGTATTATTTTCTAACGTATAACGATATATAATATTATTTTATTACGTATAGCGTTATGTAGTGTTACGTTATAACGTATAACGTTATGCAGTGTTACGTTATTACGGAGAACGTTATATAGTGTTACGTTATAACGTTATACGGCATTACGTTATAACGTATAACGTTATATAATATTATTTTATAACGTATAACGTTATATCGTATTATTTTATAACATATAATGTTATATGGTATTATTTTATAACGCATAACGTTATATAGTATTATTTTATAACGCATAACGTTATGTAGTGTTACGTTATAACATATAACGTTATATAGTGTTACGCTATATCGTTATACAGCATTACGTTATAACGTATAATGTTATACGGTATTCTTTTATAACGTATAACGTTATGTAGTGTTACGTTATAACGTATAACGTTATGTAGTGTTACGTTATAACGTATAACGTTATATAGTGTTACTTTATAACGTTATACGGCATTACGTTATAACGTATAATGTTATACAGTATTATTTTATAACGTATAACGTTATATGTTATTCTTTTCTAACGTATAACGTTATATAGTATTATTTTATAACGTATAACGTTATGTAGTGTTACGTTATAACGTATAACGTTATATAGTGTTACGTTATAACGTTATACGGCATTACGTTATAACGTATAACGTTATACGGTGTCATTTTATGACGTATAACGTTATATCATATAATTTTATAAAGTATAACGTTATGTAATACTATTTTATAAAGTATAACGGTATATAATATTATTTTATAACGCATAACGTTATAGTATTATTTTATAACTTATAACGTTTTGTAGTGTTACATTATAACGGAGAACGTTATATAGTGTTACGTTATAACGCTTTACAGCATTATGTTATAACGTATAATGTTATACGGTGTCATTTTATAACGTATAACGTTATATGATATAATTTTATAAAGTATAACGTTATGTAATACTATTTTATAACGTATAACGTTATATGGTATTATTTTCTAACGTATAACGTTATATAGTATTATTTTCTAACGTATAACGATATATTATATTATTTTATTACGTATAGCGTTATGTAGTGTTACGTTATAACGTATAACGTTATGCAGTGTTACGTTATAACGGAGAACGTTATATAGTGTTACGTTATAACGTTATACGGCATTACGTTATAACGTATAATGTTATATAGTATTATTTTATAACGTATAACGTTATGTAGTGTTACGTTATAACGTATAACGTTATATAGTGTTACGTTACACAGCATTACGTTATAACGTATAATGTTATACGGTGTTATTTTATAACGTATAACGTTATATGGTATAATTTTATAAAGTATAACGTTAAGTAATATTATTTTACAACGTATAACGTATTATGGTATTATTTTCTAACGTATAACGTTATATAGTATTATTTTATAACATATAACGTTATGTAGTGTTACGTTATAACGTATAACGTTATAACGTTATACGGCATTACGTTATAACGTATATTGTTATACGGTGTCATTCTATAACGTATAACGTTATAGGGTAGAATTTTATAACGTATAACGTTATATGGTATTATTTTATAACGTATAATGTTATATCGTATTATTGCATAACATATATCGTGATGTGGTATTATTTAATAACGTATAACGTTATATAGTATTATTTTTTTACGTATAACGTTATGTAGTGTTACGATATAACGTATAACGTTATACAGCATTACGTTATAACGCATAATGTTATACTGTGTTATTTTATAACGAATAACGTTATATGGTATAATTTTATAACGTATAACTTTATATGGTATTATATTATAGCGTATAACGATATATAATTTTATTTTATAACGTACAACGTTATATAGTATTATTTTATAACGTATAACGTTATATAGTGTTACGTTATAACGTTATACAGCATTGCGTTATAACGTATAATGTTATACGGTGTCATTCTATAACGTATAACGTTATAGGGTAGAATTTTATAACGTATAACGTTATATGGTATTATTTCATAACGTATAACGATATATAATACTATTTTATAACGTATAACGGTATATCGTGTTATTTCATAACATATAACGTTATATGGTATTATTTTATAACGTATAACGGTATATCGTATTATTTCATAACATATATCGTTATGTGGTATTATTTAATAACGTATAACGTTATATAGTATTATTTTTTTACGGAGAACGTTATGTAGTGTTACGATATAACGTATAACGTTATACAGCATTACGTTATAACGTATAATGTTATACGGTATTATTTTATAACGTATAACGTTATATGGTATTATTTTCTAACGCATAACGTTATATAGTATTATTTCATAACGTATAACGTTATGTAGTGTTACGTTATAACGTATAACGTTATGTAGTGTTACGTTATAACGTATAACGTTATGTAGTGTTACGTTATAACGTTATACGGCATTATGTTATAACGTATAACGTTAAACGGTGTCATTTTATATCGTAGCACGTTATATGGTATAATATTATAACGTATAACGTTATATGGTATAATTTTATAACGTATAACGATATATAATATTATTTTATTACGTATAACGTTATATCGTATTATTTTATAACATACAACGTTATATGGTATTATTTTATAACGTATAACGTTATGTAGTGTTACGTTATAACGTATAACGTTATATAGTGTTACGTTATAACGTTATACAACATTACGTTATAACGTATAATATTATACGGTATTATTTTATAACGTATAACGTTATATGGTATTATTTTCTAACGTATAACGTTATATAGTATTATTTTCTAACGTATAACGATATATAATATTATTTTATTACGTGTAGCGTTATGTAGTGTTACGTTATAACGTATAACGTTATGCAGTGTTACGTTATTACGGAGAACCTTATATAGTGTTACGTTATAACGTTATACGGCATTACGTTATAACGTATAATGTTATATAGTATTATTTTATAACGTATAACGTTATGTAGTGTTACGTTATAACGTTATACGGCATTACGTTATAACGTATAACGTTATACGGTGTCATTTTATATCGTATCACGTTATATGGTATAATTTTAAAACGTATAACTTTATATGGCATTATTTTATAACGTATAACGTTATATAATATTATTTTATAACGCATAACGTTATATCGTATAATTTTATAACATATAATGTTATATGGTATTATTTTATAACGCATAACGTTATATAGTATTATTTTATAACGCATAACGTTATGTAGTGTTACGTTATAACATATAACGTTATATAGTGTTACGCTATATCGTTATACAGCATTACGTTATAACGTATAATGTTATAGGGTATTCTTTTATAACGTATAACGTTATGTAGTGTTACGTTATAACGTATAACGTTATGTAGTGCTACGTTATAACGTATAACGTTATATAGTGTTACTTTATAACGTTATACGGCATTACGTTATAACGTATAATGTTATACGGTATTCTTTTATAACGTATAACGTTATATAGTATTATTTTATAACGTATAACGTTATGTAGTGTTACGTTATAACGTATAACGTTATATAGTGTTACGTTATAACGTTATACGGCATTACGTTATAACGTATAATGTTATACGGTGTCATTTTATAACGTATAACGTTATATGATATAATTTTATAAAGTATAACGTTATGTAATACTATTTTATAACGTATAACGGTATATAATATTATTTTATAACGCATAACGTTATATAGTATTATTTTATAACTTATAACGTTTTGTAGTGTTACATTATAACGGAGAACGTTATATAGTGTTACGTTATAACGTTATACAGCATTACGTTATAACGTATAATGTTATACGGTATTATTTTGTAACGTATAACGTTATATGGGATTATTTTCTAACGCATAACGTTATATAGTATTATTTCATAACGTATAACGTTATGTAGTGTTACGTTATGACGTATAACGTTATATAGTGTTACGTTATAACGTTATACATCATTACGTTATAACGTATAATATTATACGGTATTATTTTATAACGTATAACGTTATATGGTATTATTTTCTAACGTATAACGTTATATAGTATTATTTTCTAACGTATAACGATATATAATATTATTTTATTACGTATAGCGTTATGTAGTGTTACGTTATAACGTATAACGTTATGCAGTGTTACGTTATAACGGAGAACGTTATATAGTGTTACATTATAACGTTATACGGCATTACGTTATAACGTATAATGTTATATAGTATTATTTTATAACGTATAAGGTTATGTAGTGTTACGTTATAACGTATAACGTTATATAGTGTTACGTTATAACGTTATACAGCATTGCGTTATAACGTATAATGTTATACGGTGTCATTCTATAACGTATAACGTTATAGGGTAGAATTTTATAACGTATAACGTTATATGGTATTATTTCATAACGTATAACGATATATAATACTATTTTATAACGTATAACGGTATATCGTGTTATTTCATAACATATAACGTTATATGGTATTATTTTATAACGTATAACGGTATATCGTATTATTTCATAACATATATCGTTATGTGGTATTATTTAATAACGTATAACGTTATATAGTATTATTTTTTTACGGAGAACGTTATGTAGTGTTACGATATAACGTATAACGTTATACAGCATTACGTTATAACCTATAATGTTATACGGTGTTATTTTATAACGAATAACGTTATATGGTATAATTTTATAACGTATAACTTTATATGGTATTATATTATAGCGTATAACGATATATAATTTGATTTATAACGTACAACGTTATATAGTATTATTTTATAACGTATAACGTAATGTAGTGTTAAGTTATAACGTATAACGTTATATAGTGTTACGTTATAACGTTATACAGCATTACGTTATAACGTATAATGTTATACGGTGTCATTCTATAACGTATAACGTTATAGGGTAGAATTTTATAACGAATAACGTTATATGGTATAATTTTATAACGTATAACGTTATATGGTGTAATTTTATAACGTATTACGTTATATGGTATTATTTTATAGCGTATAACGATATATAATATTATTTTATAACGTATAACGTTATATAGTATTATTTTATAACGTATAACGTTATATAGTGTTACGTTATAACGTTATACGGCATTACGTTATAACGTATAATGTTATACAGTATTATTTTATAACGTATAACGTTATATGTTATTCTTTTGTAACGTATAACGTTATATAGTATTATTTTATAACGTATAACGTTATATAGTGTTACGTTATAACGTTATACAGCATTACGTTATAACGTATAATGTTATACGGTGTCATTCTATAACGTATAACGTTATAGGTTAGAATTTTATAACGAATAACGTTATATGGTATAATTTTATAACGTATAACGTTATATGGTGTAATTTTATAACGTATTACGTTATATGGTATTATTTTATAGCGTATAACGATATATAATATTATTTTATAACGTATAACGTTATATAGTATTATTTTATAACGTATAACGTTATATAGTGTTACGTTATAACGTTATACGGCATTACGTTATAACGTATAATGTTATACAGTATTATTTTATAACGTATAACGTTATATGTTATTCTTTTGTAACGTATAACGTTATATAGTATTATTTTATAACGTATAACGTTATGTAGTGTTACGTTATAACGTATAACGTTATATAGTGTTACGTTATAACGTTATACGGCATTACGTTATAACGTATAATGTTATACGGTGTCATTTTATAACGTATAACGTTATATGGTATAATTTTATAAAGTATAACGTTATGTAATACTATTTCATAACGTATAACGGTATATAATATTATTTTATAACGCATAACGTTATATAGTATTATTTTATAACTTATAACGTTTTGTAGTGTTACATTATAACGGAGAACGTTATATAGTGTTACGTTATAACGTTATACAGCATTACGTTATAACGTATAATGTTATACGGTATTATTTTATAACGCATAACGTTATATAGTATTATTTTATAACATATAACGTTATGTAGTGTTACGTTATAACGTATAACGTTATATAGTGTTACGTTATAACGTTATACGGCATTACGTTACAACGTATATTGTTATACGGTGTCATTCTATAACGTATAACGTTATAGAGTAGAATTTTATAACGTATAACGTTATATGGTATTATTTTATAACGTATAACGTTATATCGTATTATTGCATAACATATATCGTTGTGTGGTATTATTTAATAACGTATAACGATATATAGTATTATTTTTTTACGTATAACGTTATGTAGTGTTACGATATAACGTATAACGTTATACAGCATTACGTTATAACGCATAATGTTATACTGTGTTATTTTATAACGAATAACGTTATATGGTATAATTTTATAACGTATAACTTTAAATGGTATTATATTATAGCGTATAACGATATATAATTTGTTTTATAACGTACAACGTTATATAGTATTATTTTATAACGTATAACGTTGTGTAGTGTTACGTTATATCGTATAATGTTATATAGTGTTACGTTATAACGTTATACAGCATTACGTTATAACGTATAATGTTATACGTTGTCATTCTATATCGTATAACGTTATAGGGTAGAATTTTATAACGTATAACGTTATATGGTATTATTTCATAACGTATAACGATATATAATACTATTTTATAACGTATAACGGTATATCGTGTTATTTCATAACATATAACGTTATATGGTATTATTTTATAACGTGCAACGTTATAAAGTATTATTTGATAACGTACAACGTTATGTAGTGTTACGTTATAACGTATAACGTTATGTAGTGTTACGTTATAACGTATAACGTTATATAGTGTTACGTTATAACGTTATACAGCATTACGTTATAACGTATAATGTTATACGGTGTTATTTTATAACGAATAACGTTATATGGTATAATTTTATAACGTATAACGTTATATGGTATTATTTTATAGCGTATAACGATATATAATATTATTTTATAACGTATGACGTTATATAGTATTATTTTATAACGTATAAGGTTATGTCGTATTATTTTATAACGTATGACGTTATATAATATTATTTTATAACGTATAGCTTCATGTAGTGTCACGTTATAACGTATAATGTTATATAGTGTTACGTTATAACGTTATACAGCATTACGTTATAACGTATAATGTTATACGTTGTCATTCTATATCGTATAACGTTATAGGGTGTAATTTTATAACGTATAACGTTATATGGTATTATTTTATAACGTATAACGGTATATCGTATTATTTCATAACAGATAACGTTATATGGTATTATTTTATAACGTATAACGATATATGGTATTATTTTATAGCACATAACGATATATAATATTATTTTATAACGTATAACGTTATATCGTATTATTTTATAACATATAACGTTATATGGTATTATTTTATAACGCATAACGTTATATAGTATTATTTTATAACGTATAACGTTATGTAGTGTTACGTTATAACGTTATACGGCATTACGTTATAACGTATAATGTTATACGTTGTCATTCTATATCGTATAACGTTATAGGGTGTAATTTTATAACGTATAACGTTATATGGTATTATTTTATAACGTATAACGGTATATCGTATTATTTCATAACAGATAACGTTATATGGTATTATTTTATAACGTATAACGTTATATAATATTATTTTATAACGCATAACGTTATATCGTATTATTTTATAACATATAATGTTATATGGTATTATTTTATAACGCATAACGTTATATAGTATTATTTTATAACGCATAACGTTATGTAGTGTTACGTTATAACGTATAACGTTATATAGTCTTACGTTATAACGTTTTACGGCATTACGTTATAACGTATAATGTTATACAGTATTATTTTATAACGTGTAACGTTATATGGTATGATTTTCTAACGTATAACGTTATATAGTATTATTTTATAACGTATAACGTTATGTAGTGTTACGTTATAACGTATAACGTTATATAGTGTTACGTTATATCGTTCTACAGCATTACGTTATAATGTATAATGTTATACGGTGTTATTTTTCAACGTATAACGTTATATGTTATAATTTTATAACGTATAACGTTATATGGTAATATTCTATAGCGTATAACGATATATAATATTATTTTATAACGTATGACGTTATATAATATTATTTTATAACGTATAGCGTTATGTAGTGTTACGTTATAACATATAACGTTATATAGTGTTACGCTATATCGTTATACAGCGTTACGTTATAACGTATAATGTTATACGGTATTCTCTTATAACGTATAACGTTATGTAGTGTTACGTTATAACGTATAACGTTATGTAGTGTTACGTTATAACGTATAACGTTATATAGTCTTACGTTATAACGTTCTACAGCATTACGTTATAATGTATAATGTTATACGGTGTTATTTTTCAACGTATAACGTTATATGTTATAATTTTAAAACGTATAACTTTATATGGTATTATTTTATAACGTATAACGTTATATAATATTATTTTATAACGTATAATGTTATACAGTATTATTTTATAACGTATAACGTTATATGTTATTCTTTTCTAACGTATAACGTTATATAGTATTATTTTATAACGTATAACGTTATGTAGTGTTACGTTATAACGTATAACGTTATATAGTGTTACGTTATAACGTTATACGGCATTACGTTATAACGTATAATGTTATACGGTGTCATTTTATAACGTATAACGTTATATGGTATAATTTTATAAAGTATAACGTTATGTAATACTATTTTATAACGTATAACGGTATATAATTTTATTTTATAACGCATAACGTTATATAGTATTATTTCATAACTTATAACGTTTTGTAGTGTTACATTATAACGGAGAACGTTATATAGTGTTACGTTATAACGTTATACAGCATTACGTTATAACGTATAATGTTATACGGTATTATTTTATAACGTATAACGTTATATGGTATTATTTTCTAACGCATAACGTTATATAGTATTATTTCATAACGTATAACGTTATGTAGTGTTACGTTATAACGTATAACGTTATGTAGTGTTACGTTATAACGTTATACGGCATTATGTTATAACGTATAACGTTAAACGGTGTCATTTTATATCGTAGCACGTTATATGGTATAATATTATAGCGTATAACGTTATATGGTATAATTTTATAACGTATAACGATATATAATATTATTTTATTACGTATAACGTTATATCGTATTATTTTATAACATACAACGTTATATGGTATTATTTTATAACGTATAACGTTATGTAGTGTTACGTTATAACGTATGACGTTATATAGTGTTACGTTATATCGTTATACAACATTACGTTATAACGTATAATATTATACGGTATTATTTTATAACGTATAACGTTATATGGTATTATTTTCTAACGTATAACGTTATATAGTATTATTTTCTAACGTATAACGATATATAATATTATTTTATTACGTATAGCGTTATGTAGTGTTACGTTATAACGTATAACGTTATGCAGTGTTACGTTATTACGGAGAACGTTATATAGTGTTACGTTATAACGTTATACGGCATTACGTTATAACGTATAACGTTATATAATATTATTTTATAACGTATAACGTTATATCGTATTATTTTATAACATATAATGTTATATGGTATTATTTTATAACGCATAACGTTATATAGTATTATTTTATAACGCATAACGTTATGTAGTGTTACGTTATAACATATAACGTTATATAGTGTTACGCTATATCGTTATACAGCATTACGTTATAACGTATAATGTTATACGGTATTCTTTTATAACGTATAACGTTATGTAGTGTTACGTTATAACGTATAACGTTATGTAGTGTTACGTTATAACGTATAACGTTATATAGTGTTACTTTATAACGTTATACGGCATTACGTTATAACGTATAATGTTATACAGTATTATTTTATAACGTATAACGTTATATGTTATTCTTTTCTAACGTATAACGTTATATAGTATTATTTTATAACGTATAACGTTATGTAGTGCTACGTTATAACGTATAACGTTATATAGTGTTACGTTATAACGTTATACGGCATTACGTTATAACGTATAACGTTATACGGTGTCATTTTATAACGTATAACGTTATATGATATAATTTTATAAAGTATAACGTTATGTAATACTATTTTATAACGTATAACGGTATATAATATTATTTTATAACGCATAACGTTATATAGTATTATTTTATAACTTATAACGTTTTGTAGTGTTACATTATAACGGAGAACGTTATATAGTGTTACGTTATAACGCTTTACAGCATTATGTTATAACGTATAATGTTATACGGTGTCATTTTATAACGTATAACGTTATATGATATAATTTTATAAAGTATAACGTTATGTAATACTATTTTATAACGTATAACGTTATATGGTATTATTTTCTAACGTATAACGTTATATAGTATTATTTTCTAACGTATAACGATATATAATATTATTTTATTACGTATAGCGTTATGTAGTGTTACGTTATAACGTATAACGTTATGCAGTGTTACGTTATAACGGAGAACGTTATATAGTGTTACGTTATAACGTTATACGGCATTACGTTATAACGTATAATGTTATATAGTATTATTTTATAACGTATAACGTTATGTAGTGTTACGTTATAACGTATAACGTTATATAGTGTTACGTTACACAGCATTACGTTATAACGTATAATGTTATACTGTGTTATTTTATAACGAATAACGTTATATGGTATAATTTTATAACGTATAACTTTATATGGTATTATATTATAGCGTATAACGATATATAATTTTATTTTATAACGTACAACGTTATATAGTATTATTTTATAACGTATAACGTTATATAGTGTTACGTTATAACGTTATACAGCATTGCGTTATAACGTATAATGTTATACGGTGTCATTCTATAACGTATAACGTTATAGGGTAGAATTTTATAACGTATAACGTTATATGGTATTATTTCATAACGTATAACGATATATAATACTATTTTATAACGTATAACGGTATATCGTGTTATTTCATAACATATAACGTTATATGGTATTATTTTATAACGTATAACGGTATATCGTATTATTTCATAACATATATCGTTATGTGGTATTATTTAATAACGTATAACGTTATATAGTATTATTTTTTTACGGAGAACGTTATGTAGTGTTACGATATAACGTATAACGTTATACAGCATTACGTTATAACGTATAATGTTATACGGTATTATTTTATAACGTATAACGTTATATGGTATTATTTTCTAACGCATAACGTTATATAGTATTATTTCATAACGTATAACGTTATGTAGTGTTACGTTATAACGTATAACGTTATGTAGTGTTACGTTAAAACGTATAACGTTATGTAGTGTTACGTTATAACGTTATACGGCATTATGTTATAACGTATAACGTTAAACGGTGTCATTTTATATCGTAGAACGTTATATGGTATAATATTATAACGTATAACGTTATGTGGTATAATTTTATAACGTATAACGATATATAATATTATTTTATTACGTATAACGTTATATCGTATTATTTTATAACATACAACGTTATATGGTATTATTTTATAACGTATAACGTTATGTAGTGTTACGTTATAACGTATAACGTTATATAGTGTTACGTTATAACGTTATACAACATTACGTTATAACGTATAATATTATACGGTATTATTTTATAACGTATAACGTTATATGGTATTATTTTCTAACGTATAACGTTATATAGTATTATTTTCTAACGTATAACGATATATAATATTATTTTATTACGTATAGCGTTATGTAGTGTTACGTTATAACGTATAACGTTATGCAGTGTTACGTTATTACGGAGAACGTTATATAGTGTTACGTTATAACGTTTTACGGCATTACGTTATAACGTATAATGTTATATAGTATTATTTTATAACGTATAACGTTATGTAGTGTTACGTTATAACGTTATACGGCATTACGTTATAACGTATAACGTTATACGGTGTCATTTTATATCGTATCACGTTATATGGTATAATTTTAAAACGTATAACTTTATATGGCATTATTTTATAACGTATAACGTTATATAATATTATTTTATAACGCATAACGTTATATCGTATAATTTTATAACATATAATGTTATATGGTATTATTTTATAACGCATAACGTTATATAGTATTATTTTATAACGCATAACGTTATGTAGTGTTACGTTATAACATATAACGTTATATAGTGTTACGCTATATCGTTATACAGCATTACGTTATAACGTATAATGTTATAGGGTATTCTTTTATTACGTATAACGTTATGTAGTGTTACGTTATAACGTATAACGTTATGTAGTGTTACGTTATAACGTATAACGTTATATAGTGTTACTTTATAACGTTATACGGCATTACGTTATAACGTATAATGTTATACGGTATTCTTTTATAACGTATAACGTTATATAGTATTATTTTATAACGTATAACGTTATGTAGTGTTACGTTATAACGTATAACGTTATATAGTGTTACGTTATAACGTTATACGGCATTACGTTATAACGTATAATGTTATACGGTGTCATTTTATAACGTATAACGTTATATGATATAATTTTATAAAGTATAACGTTATGTAATACTATTTTATAACGTATAACGGTATATAATACTATTTTATAACGCATAACGTTATATAGTATTATTTTATAACTTATAACGTTTTGTAGTGTTACATTATAACGGAGAACGTTATATAGTGTTACGTTATAACGTTATACAGCATTACGTTATAACGTATAATGTTATACGGTATTATTTTGTAACGTATAACGTTATATGGGATTATTTTCTAACGCATAACGTTATATAGTATTATTTCATAACGTATAACGTTATGTAGTGTTACGTTATGACGTATAACGTTATATAGTGTTACGTTATAACGTTATACATCATTACGTTATAACGTATAATATTATACGGTATTATTTTATAACGTATAACGTTATATGGTATTATTTTCTAACGTATAACGTTATATAGTATTATTTTCTAACGTATAACGATATATAATATTATTTTATTACGTATAGCGTTATGTAGTGTTACGTTATAACGTATAACGTTATGCAGTGTTACGTTATAACGGAGAACGTTATATAGTGTTACGTTATAACGTTATACGGCATTACGTTATAACGTATAATGTTATATAGTATTATTTTATAACGTATAACGTTATGTAGTGTTACGTTATAACGTATAACGTTATATAGTGTTACGTTATAGCGTTATACAGCATTGCCTTATAACGTATAATGTTATACGGTGTCATTCTATAACGTATAACGTTATAGGGTAGAATTTTATAACGTATAACGTTATATGGTATTATTTCATAACGTATAACGATATATAATACTATTTTATAACGTATAACGGTATAACGTGTTATTTCATAACATATAACGTTATATGGTATTATTTTATAACGTATAACGGTATATCGTATTATTTCATAACATATATCGTTATGTGGTATTATTTAATAACGTATAACGTTATATAGTATTATTTTTTTAAGGAGAACGTTATGTAGTGTTACGATATAACGTATAACGTTATACAGCATTACGTTATAACCTATAATGTTATACGGTGTTATTTTATAACGAATAACGTTATATGGTATAATTTTATAACGTATAACTTTATATGGTATTATATTATAGCGTATAACGATATATAATTTGTTTTATAACGTACAACGTTATATAGTATTATTTTATAACGTATAACGTAATGTAGTGTTAAGTTATAACGTATAACGTTATATAGTGTTACGTTATAACGTTATACAGCATTACGTTATAACGTATAATGTTATACCGTGTCATTCTATAACGTATAACGTTATAGGGTAGAATTTTATAACGAATAACGTTATATGGTATAATTTTATAACGTATAACGTTATATGGTATTATTTTATAGCGTATAACGATATATAATATTATTTTATAACGTATGACGTTATATAGTATTATTTTATAACGTATAAGGATATGTTGTATTATTTTATAACGTATGACGTTATATAATATTATTTTATAACGTATAGCTTCATGTAGTGTCACGTTATAATTTATAACGTTATATAGTGTTACGTTATAACGTTATACAGCATTACGTTATAACGTGTAATGTTATACGGTGTTATTTTATAAGGAATAACGTTATATGGTGTAATTTTATAACGTATAACGTTATATGGTATTAGTTTATAGCGTATAACGATATACAATATTATTTAATAACGTATAACGTTATAGAGTATTATTTTATAACGTATAAGGTTATGTCGTATTATTTTATAACGTATGACGTTATATAATATTATTTTATAACGTATAGCTTCATGTAGTGTCACGTTATAACGCATAACGTTATATAGTGTTACGTTATAACGTTATACAGCATTACGTTATAACGTGTAATGTTATACGGTGTTATTTTATAAGGAATAACGTTATATGGTGTAATCTTATAACGTATAACGTTATATGGTATTAGTTTATAGCGTATAACGATATATAATATTATTTTATAACGTATAACGTTATAGAGTATTATTTTATAACGTATAAGGTTATGTCGTATTACTTTATAACGTATGACGTTATATAATATTATTTTATAACGTATAGCTTCATGTAGTGTCACGTTATAACGTATAACGTTATATAGTGTTACGTTATAACGTTATACAGCATTACGTTATAACGTGTAATGTTATACGGTGTTATTTTATAAGGAATAACGTTATATGGTGTTATTTTATAACGTATAACGTTATATGGTATTAGTTTATAGCGTATAACGATATATAATATTATTTTATAACGTATAACGTTATAGAGTATTATTTTATAACGTATAAGGTTATGTCGTATTACTTTATAACGTATGACGTTATATAATATTATTTTATAACGTATAGCTTCATGTAGTGTCACGTTATAACGTATAACATTATATGGTGTTACGTTATAACGTTATACAGCATTACGTTATAACGTGTAATGTTATACGGTGTTATTTTATAAGGAATAACGTTATATGGTGTAATTTTATAACGTATAACGTTATATGGTATTAGTTTATAGCGTATAACGATATATAATATTATTTTATAACGTATAACGTTATATAGTATTATTTTATAACGTATAACGTTATGTAGTGTTACGTTATAACGTATAACGTTATGTAGTGTTACGTTATAACGTATAACGTTATATAGTGTTACGTTATAACGTTATACAGCATTACGTTATAACGTATAATGTTATACGGTGTTATTTTATAACGAATAACGTTATATGGTGTAATTTTATAACGTATTACGTTATATGGTATTATTTTATAGCGTATAACGATATATAATATTATTTTATAACGTATAACGTTATATAGTATTATTTTATAACGTATAACGTTATGTAGTGTTACGTTATAACGTATAACAATAGATAGTGTTACGTTATAACGTTATACAGCATTACGTTATAATGTATAATGTTATACGGTTTTATTTTTCAACGTATAACGTTATAGGTTATAATTTTATAACGTGTAAGGTTATATAGTATTATTCCATAACGTATAACGATATATAATATTATTATATACGTTTAACGTTATATAGTATTATTTTATAACGTATAAGTTATATAGTATTATTTTATAACGTATAACGTATTGTTGTGTTACGTTATAATGTATAACGTTATATAGTGTTACGTTATAACGTTATACGGCATTACGTTATAACGTATAGCGTTATACGGTGTCATTTTATATCGTATCACGTTATATGGTATAATTTTATAACGTATAACGTTATATGGTATTATTTTGTAACGTATAACGATATACAGTATTATTTTATAACGTATAACTTTATGTAGTGTTACGTTATAACGTATAACGTTATATAGTGTTACGTTACAACGTTATACGGCATTACGTTATAACGTATAATGTTATACAGTATTATTTTATAACGTATAACGTTATATGGTGTAATTTTATAACGTATAACGTTATATGGTATTATTTTATAGCGTATAACGATATATAATATTATTTTATAACGTATGACGTTATATAGTATTATTTTATGTCGTATCACGGTACGTCGTATTAGTTTATTACGTATGGCGTTATATAATATTATTTTATAACGTATAGCGTTAGGTAGTGTTACGTTATAACGTATAACGTTATATAGTATTATTTTATAACGTATAACGTTATATGGTATTATCTTCTAACATATAACGTTATAGAGTATTATTTTATAACGTATAATGTTATGTAGTGTTACGTTATAACGTTATACGGCATCACGTTATAACGTATAACGTTATACGATGTCATTTTATATCGTATCACGTTATATGGTATAATTTTAAAACGTATAACTTTATATGGTATTATTTTATAACGTATAACGATATATAATATTATTTTATAACGTATAACGTTATATCGTATTATTTTATAACGTATAACGTTATAACGTAGTGTTACGTTATAACGTATAAAGTTATATAGTGTTACGTTATATCGTTCTACAGCATTACGTTATAATGTATAATGTTATACGGTGTTATTTTTCAACGTATAACGTTATATGTTATAATTTTATAACGTGTAACGTTATATGGTAATATTCTATAGCGTATAAGGATATATAATATTATTTTAACACGTATAACGTTATATAGTATTATTTTATATCGTATAACGTTACGTCGTATTAGTTTATTACGTATGGCGTTATATAATATTATTTTATAACGTTTAGCGTTAGGTAGAGTTACGTTATAACGTATAACGTTATATAGTGTTACGTTATAACGTTATACAGCATTACGTTATAACGTATAATGTTATACGTTGTTATTTTATAACGAATAACGTTATATGGTGTAATTTTATAACGTATAACGTTATATGGTATTATTTTATAGCGTATAACGATATATAATATTATTTTATAACGTATAACGTTATATAGTATTATTTTATAACGTATAACGTTATGTAGTGTTACGTTATAACGTATAACGTTATGTAGTGTTACGTTATAACGTATAACGTTATATAGTGTTACGTTATAACGTTATACGGCATTACGTTATAACGTATAATGTTATACAGTATTATTTTATAACGTATAACGTTATATGTTATTCTTTTCTAACGTATAACGTTATATAGTATTATTTTATAACGTATAACGTTATGTAGTGTTACGTTATAACGTATAACGTTATATAGTGTTACGTTATAACGTTATACGGCATTACGTTATAACGTATAATGTTATACGGTGTCATTTTATAACGTATAACGTTATATGGTATAATTTTATAACGTATAACGTTATGTAATACTATTTTATAACGTATAACGGTATATAATATTATTTTATAACGCATAACGTTATATAGTATTATTTTATAACTTATAACGTTTTGTAGTGTTACATTATAACGGAGAACGTTATATAGTGTTACGTTATAACGTTATACAGCATTACGTTATAACGTATAATGTTATACGGTATTATTTTATAACGCATAACGTTATATAGTATTATTTTATAACATATAACGTTATGTAGTGTTACGTTATAACGTATAACGTTATATAGTGTTACGTTATAACGTTATACGGCATTACGTTATAACGTATATTGTTATACGGTGTCATTCTATAACGTATAACGTTATAGGGTAGAATTTTATAACGTATAACGTTATATGGTATTATTTTATAACGTATAACGTTATATCGTATTATTGCATAACATATATCGCTATGTGGTATTATTTAATAACGTATAACGTTATATAGTGTTACGTTACAACGTTATACGGCATTACGTTATAACGTATAATGTTATACAGTATTATTTTATAACGTATAACGTTATATGGTGTAATTTTGTAACGTATAACGTTATATGGTATTATTTTATAGCGTATAACGATATATAATATTATTTTATAACGTATGACGTTATATAGTATTATTTTATGTCGTATAACGGTACGTCGTATTAGTTTATTACGTATGGCGTTATATAATATTATTTTATAACGTATAGCGTTAGGTAGTGTTACGTTATAACGTTATACAGCATTACGTTAAAACGTATAATGTTATACGGTATTATTTTATAACGTATAACGTTATATGGTATTATCTTCTAACGTATAACGTTATAGAGTATTATTTTATAACGTATAACGTTATGTAGTGTTACGTTATAACGTTATACGGCATCACGTTATAACGTATAACGTTATACGGTGTCATTTTATATCGTATCACGTTATATGGTATAATTTTAAAACGTATAACTTTATATGGTATTATTTTATAACGTATAACGATATATAATATTATTTTATAACGTATAACGTTATATCGTATTATTTTATAACGTATAACGTTATAACGTAGTGTTACGTTATAACGTATAAAGTTATATAGTGTTACGTTATATCGTTCTACAGCATTACGTTATAATGTATAATGTTATACGGTGTTATTTTTCAACGTATAACGTTATATGTTATAATTTTATAACGTATAACGTTATATGGTAATATTCTATAGCGTATAAGGATATATAATATTATTTTAAAACGTATAACGTTATATAGTATTATTTTATATCGTATAACGTTACGTCGTATTAGTTTATTACGTATGGCGTTATATAATATTATTTTATAACGTTTAGCGTTAGGTAGAGTTACGTTATAACGTATAACGTTATATAGTGTTACGTTATAACGTTATACAGCATTACGTTATAACGTATAATGTTATACGTTGTTATTTTATAACGAATAACGTTATATGGTGTAATTATATAACGTATAACGTTATATGGTATTATTTTATAGCGTATAACGATATATAATATTATTTTATAACGTATAACGTTATATAGTATTATTTTATAACGTATAACGTTATGTAGTGTTACGTTATAACGTATAACGTTATATAGTGTTACGTTATAACGTTATACGGCATTACGTTATAACGTATTACGTTATGTAGTGTTACGTTATAACGTATAACGTTATATAGTGTTACGTTATAACGTTATACGGCATTACGTTATAACGTATAATGTTATACAGTATTATTTTATAACGTATAACGTTATATGTTATTCTTTTCTAACGTATAACGTTATATAGTATTATTTTAAAACGTATAACGTTATGTAGTGTTACGTTATAACGTATAACGTTATATAGTGTTACGTTATAACGTTATACGGCATTACGTTATAACGTATAATGTTATACGGTGTCATTTTATAACGTATAACGTTATATGGTATAATTTTATAAAGTATAACGTTATATAATACTATTTCATAACGTATAACGGTATATAATATTATTTTATAACGCATAACGTTATATAGTATTATTTTATAACTTATAACGTTTTGTAGTGTTACATTATAACGGAGAACGTTATATAGTGTTACGTTATAACGTTATACAGCATTACGTTATAACGTATAATGTTATACGGTATTATTTTATAACGCATAACGTTATATAGTATTATTTTATAACATATAACGTTATGTAGTGTTACGTTATAACGTATAACGTTATATAGTGTTACGTTATAACGTTATACGGTAATACGTTATAACGTATATTGTTATACGGTGTCATTCTATAACGTATAACGTTATAGGGTAGAATTTTATAACGTATAACGTTATATGGTATTATTTTATAGCGTATAAGGATATATAATATTATTTTAAAACGTATAACGTTATATAGTATTATTTTATATCGTATAACGTTACGTCGTATTAGTTTATTACGTATGGCGTTATATAATATTATTTTATAACGTATAGCGTTAGGTAGTGTTACGTTATAACGTATAACGTTATATAGTGTTACGTTATAACGTTATACAGCATTACGTTATAACGTATAATGTTATACAGTAAAATTTTATAACGTATAACGTTATATGGTATTATTTTATAACGTATAACGATATACAGTATTATTTTATAACGTATAACTTTATGTAGTGTTACGTTATAACGTATAACGTTATATAGTGTTACGTTACAACGTTATACGGCATTACGTTATAACGTATAATGTTATACAGTATAATTTTATAACGTATAACGTTATATGGTGTAATTTTATAACGTATAACGTTATATGGTATTATTTTATAGCGTATAACGGTATATAATATTATTTTATAACGTATGACGTTATATAGTATTATTGTATGTCGTATAACGTTACGTCGTATTAGTTTATTACGTATGGCGTTATATAATATTATTTTATAACGTATAGCGTTAGGTAGTGTTACGTTATAACGTATAACGTTATATTGTGTTACGTTATAACGTTATACAGCATTACGTTATAACGTATAACGTTATACGGTGTTATTTTATAACGAATAACGTTATATGGTGTAATTTTATAACCTATTACGTTATATGGTAATATTTTATAGCGTATAACGATATATAATATTATTTTATAACGTATAACGTTATATAGTATTATTTTATAACGTATAACGTTATGTCGTATTATTTTATAACGTATGACGTTACATAATATTATTTTATAACGTATGGCGTTAGGTAGTGTTACGTTATAACATATAACGTTATATTGTGTTACGTTATAAAGTTATACAGCATTACGTTATTACGTATATTGTTATACGGTGTTATTTTATAACGTATAACGTTATAGGGTGTAATTTTATAACGTATAACGTTATATGGAATTTTTTTATAACGTATAGCGGTATATCGTATTATTTCATAACATATAACGTTATATGGTATTATTTTATAACGTATAACGTTATATGGTATTATCTTCTAACATATAACGTTATAGAGTATTATTTTATAACGTATAACGTTATGTAGTGTTACGTTATAACGTTATACGGCATTACGTTATAACGTATAACGTTATACGGTGTCATTTTATATCGTATCACGTTATATGGTATAATTTTAAAACGTATAACTTTATATGGTATTATTTTATAACGTATAACGATATATAATATTATTTTATAACGTATAACGTTATATCGTATTATTTTATAACGTATAACGTTATAACGTAGTGTTACGTTATAACGTATAAAGTTATATAGTGTTACGTTATATCGTTCTACAGCATTACGTTATAATGTATAATGTTATACGGTGTTATTTTTCAACGTATAACGTTATATGTTATAATTTTATAACGTATAACGTTATATGGTAATATTCTATAGCGTATAACGATATATAATATTATTTTAAAACGTATAACGTTATATAGTATTATTTTATATCGTATAACGTTACGTCGTATTAGTTTATTACGTATGGCGTTATATAATATTATTTTATAACGTTTAGCGTTAGGTAGTGTTACGTTATAACGTATAACGTTATATAGTGTAACGTTATAGCGTTATACAGCATTACGTTATAACGTATAATGTTATACGTTGTTATTTTATAACGAATAACGTTATATGGTGTAATTTTATAACGTATTACGTTATATGGTATTATTTTATAGCGTATAACGA
This sequence comes from Bombus dahlbomii, assembly GCA_037178635.1. NCBI lineage: Eukaryota > Metazoa > Arthropoda > Insecta > Hymenoptera > Apidae > Bombus > Bombus dahlbomii. Next base: position 197,727 of record CM074105.1, read on the forward strand.
TATATAATATTATTTTATAACGTATAACGTTATATAGTATTATTTTATAACGTATAACGTTATGTCGTATTATTTTATAACGTATGACGTTATATAATATTATTTTATAACGTATGGCGTTAGGTAGTGTTACGTTATAACATATAACGTCATATTGTGTTACGTTATAAAGTTATACAGCATTACGTTATAACGTATATTGTTATACGGTGTCATTTTATAACGTATAACGTTATAGGGTGTAATTTTATAACGTATAACGTTATATGGAATTTTTTTATAACGTATAACGGTATATCGTATTATTTCATAACATATAACGTTATATGGTATTATTTTATAACGTATAACGTTATATGGTATTATTTTATAGCGCATAACGATATATAATTTTATTTTATAACGTACAACGTTATATAGTATTATTTTATAACGTATAAAGTTATGTATTGTTACGTTATAACGTTATACAGCATTACGTTAAAACGTATAATGTTATACGGTATTATTTTATAACGTATAACGTTATATGGTGTAATTTTGTAACGTATAACGTTATATGGTTTTATTTTATAGCGTATAACGATATATAATATTATTTTATAACGTATGACGTTATATAGTATTATTTTATGTCGTATAACGGTACGTCGTATTAGTTTATTACGTATGGCGTTATATAATATTATTTTATAACGTATAGCGTTAGGTAGTGTTACGTTATAACGTATAACGTTATATAGTGTTACGTTATAACGTTATACAGCATTACGTTATAACGTATAATGTTATACGGTGTTCTTTTATAACGAATAACGTTATATGGTGTAATTTTATAACGTATTACGTTATATGGTATTATTTTATAGCGTATAACGATATATAATATTATTTTATAACTTATAACGTTATATAGTATTATTTTATAACGTATAACGTTATGTCGTATTATTTTATAACGTATGACGTTATATAATATTATTTTATAACGTATGGCGTTAGGTAGTGTTACGTTATAACATATAACGTCATATTGTGTTACGTTATAAAGTTATACAGCATTACGTTATAACGTATATTGTTATACGGTGTCATTTTATAACGTATAACGTTATAGGGTGTAATTTTATAACGTATAACGTTATATGGAATTTTTTTATAACGTATAACGGTATATGGTATTATTTCATAACATATAACGTTATATGGTATTATTTTATAACGTATAACGTTATATGGTATTATTATATAGCGCATAACGATATATAATTTTATTTTATAACGTACAACGTTATATAGTATTATTTTATAACGTATAACGTTATGTATTGTTACGTTATAACGTTATACAGCATTACGATAAAACGTATAATGTTATACGGTATTATTTTATAACGTATAACGTTATATGGTATTATCTTCTAACATATAACGTTATAGAGTATTATTTTATAACGTATAACGTTATGTAGTGTTACGTTATAACGTTATACGGGATTACGATATAACGTATAACGTTATACGGTATTATTTTCTAACGTATAACGATATATAGTATTAGTTTATAACGTATAACGTCATATATTAATATTTTATAACGTATAACATTATATGGTATTATTTTCTAACGTATAACGTTATATAGTATTATTTTATAACGCATAACGTTATGTAGTGTTACGTTATAACGTATAACGTTATATAGTGTTACGTTATAACGTTATACAGCATTACGTTATAACGTATAATGTTATACGGTATTATTTTATAACGTATAACGTTATATGGTATTATCTTCTAACATATAACGTTATAGAGTATTATTTTATAACGTACAACGTTATGTAGTGTTACGTTATAACGTTATACGGCATTACGTTATAACGTATAACGTTATACGGTGTCATTTTATATCGTATCACGTTATATGGTATAATTTTATAACGTATAACGTTATATGGTATTATTTTCTAACGTATAACGATATATAGTATTAGTTGATAACGTATAACGTTATATAGTATTATTTTATAACGTATAAGTTATATAGTATTATTTTATAACGTATAACGTATTGTTGTGTTACGTTATAATGTATAACGTTATATAGTCTTACGTTATAACGTTATACGGCATTACGTTATAACGTATAACGTTATACGGTGTCATTTTATATCGTATCACGTTATAGGTTATAATTTTATAACGTGTAAGGTTATATAGTATTATTCCATAACGTATAACGATATATAATATTATTTTATACGTTTAACGTTATATAGCATTATTTTATAACGTATAACGATATATAATATTATTTTATAACGTATAACGTTATATAGTATTATTTTATAACGTATAAGTTATATAGTATTATTTTATAACGTATAACGTATTGTTGTGTTACGTTATAATGTATAACGTTATATAGTCTTACGTTATAACGTTATACGGCATTACGTTATAACGTATAACGTTATACGGTGTCATTTTATATCGTATCACGTTATATGGTATAATTTTATAACGTATAACGTTATATGGTATTATTTTGTAACGTATAACGATATACAGTATTATTTTATAACGTATAACTTTATGTAGTGTTACGTTATAACGTATAACGTTATATAGTGTTACGTTATAACGTTATACGGCATTACGTTATAACGTATAATGTTATACAGTATTATTTTATAACGTATAACGTTATATGGTGTAATTTTATAACGTATAACGTTATATGGTATTATTTTATAGCGTATAACGATATATAATATTATTTTATAACGTATGACGTTATATAGTATTATTTTATGTCGTATAACGGTACGTCGTATTAGTTTATTACGTATGGCGTTATATAATATTATTTTATAACGTATAGCGCTAGGTAGTGTTACGTTATAACGTTATACGGCATTACGTTATAACGTATAATGTTATACGGTGTCATTTTATAACGTATAACGTTATATGGTATAATTTTATAAAGTATAACGTTATGTAATACTATTTTATAACGTATAACGGTATATAATATTATTTTATAACGCATAACGTTATATAGTATTATTTTATAACTTATAACGTTTTGTAGTGTTACATTATAAAGGAGAACGTTATATAGTGTTACGTTATAACGTTATACAGCATTACGTTATAACGTATAATGTTATACGGTATTATTTTATAACGCATAACGTTATATAGTATTATTTTATAACATATAACGTTATGTAGTGTTACGTTATAACGTATAACGTTATATAGTGTTACGCTATAACGTTATACGGCGTTACGTTATAACGTATATTGTGATACGGTGTCATTCTATAACGTATAACGTTATAGGGTAGAATTTTATAACGTATAACGTTATATGGTATTATTTTATAACGTATAACGTTATATCGTATTATTGCATAACATATATCGCTATGTGGTATTATTTAATAACGTATAACGTTATATAGTATTATTTTTTTACGTATAACGTTATGTAGTGTTACGATATAACGTATAACGTTATACTGCATTACGTTATAACGCATAATGTTATACTGTGTTATTTTATAACGAATAACGTTATATGGTATAATTTTATAACGTATAACTTTATATGGTATTATATTATAGCGTATAACGATATATAATTTTATTTTATAACGTACAACGTTATATAGTATTATTTTATAACGTATAACGTTATGTAGTGTTACGTTATAACGTATAACGTTATATAGTGTTTTGTTATAACGTTATACAGCATTGCGTTATAACGTATAATGTTATACGGTGTCATTCTATAACGTATATCGTTATAGGGTAGAATTTTATAACTTATAACGTTATATGGTATTATTTCATAACGTATAATGATATATAATACTACTTTATAACGTATAACGGTATATCGTGTTATTTCATAACATATAATGTTATATGGTATTATTTTATAACGTATAACGGTATATCGTATTATTTCATAACATATATCGTTATGTGGTATTATTTAATAACGTATAACGTTATATAGTATTATTTTTTTACGTATAACGTTATGTAGTGTTACGTTATAACGTTATACATCATTACGTTATAACGTATAATGTTATACGGTGTCATTCTATAACGTATAACGTTATAGGGTAGAATTTTATAACGAATAACGTTATATGGTATAATTTTATAACGTATAACGTTATATGGTATTATTTTATAGCGTATAACGTTATATGGTATTAGTTTATAGCGTATAACGATATATAATATTATTTTATAACGTATAACGTTATAGAGTATTATTTTATAACGTATAACGTTATGTCGTATTATTTGATAACGTATGACGTTATATAATATTATTTTATAACGTATAGCGTTAGGTAGTGTAACGTTATTACGTATAACGTTATATGGTATTACTTTATAACGTAAAACGATATATAATATTATTTTATAACGTATAACGGCATATCGTATTATTTTATAACGTATAACGTTATGTAGTGTTACGTTATAACGTATAACAATAGATAGTGTTACGTTATAACGTTATACAGCATTACGTTATAACGTATAATGTTATACGGTATTATTTTATAACGTATAACGTTATATGGTATTATTTTCTAACGTATAACGATATATAGTATTAGTTGATAACGTATAACGTCATATATTAATATTTTATAACGTATAACATTATATGGTATTATTTTCTAACGTATAACGTTATATAGTATTATTTTATAACGCATAACGTTATGTAGTGTTACGTTATAACGTATAACGTTATATAGTGTTACGTTATAACGTTATACAGCATTACGTTATAACGTATAATGTTATACGGTATTATTTTGTAACGTATAACGTTATATGGTATAATTTTATAACGTATAACGTTATATGGTATTATTTTATAACGTATAACGATATATCATATTATTTTATAACGTATAACGGTTTATCGTATTATTTCATAACATACAACGTTATATGGTATTATTTTATAACGTATAACGTTATATAGTATTATTTTATATTGCATAACGTTATGTAGTGTTACGTTATAACGTTATACGGCATTACGTTATAACGTATAACGTTATACGGTGTCATTTTATATCGTATCACGTTATATGGTATAATTTTATAACGTATAACGTTATATGGTATGATTTTATAACGTATAACGGTATACAGTATTATTTTATAACGTATAACTTTATGTAGTGTTACGTTATAACGTATAACGTTATATAGTGTTACGTTACAACGTTATACGGCATTACGTTATGACGTATAATGTTATACAGTATTATTTTATAACGTATAACGTTATATGGTGTAATTTTATAACGTATAACGTTATATGGTATTATTTTATAGCGTATAACGATATATAATATTATTTTATAACGTATGACGTTACAGAGTATTATTTTATGTCGTATAACGTTACGTCGTATTAGTTTATTACGTATGGCGTTATATAATATTATTTTATAACGTATAGCGTTAGGTAGTGTTACGTTATAACGTATAACGTTATATAGTGTTACGTTATAACGTTATACAGCATTACGTTATAACGTATAATGTTATACGGTGTTATTGTATAACGTATAACGTTATATGGTATTATTTTCTAACGTATAACGTTATATAGTATTATTTTCTAACGTATAACGTTATATAGTGTTACGTTATAACGTTATACAGCATTACGTTATAACGTATAATGTTATACAGTAAAATTTTATAACGTATAACGTTATATGGTATTATTTTATAACGTATAACGATATACAGTATTATTTTATAACGTATAACTTTATGTAGTGTTACGTTATAACGTATAACGTTATATAGTGTTACGTTACAACGTTATACGGCATTACGTTATAACGTATAATGTTATACAGTATAATTTTATAACGTATAACGTTATATGGTGTAATTTTATAACGTATAACGTTATATGGTATTATTTTATAGCGTATAACGGTATATAATATTATTTTATAACGTATGACGTTATATAGTATTATTGTATGTCGTATAACGTTACGTCGTATTAGTTTATTACGTATGGCGTTATATAATATTATTTTATAACGTATAGCGTTAGGTAGTGTTACGTTATAACGTATAACGTTATATTGTGTTACGTTATAACGTTATACAGCATTACGTTATAACGTATAACGTTATACGGTGTTATTTTATAACGAATAACGTTATATGGTGTAATTTTATAACCTATTACGTTATATGGTAATATTTTATAGCGTATAACGATATATAATATTATTTTATAACGTATAACGTTATATAGTATTATTTTATAACGTATAACGTTATGTAGTGTTACGTTATAACGTATAACGTTATATAGTGTTACGTTATAACGTTACACAGCATTACGTTACAACGTATAATGTTATACGGTGTTATTTTATAACGTATAACGTTATATGTTATAATTTTATAAAGTATAACGTTAAGTAATACTATTTTATAACGTATAACGTTATATGGTATTATTTTCTAACGTATAACGTTATATAGTATTATTTTATAACATATAACTTTATGTAGTGTTACGTTATAACGTGTAACGTTATATAGTGTTACGTTATAACGTTATACGGCATTACGTTATAACGTATATTGTTATACGTTGTCATTCTATAACGTATAACGTTATAGGGTAGAATTTTATAACGTATAACGTTATATGGTATTATTTTATAACGTATAACGGTATATCGTCTTATTGCATAACATATATCGTTATGTGGTATTATTTAATAACGTATAACGTTATATAGTATTATTTTTTTACGTATAACGTTATGTAGTGTTACGATATAACGTATAACGTTATATAGTGTTACGTTATAACGTTATACCGCATTACGTTATAACGTATAATGTTATACGGTATTCTTTTATAACGTATAACGTTATATGGTGTAATTTTATAACGTATAACGTTATATGGTATTATTTTATAACGTATAACGGTATATCGTATTATTTCATAACAGATAACGTTATATGGTATTATTTTATAACGCATAACGTTATATAGTATTATTTTATAACGTATAACGTTATGTAGTGTTACGTTATAACGTTATACGGCATTACGTTATAACGTATAACGTTATACGGTGTCATTTTATATCGTATCACGTTATATGGTATAATTTTAAAACGTATAACTTTATATGGTATTATTTTATAACGTATAACGTTATATAATATTATTTTATAACGTATAACGATATATAATATTATTTTATAACGTATAACGTTATATAGTATTATTTTATAACGTATAAGTTATATAGTATTATTTTATAACGTATAACGTATTGTTGTGTTACGTTATAATGTATAACGTTATATAGTGTTACGTTATAACGTTATACGGCATTACGTTATAACGTATAACGTTATACGGTGTCATTTTATATCGTATCACGTTATATGGTATAATTTTATAACGTATAACGTTAAATGGTATTATTTTGTAACGTATAACGATATACAGTATTATTTTATAACGTATAACTTTATGTAGTGTTACGTTATAACGTATAACGTTATATAGTGTTACGTTACAACGTTATACGGCATTACGTTATAACGTATAATGTTATACAGTATTATTTTATAACGTATAACGTTATATGGTGTAATTTTATAACGTATAACGTTATATGGTATTATTTTATAGCGTATAACGATATATAATATTATTTTATAACGTATGACGTTATATAGTATTATTTTATGTCGTATAACGGTACGTCGTATTAGTTTATTACGTATGGCGTTATATAATATTATTTTATAACGTATAGCGCTAGGTAGTGTTACGTTATAACGTTATACGGCATTACGTTATAACGTATAATGTTATACGGTGTCATTTTATAACGTATAACGTTATATGGTATAATTTTATAAAGTATAACGTTATGTAATACTATTTTATAACGTATAACGGTATATAATATTATTTTATAACGCATAACGTTATATAGTATTATTTTATAACTTATAACGTTTTGTAGTGTTACATTATAAAGGAGAACGTTATATAGTGTTACGTTATAACGTTATACAGCATTACGTTATAACGTATAATGTTATACGGTATTATTTTATAACGCATAACGTTATATAGTATTATTTTATAACATATAACGTTATGTAGTGTTACGTTATAACGTATAACGTTATATAGTGTTACGCTATAACGTTATACGGCGTTACGTTATAACGTATATTGTGATACGGTGTCATTCTATAACGTATAACGTTATAGGGTAGAATTTTATAACGTATAACGTTATATGGTATTATTTTATAACGTATAACGTTATATCGTATTATTGCATAACATATATCGCTATGTGGTATTATTTAATAACGTATAACGTTATATAGTATTATTTTTTTACGTATAACGTTATGTAGTGTTACGATATAACGTATAACGTTATACTGCATTACGTTATAACGCATAATGTTATACTGTGTTATTTTATAACGAATAACGTTATATGGTATAATTTTATAACGTATAACTTTATATGGTATTATATTATAGCGTATAACGATATATAATTTTATTTTATAACGTACAACGTTATATAGTATTATTTTATAACGTATAACGTTATGTAGTGTTACGTTATAACGTATAACGTTATATAGTGTTTTGTTATAACGTTATACAGCATTGCGTTATAACGTATAATGTTATACGGTGTCATTCTATAACGTATATCGTTATAGGGTAGAATTTTATAACTTATAACGTTATATGGTATTATTTCATAACGTATAATGATATATAATACTACTTTATAACGTATAACGGTATATCGTGTTATTTCATAACATATAATGTTATATGGTATTATTTTATAACGTATAACGGTATATCGTATTATTTCATAACATATATCGTTATGTGGTATTATTTAATAACGTATAACGTTATATAGTATTATTTTTTTACGTATAACGTTATGTAGTGTTACGTTATAACGTTATACAGCATTACGTTATAACGTATAATGTTATACGGTGTCATTCTATAACGTATAACGTTATAGGGTAGAATTTTATAACGAATAACGTTATATGGTATAATTTTATAACGTATAACGTTATATGGTATTATTTTATAGCGTATAACGTTATATGGTATTAGTTTATAGCGTATAACGATATATAATATTATTTTATAACGTATAACGTTATAGAGTATTATTTTATAACGTATAACGTTATGTCGTATTATTTGATAACGTATGACGTTATATAATATTATTTTATAACGTATAGCGTTAGGTAGTGTAACGTTATTACGTATAACGTTATATGGTATTACTTTATAACGTAAAACGATATATAATATTATTTTATAACGTATAACGGCATATCGTATTATTTTATAACGTATAACGTTATGTAGTGTTACGTTATAACGTATAACAATAGATAGTGTTACGTTATAACGTTATACAGCATTACGTTATAACGTATAATGTTATACGGTATTATTTTATAACTTATAACGTTATATGGTATTATTTTCTAACGTATAACGATATATAGTATTAGTTGATAACGTATAACGTCATATATTAATATTTTATAACGTATAACATTATATGGTATTATTTTCTAACGTATAACGTTATATAGTATTATTTTATAACGCATAACGTTATGTAGTGTTACGTTATAACGTATAACGTTATATAGTGTTACGTTATAACGTTATACAGCATTACGTTATAACGTATAATGTTATACGGTATTATTTTGTAACGTATAACGTTATATGGTATAATTTTATAACGTATAACGTTATATGGTATTATTTTATAACGTATAACGATATATCATATTATTTTATAACGTATAACGGTTTATCGTATTATTTCATAACATACAACGTTATATGGTATTATTTTATAACGTATAACGTTATATAGTATTATTTTATATTGCATAACGTTATGTAGTGTTACGTTATAACGTTATACGGCATTACGTTATAACGTATAACGTTATACGGTGTCATTTTATATCGTATCACGTTATATGGTATAATTTTATAACGTATAACGTTATATGGTATGATTTTATAACGTATAACGGTATACAGTATTATTTTATAACGTATAACTTTATGTAGTGTTACGTTATAACGTATAACGTTATATAGTGTTACGTTACAACGTTATACGGCATTACGTTATAACGTATAATGTTATACAGTATTATTTTATAACGTATAACGTTATATGGTGTAATTTTATAACGTATAACGTTATATGGTATTATTTTATAGCGTATAACGATATATAATATTATTTTATAACGTATGACGTTATAGAGTATTATTTTATGTCGTATAACGTTACGTCGTATTAGTTTATTACGTATGGCGTTATATAATATTATTTTATAACGTATAGCGTTAGGTAGTGTTACGTTATAACGTATAACGTTATATAGTGTTACGTTATAACGTTATACAGCATTACGTTATAACGTATAATGTTATACGGTGTTATTGTATAACGTATAACGTTATATGGTATTATTTTCTAACGTATAACGTTATATAGTATTATTTTCTAACGTATAACGATATATAGTGTTACGTTGTAACGTTATACGGCATTACGTTATAACGTATAATGTTATATAGTATTATTTTATAACGTATAACGTTATGTAGTGTTACGTTATAACGTATAACGTTATATAGTGTTACGATATAACGTTACACAGCATTACGTTACAACGTATAATGTTATACGGTGTTATTTTATAACGTATAACGTTATATGTTATAATTTTATAAAGTATAACGTTAAGTAATACTATTTTATAACGTATAACGTTATATGGTATTATTTTCTAACGTATAACGTTATATAGTATTATTTTATAACATATAACTTTATGTAGTGTTACGTTATAACGTGTAACGTTATATAGTGTTACGTTATAACGTTATACGGCATTACGTTATAACGTATATTGTTATACGTTGTCATTCTATAACGTATAACGTTATAGGGTAGAATTTTATAACGTATAACGTTATATGGTATTATTTTATAACGTATAACGGTATATCGTCTTATTGCATAACATATATCGTTATGTGGTATTATTTAATAACGTATAACGTTATATAGTATTATTTTTTTACGTATAACGTTATGTAGTGTTACGATATAACGTATAACGTTATATAGTGTTACGTTATAACGTTATACCGCATTACGTTATAACGTATAATGTTATACGGTATTCTTTTATAACGTATAACGTTATATGGTGTAATTTTATAACGTATAACGTTATATGGTATTATTTTATAACGTATAACGGTATATCGTATTATTTCATAACAGATAACGTTATATGGTATTATTTTATAACGCATAACGTTATATAGTATTATTTTATAACGTATAACGTTATGTAGTGTTACGTTATAACGTTATACGGCATTACGTTATAACGTATAACGTTATACGGTGTCATTTTATATCGTATCACGTTATATGGTATAATTTTAAAACGTATAACTTTATATGGTATTATTTTATAACGTATAACGTTATATAATATTATTTTATAACGTATAACGTTATATCGTATTATTTTATAGCGTATAACGATATATAATATTATTTTATAACGTATAACGTTATATAGTATTATTTTATAACGTATAACGTTATGTCGTATTATTTTATAACGTATGACGTTATATAATATTATTTTATAACGTATGGCGTTAGGTAGTGTTACGTTATAACATATAACGTCATATTGTGTTACGTTATAAAGTTATACAGCATTACGTTATAACGTATATTGTTATACGGTGTCATTTTATAACGTATAACGTTATAGGGTGTAATTTTATAACGTATAACGTTATATGGAATTTTTTTATAACGTATAACGGTATATCGTATTATTTCATAACATATAACGTTATATGGTATTATTTTATAACGTATAACGTTATATGGTATTATTTTATAGCGCATAACGATATATAATTTTATTTTATAACGTACAACGTTATATAGTATTATTTTATAACGTATAAAGTTATGTATTGTTACGTTATAACGTTATACAGCATTACGTTAAAACGTATAATGTTATACGGTATTATTTTATAACGTATAACGTTATATGGTGTAATTTTGTAACGTATAACGTTATATGGTTTTATTTTATAGCGTATAACGATATATAATATTATTTTATAACGTATGACGTTATATAGTATTATTTTATGTCGTATAACGGTACGTCGTATTAGTTTATTACGTATGGCGTTATATAATATTATTTTATAACGTATAGCGTTAGGTAGTGTTACGTTATAACGTATAACGTTATATAGTGTTACGTTATAACGTTATACAGCATTACGTTATAACGTATAATGTTATACGGTGTTCTTTTATAACGAATAACGTTATATGGTGTAATTTTATAACGTATTACGTTATATGGTATTATTTTATAGCGTATAACGATATATAATATTATTTTATAACTTATAACGTTATATAGTATTATTTTATAACGTATAACGTTATGTCGTATTATTTTATAACGTATGACGTTATATAATATTATTTTATAACGTATGGCGTTAGGTAGTGTTACGTTATAACATATAACGTCATATTGTGTTACGTTATAAAGTTATACAGCATTACGTTATAACGTATATTGTTATACGGTGTCATTTTATAACGTATAACGTTATAGGGTGTAATTTTATAACGTATAACGTTATATGGAATTTTTTTATAACGTATAACGGTATATGGTATTATTTCATAACATATAACGTTATATGGTATTATTTTATAACGTATAACGTTATATGGTATTATTATATAGCGCATAACGATATATAATTTTATTTTATAACGTACAACGTTATATAGTATTATTTTATAACGTATAACGTTATGTATTGTTACGTTATAACGTTATACAGCATTACGATAAAACGTATAATGTTATACGGTATTATTTTATATCGTATAACGTTATATGGTATTATCTTCTAACATATAACGTTATAGAGTATTATTTTATAACGTATAACGTTATGTAGTGTTACGTTATAACGTTATACGGGATTACGATATAACGTATAACGTTATACGGTATTATTTTCTAACGTATAACGATATATAGTATTAGTTTATAACGTATAACGTCATATATTAATATTTTATAACGTATAACATTATATGGTATTATTTTCTAACGTATAACGTTATATAGTATTATTTTATAACGCATAACGTTATGTAGTGTTACGTTATAACGTATAACGTTATATAGTGTTACGTTATAACGTTATACAGCATTACGTTATAACGTATAATGTTATACGGTATTATTTTATAACGTATAACGTTATATGGTATTATCTTCTAACATATAACGTTATAGAGTATTATTTTATAACGTACAACGTTATGTAGTGTTACGTTATAACGTTATACGGCATTACGTTATAACGTATAACGTTATACGGTGTCATTTTATATCGTATCACGTTATATGGTATAATTTTATATCGTATAACGCTATGTAGTGTTACGTTATAACGTATAACGTTATATAGTGTTACGTTATAACGTTATACGGCAATACGTTATAACGTATAACGTTATACGGTGTGATTTTATGTCGTATCACGTTATATGGTATAATTTTATAACGTATAACGTTATATGGTATTATTTTATAACGTATAACGATATAAAGTATTATTTTGTAACGTATAACGTTATGTAGTGTTACGTTATAACGTATAACGTTATATAGTGTTACGTTACAACGTTATACGGTATTACCTATAACGTATAATGTTATACAGTATTATTTTATAACGTATAACGTTATATGGTGTAATTTTATAACGTATAACGTTATACGGTATTATTTTATAGCGTATAACGATATATAATATTATTTTATAACGTATAACCTTATATAGTATTATTTTATATCGTATAACGTTACGTCGTATTAGTTTATTACGTATGGCGTTATATAATATTATTTTATAACGTATAGCGTTAGGTAGTGTTACGTTATAACGTATAACGTTATATAGTGTTACGTTATAACGTTATACAGCATTACGTTATAATGTATAATGTTATACGGTTTTATTTTTCAACGTATAACGTTATAGGTTATAATTTTATAACGTGTAAGGTTATATAGTATTATTCCATAACGTATAACGATATATAATATTATTTTATACGTTTAACGTTATATAGCATTATTTTATAACGTATAACGATATATAATATTATTTTATAACGTATAACGTTATATAGTATTATTTTATAACGTATAAGTTATATAGTATTATTTTATAACGTATAACGTATTGTTGTGTTACGTTATAATGTATAACGTTATATAGTGTTACGTTATAACGTTATACGGCATTACGTTATAACGTATAACGTTATACGGTGTCATTTTATATCGTATCACGTTATATGGTATAATTTTATAACGTATAACGTTATATGGTATTATTTTGTAACGTATAACGATATACAGTATTATTTTATAACGTATAACTTTATGTAGTGTTACGTTATAACGTATAACGTTATATAGTGTTACGTTACAACGTTATACGGCATTACGTTATAACGTATAATGTTATACAGTATTATTTTATAACGTATAACGTTATATGGTGTAATTTTATAACGTATAACGTTATATGGTATTATTTTATAGCGTATAACGATATATAATATTATTTTATAACGTATGACGTTATATAGTATTATTTTATGTCGTATAACGGTACGTCGTATTAGTTTATTACGTATGGCGTTATATAATATTATTTTATAACGTATAGCGCTAGGTAGTGTTACGTTATAACGTTATACGGCATTACGTTATAACGTATAATGTTATACGGTGTCATTTTATAACGTATAACGTTATATGGTATAATTTTATAAAGTATAACGTTATGTAATACTATTTTATAACGTATAACGGTATATAATATTATTTTATAACGCATAACGTTATATAGTATTATTTTATAACTTATAACGTTTTGTAGTGTTACATTATAAAGGAGAACGTTATATAGTGTTACGTTATAACGTTATACAGCATTACGTTATAACGTATAATGTTATACGGTATTATTTTATAACGCATAACGTTATATAGTATTATTTTATAACATATAACGTTATGTAGTGTTACGTTATAACGTATAACGTTATATAGTGTTACGCTATAACGTTATACGGCGTTACGTTATAACGTATATTGTGATACGGTGTCATTCTATAACGTATAACGTTATAGGGTAGAATTTTATAACGTATAACGTTATATGGTATTATTTTATAACGTATAACGTTATATCGTATTATTGCATAACATATATCGTTATGTGGTATTATTTAATAACGTATAACGTTATATAGTATTATTTTTTTACGTATAACGTTATGTAGTGTTACGATATAACGTATAACGTTATACTGCATTACGTTATAACGCATAATGTTATACTGTGTTATTTTATAACGAATAACGTTATATGGTATAATTTTATAACGTATAACTTTATATGGTATTATATTATAGCGTATAACGATATATAATTTTATTTTATAACGTACAACGTTATATAGTATTATTTTATAACGTATAACGTTATGTAGTGTTACGTTATAACGTATAACGTTATATAGTGTTTTGTTATAACGTTATACAGCATTGCGTTATAACGTATAATGTTATACGGTGTCATTCTATAACGTATATCGTTATAGGGTAGAATTTTATAACTTATAACGTTATATGGTATTATTTCATAACGTATAATGATATATAATACTACTTTATAACGTATAACGGTATATCGTGTTATTTCATAACATATAATGTTATATGGTATTATTTTATAACGTATAACGGTATATCGTATTATTTCATAACATATATCGTTATGTGGTATTATTTAATAACGTATAACGTTATATAGTATTATTTTTTTACGTATAACGTTATGTAGTGTTACGTTATAACGTTATACAGCATTACGTTATAACGTATAATGTTATACGGTGTCATTCTATAACGTATAACGTTATAGGGTAGAATTTTATAACGAATAACGTTATATGGTATAATTTTATAACGTATAACGTTATATGGTATTATTTTATAGCGTATAACGTTATATGGTATTAGTTTATAGCGTATAACGATATATAATATTATTTTATAACGTATAACGTTATAGAGTATTATTTTATAACGTATAACGTTATGTCGTATTATTTGATAACGTATGACGTTATATAATATTATTTTATAACGTATAGCGTTAGGTAGTGTAACGTTATTACGTATAACGTTATATGGTATTACTTTATAACGTAAAACGATATATAATATTATTTTATAACGTATAACGGCATATCGTATTATTTTATAACGTATAACGTTATGTAGTGTTACGTTATAACGTATAACGTTATATAGTGTTACGTTATAACGTTATACAGCATTACGTTATAACGTATAATGTTATACGGTATTATTTTGTAACGTATAACGTTATATGGTATAATTTTATAACGTATAACGTTATATGGTATTATTTTATAACGTATAACGATATATCATATTATTTTATAACGTATAACGGTTTATCGTATTATTTCATAACATACAACGTTATATGGTATTATTTTATAACGTATAACGTTATATAGTATTATTTTATATTGCATAACGTTATGTAGTGTTACGTTATAACGTTATACGGCATTACGTTATAACGTATAACGTTATACGGTGTCATTTTATATCGTATCACGTTATATGGTATAATTTTATAACGTATAACGTTATATGGTATGATTTTATAACGTATAACGGTATACAGTATTATTTTATAACGTATAACTTTATGTAGTGTTACGTTATAACGTATAACGTTATATAGTGTTACGTTACAACGTTATACGGCATTACGTTATAACGTATAATGTTATACAGTATTATTTTATAACGTATAACGTTATATGGTGTAATTTTATAACGTATAACGTTATATGGTATTATTTTATAGCGTATAACGATATATAATATTATTTTATAACGTATGACGTTATAGAGTATTATTTTATGTCGTATAACGTTACGTCGTATTAGTTTATTACGTATGGCGTTATATAATATTATTTTATAACGTATAGCGTTAGGTAGTGTTACGTTATAACGTATAACGTTATATAGTGTTACGTTATAACGTTATACAGCATTACGTTATAACGTATAATGTTATACGGTGTTATTGTATAACGTATAACGTTATATGGTATTATTTTCTAACGTATAACGTTATATAGTATTATTTTCTAACGTATAACGATATATAGTGTTACGTTGTAACGTTATACGGCATTACGTTATAACGTATAATGTTATATAGTATTATTTTATAACGTATAACGTTATGTAGTGTTACGTTATAACGTATAACGTTATATAGTGTTACGTTATAACGTTACACAGCATTACGTTACAACGTATAATGTTATACGGTGTTATTTTATAACGTATAACGTTATATGTTATAATTTTATAAAGTATAACGTTAAGTAATACTATTTTATAACGTATAACGTTATATGGTATTATTTTCTAACGTATAACGTTATATAGTATTATTTTATAACATATAACTTTATGTAGTGTTACGTTATAACGTGTAACGTTATATAGTGTTACGTTATAACGTTATACGGCATTACGTTATAACGTATATTGTTATACGTTGTCATTCTATAACGTATAACGTTATAGGGTAGAATTTTATAACGTATAACGTTATATGGTATTATTTTATAACGTATAACGGTATATCGTCTTATTGCATAACATATATCGTTATGTGGTATTATTTAATAACGTATAACGTTATATAGTATTATTTTTTTACGTATAACGTTATGTAGTGTTACGATATAACGTATAACGTTATATAGTGTTACGTTATAACGTTATACCGCATTACGTTATAACGTATAATGTTATACGGTATTCTTTTATAACGTATAACGTTATATGGTGTAATTTTATAACGTATAACGTTATATGGTATTATTTTATAACGTATAACGGTATATCGTATTATTTCATAACAGATAACGTTATATGGTATTATTTTATAACGCATAACGTTATATAGTATTATTTTATAACGTATAACGTTATGTAGTGTTACGTTATAACGTTATACGGCATTACGTTATAACGTATAACGTTATACGGTGTCATTTTATATCGTATCACGTTATATGGTATAATTTTAAAACGTATAACTTTATATGGTATTATTTTATAACGTATAACGTTATATAATATTATTTTATAACGTATAACGTTATATCGTATTATTTTATAACATATAATGTTATATGGTATTATTTTATAACGCATAACGTTATATAGTATTATTTTATAACGTATAACGTTAAGTAGTGTTACGTGATAACGTATAACGTTATATAGTCTTACGTTATAACGTTTTACGGCATTACGTTATAACGTATAATGTTATACAGTATTATTTTATAACGTGTATCGTTATATGGTATGATTTTCTAACGTATAACGTTATATAGTATTATTTTATAACGTATAACGTTATGTAGTGTTACGTTATAACGTATAACGTTATATAGTGTTACGTTATAACGTTCTACAGCATTACGTTATAATGTATAATGTTATACGGTGTTATTTTTCAACGTATAACGTTATATGTTATAATTTTATAACGTATAACGTTATATGGTAATATTCTACAGCGTATAACGATATATAATATTATTTTATAACGTATGACGTTATATAATATTATTTTATAACGTATAGCGTTATGTAGTGTTACGTTATAACATATAACGTTATATAGTGTTACGCTATATCGTTATACAGCATTACGTTATAACGTATAATGTTATACGGTATTCTTTTATAACGTATAACCTTATGTAGTGTTACGTTATAACGTATAACGTTATGTAGTGTTACGTTATAACGTATAACGTTATATAGTCTTACGTTATATCGTTCTACAGCATTACGTTATAATGTATAATGTTATACGGTGTTATTTTTCAACGTATAACGTTATATGTTATAATTTTAAAACGTATAACTTTATATGGTATTATTTTATAACGTATAACGTTATATAGTGTTACGTTATAACGTTATACGGCATTACGTTATAACGTATAATGTTATACGGTGTCATTTTATAACGTATAACGTTATATGGTATAATTTTATAAAGTATAACGTTATGTAATACTATTTTATAGCGTATAACGGTATATAATATTATTTTATAACGCATAACGTTATATATTATTATTATATAACTTATAACGTTTTGTAGTATTACATTATAACGGAGAACGTTATATAGTGTTACGTTATAACGTTATACAGCATTACGTTATAACGTATAATGTTATACGGTATTATTTTATAACGTATAACGTGATATGGTATTATTTTCTAACGAATAACGTTATATAGTATTATTTCATAACGTATAACGTTATGTAGTGTTACGTTATAACGTATAACGTTATGTAGTGTTACGTTATAACGTTATACGGCATTATGTTATAACGTATAACGTTAAACGGTGTCATTTTATATCGTAGCACGTTATATGGTATAATATTATAACGTATAACGTTATATGGTATAATTTTATAACGTATAACGATATATAATAGTATTTTATTACGTATAACGTTATATCGTATTATTTTATAACATACAACGTTATATGGTATTATTTTATAACATACAACGTTATATGGTATTATTTTATAACGTATAACGTTATGTAGTGTTACGTTATAACGTGTAACGTTATATAGTGTTAGGTTATAACGTTATACGGCATTACGTTATAACGCATAATGTTATACTGTGTTATTTTATAACGAATAACGTTATATGGTATAATTTTATAACGTATAACTTTATATGGTATTATATTATAGCGTATAACGATATATAATTTGTTTTATAACGTACAACGTTATATAGTATTATGTTATATCGTATAACGTTATGTAGTGTTACGTTATAACGTATAACGTTATATAGTGTTACGTTATAACGTTATACAGCATTACGTTATAACGTATAATGTTATACGGTGTCATTCTGTAACGTATAACGTTATAGGGTAGAATTTTATAACGTATAACGGTATATCGTGTTATTTCATAACATATAACGTTATATGGTATTATTTTATATCGTGCAACGTTATAAAGTATTATTTGATAACGTACAACGTTATGTAGTGTTACGTCATGACGTATAACGTTTTGTAGTGTTACGTTATAACGTATAACGTTATATAGTGTTACGTTATAACGTTATACAGCATTACGTTACAACGTGTAATGTTATACGGTGTTATTTTATAAGGAATAACGTTATATGGTGTAATTTTATAACGTATAACGTTATATGGTATTAGTTTATAGCGTATAACGATATATAATATTATTTTATAACGTATAACGTTATAGAGTATTATTTTATAACGTATAACGTTATGTCGTATTATTTGATAACGTATGACGTTATATAATATTATTTTATAACGTATAGCGTTAGGTAGTGTTACGTTATTACGTATAACGTTATATGGTATTACTTTATAACGTAAAATGATATATAATATTATTTTATAACGTATAACGGCATATCGTATTATTTTATAACGTATAACGTTATGTAGTGTTACGTTATAACGTATAACGATAGATAGTGTTACGTTATAACGTTATATAGCATTACGTTATAACGTATAATGTTATACGGTATTATTTTATAACGTATAACGTTATATGGTATTATTTTCTAACGTATAACTATATATAGTATTAGTTTATAACGTATAACGTCATATATTAATATTTTATAACGTATAACGTTATATGGTATTATTTTATAGCGTATAACGATATATAATATTATTTTATAACGTATAACGTTAGATAGTATTATTTTATAACTGATAACGTTATGTCGTATTATTTTATAACGTATGACGTTATATAATATTATTTTATGACGTATGGCGTTATGTAGTGTTGCGTTATAACATATAACGTTATATAGTGTTACGTTATAACGTTATACAGCATTACGTTATAACGTATAATGTTATACGTTGTTATTTTATAACGAATAACGTTATATGGTGTAATTTTATAACGTATAACGTTATATGGTATTATTTTATAACGTGTAACGGTATATCGTATTATTTCATAACAGATAACGTTATATGGTATTATTTTATAACGCATAACGTTATATAGTATTATTTTATAACGTATAACGTTATGTAGTGTTACGTTATAACGTTATATAGTGTTACGTTATGACGTTATACGGCATTACGTGATAACGTATAACGTTATATAGTCTTACGTTATAACGTTTTACGGCATTACGTTATAACGTATAATGTTATACAGTATTATTTTATAACGTGTAACGTTATATGGTATGATTTTCTAACGTATAACGTTATATAGTATTATTTTATAACGTATAACGTTATGTAGTGTTACGTTATAACGTATAACGTTATATAGTGTTATGCTATATCGTTATACAGCATTACGTTATAACGTATAATGTTATACGGTATTCTTTTATAACGTATAACCTTATGTAGTGTTACGTTATAACGTATAACGTTATGTAGTGTTACGTTATAACGTATAACGTTATATAGTCTTACGTTATAACGTTCTACAGCATTACGTTATAATGTATAATGTTATACGGTGTTATTTTTCAACGTATAACGTTATATGTTATAATTTTAAAACGTATAACTTTATATGGTATTATTTTATAACGTATAACGTTATATAATATTATTTTATAACGTATAATGTTATACAGTATTATTTTATAACGTATAACGTTATATGTTATTCTTTTCTAACGTATAACGTTATATAGTATTATTTTATAACGTATAACGTTATGTAGTGTTACGTTATAACGTATAACGTTATATAGTGTTACGTTATAACGTTATATAGTGTTACGTTATAACGTTATACAGCCTTACGTTATAACGTATAATGTTATACGTTGTTATTTTATAACGAATAACGTTATATGGTGTAATTTTATAACGTATAACGTTATATAATATTATTTTATAACGTATAACGTTATATCGTATTATTTTATAACATATAATGTTATATGGTATTATTTTATAACGCATAACGTTATATAGTATTATTTTATAACGTATAACGTTATGTAGTGTTACGTGATAACGTATAACGTTATATAGTCTTACGTTATAACGTTTTACGGCATTACGTTATAACGTATAATGTTATACAGTATTATTTTATAACGTGTAACGTTATATGGTATGATTTTCTAACGTATAACGTTATATAGTATTATTTTATAACGTATAACGTTATGTAGTGTTACGTTATAACGTATAACGTTATATAGTGTTACGTTATAACGTTCTACAGCATTACGTTATAATGTATAATGTTATACGGTGTTATTTTTCAACGTATAACGTTATATGTTATAATTTTATAACGTATAACGTTATATGGTAATATTCTACAGCGTATAACGATATATAATATTATTTTATAACGTATGACGTTATATAATTTTATTTTATAACGTATAGCGTTATGTAGTGTTACGTTATAACATATAACGTTATATAGTGTTACGCTATATCGTTATACAGCATTACGTTATAACGTATAATGTTATACGGTATTCTTTTATAACGTATAACCTTATGTAGTGTTACGTTATAACGTATAACGTTATGTAGTGTTACGTTATAACGTATAACGTTATATAGTCTTACGTTATATCGTTCTACAGCATTACGTTATAATGTATAATGTTATACGGTGTTATTTTTCAACGTATAACGTTATATGTTATAATTTTAAAACGTATAACTTTATATGGTATTATTTTATAACGCATAACGTTATATAGTATTATTTTATAACGTATAACGTTATGTAGTGTTACGTGATAACGTATAACGTTATATAGTCTTACGTTATAACGTTTTACGGCATTACGTTATAACGTATAATGTTATACAGTATTATTTTATAACGTGTAACGTTATATGGTATGATTTTCTAACGTATAACGTTATATAGTATTATTTTATAACTTATAACGTTTTGTAGTGTTACATTATAACGGAGAACGTTATATAGTGTTACGTTATAACGTTATACAGCAGTACGTTATAACGTATAATGTTATACGGTATTATTTTATAACGTATAACGTTATATGGTATTATCTTCTAACATATAACGTTATAGAGTATTATTTTATAACGTATAACGTTATGTCGTGTTACGTTATAACGTTATACGGCATTACGTTATAACGTATAACGTTATATGGTATTATTTTATAACGTATAGCGATATACAGTATTATTCTGTAACGTATAACGTTATGTAGTGTTACGTTATAACGTATAACGTTATATAGTGTTACGTTACAACGTTATACGGTATTACCTATAACGTATAATGTTATACAGTATTATTTTATAACGTATAACGTTATATGGTGTAATTTTATAACGTATAACGTTATATGGTATTATTTTATAGCGTATAACGATATATAATATTATTTTATAACGTATAACCTTATATAGTATTATTTTATATCATATAACGTTACGTCGTATTAGTTTATTACGTATGGCGTTATATAATATTATTTTATAACGTATAGCTTCATGTAGTGTCACGTTATAACGTATAACGTTATATAGTGTTACGTTATAACGTTATACAGCATTACGTTATAACGTGTAATGTTATACGGTGTTATTTTATAAGGAATAACGTTATATGGTGCAATTTTATAACGTATAACGTTATATGGTATTAGTTTATAACGTATAACGATATATAATATTATTGTATAACGTATAACGTTATAGAGTATTATTTTATAACGTATAAGGTTATGTCGTATTATTTTATAACGTATGACGTTATATAATATTATTTTATAACGTATAGCTTCATGTAGTGTCACGTTATAACGTATAACGTTATATAGTGTTACGTTATAACGTTATACAGCATTACGTTATAACGTGTAATGTTATACGGTGTTATTTTATAAGGAATAACGTTATATGGTGTAATTTTATAACGTATAACGTTATATGGTATTAGTTTATAGCGTACAACGATATATAATATTATTTTATAACGTATAACGTTATAGAGTATTATTTTATAACGTATAACGTTATGTCGTATTATTTGATAACGTATGACGTTATATAATATTATTTTATAACGTATAGCGTTAGGTAGTGTTACGTTATTACGTATAACGTTATATGGTATTACTTTATAACGTAAAACGATACATAATATTATTTTCTAACGTATAACGTTATATAGTATTATTTTATAACGTATAACGTTATGTAGTGTTACGTTATAACGTATAACGTTATATAGTGTTACGTTATAACGTTCTACAGCATTACGTTATAATGTATAATGTTATACGTTGTTATTTTTCAACGTATAACGTTATATGTTATAATTTTATAACGTATAACGTTATATGGTAATATTCTACAGCGTATAACGATATATAATATTATTTTATAACGTATGACGTTATATAATATTATTTTATAACGTATAACGTTATGTAGTGTTACGTGATAACGTATAACGTTATATAGTCTTACGTTATATCGTTATACAGCATTACGTTATAACGTATAATGTTATACAGTATTATTTTATAACGAATAACGTTATATGGTGTAATTTTATAACGTATAACTTTATATGGTATTATATTATAGCGTATAACGATATATAATTTGTTTTATAACGTACAACGTTATATAGTATTATTTCATAACGTATAACGATATATAATATTATTTTATAACGTTTAACGTTATATAGCATTATTTTATAACGTATAACGATATATAATATTATTTTATAACGTATAAGGTTATATAGTATTATTTTATATTGTATAACGTTATGTAGTGTTACGTTATATCGTATAACGTTATATAGTGTTACGTTATAACGTTATACAGCATTGCGTTATAACGTATAATGTTATACGGTGCCATTCTATAACGTATAACGTTATAGGGTAGAATTTTATAACCTATAACGTTATATGGTATTATTTCATAACGTATAACGATATATAATACTATTTTATAACGTATAACGGTATATCGTGTTATTTCATAACATATAACGTTATATGGTATTATTTTATAACGTATAACGGTATATCGTATTATTTCATAACATATATCGTTATGTGGTATTATTTAATAACGTATAACGTTATATAGTATTATTTTTTTAAGTATAACGTTATGTAGTGTTACGATATAACGTATAACGTTATACAGCATTACGTTATAACCTATAATGTTATACGGTTTTATTTTATAACGAATAACGTTATATGGTATAATTTTATAACGTATAACTTTATATGGTATTATATTATAGCGTATAACGATATATAATTTGTTTTATAACGTACAACGTTATATAGTATTATTTTATAACGTATAACGTTATGTAGTGTTACGTTATAACGTATAACGTTATATAGTGTTACGTTATAACGTTATACAGCATTACGTTATAACGTATAATGTTATACGGTATTATTTTATAACGTATAACGTTATACGGTGTCATTTTATATCGTATCACGTTATATGGTATAATTTTATAACGTATAACGTTATGTAGTGTTACGTTATAACGTATAACGTTATATAGTGTTACGTTATAACGTTATACGGCATTACGTTATAACGTATAACGTTATACGGTGTCATTTTATATCGTATCACGTTATATGGTATAATTTTATAACGTATAACGTTATGTAGTGTTACGTTATAACGTATAACGTTATATAGTGTTACGTTACAACGTTATACGG
Organism: Bombus dahlbomii; assembly: GCA_037178635.1. Classification (NCBI taxonomy): domain Eukaryota; kingdom Metazoa; phylum Arthropoda; class Insecta; order Hymenoptera; family Apidae; genus Bombus; species Bombus dahlbomii. The sequence goes on from CM074105.1 coordinate 223,974, forward strand.
CATTACGTTATAACGTATAATGTTATACAGTATTATTTTATAACGAATAACGTTATATGGTGTAATTCTATAACGTATAACGTTATATGGTATTATTTTATAGCGTATAACGATATATAATACTATTTTATAACGTATAACGTTATATAGTATTATTTTATAACGTATAACGTTATGTAGTGTTACGTTATAACGTATAACGTTATATAGTGTTACGTTATAACGTTATACAGCATTGCGTTATAACGTATAATGTTATACGGTGTCATTCTATAACGTATAACGTTATAGGGTAGAATTTTATGACGTATAACGTTATATGGTATTATTTCATAACGTATAACGATATATAATACTATTTTATAACGTATAACGGTATATCGTGTTATTTCATAACATATAACGTTATATGGTATTATTTTATAACGTATAACGGTATATTGTATTATTTCATAACATATATCGTTATGTGGTATTATTTAATAACGTATAACGTTATATAGTATTATTTTTTTACGTATAACGTTATGTAGTGTTACGATATAACGTATAACGTTATACAGCATTACGTTGTAACCTATAATGTTATACGGTGTTATTTTATAACGATTAACGTTATATGGTATAATTTTATAACGTATAACTTTATATGGTATTATATTATAGCGTATAACGATATATAATTTGTTTTATAACGTACAACGTTATATAGTATTATTTTATAACGTATAACGTTATGTAGTGTTACGTTATAACGTATAACGCTATATAGTGTTACGTTATAACGTTATACAGCATTACGTTATAACGTATAATGTTATACGGTGTCATTCTATAACGTATAACGTTATAGGGTAGAATTTTATAACGAATAACGTTATATGGTATTATTTCATAACGTATAACGATATATAATACTATTTTATAACGTATAACGGTATATCGTGTTATTTCATAACATATAACGTTATATGGTATTATTTTATAACGTACAACGTTATAATGTATTATTTGATAACGTACAACGTTATGTAGTGTTACGTTATAACGTATAACGTTATATAGTGTTACGTTATAACGTTATACAGCATTACGTTATAACGTATAATGTTATACGGTGTTATTTTATAACGAATAACGTTATATGGTATAATTTTATAACGTATAACGTTATATGGTATTATTTTATAGCGTATAACGATATATAATATTATTTTATTACGTATGACGTTATATAGTATTATTTTATAACGTATAAGGTTATGTCGTATTATTTTATAACGTATGACGTTATATAATATTATTTCATAACGTATAGCCTCATGTAGTGTCACGTTATAACGTATAACGTTACATAGTGTTACGTTATAACGTTATACAGCATTACGTTATAACGTATAATGTTATACGGTGTTATTTTATAACGAATAACGTTATATGGTATAATTTTATAACGTATAACGTTATATGGTATTATTTTATAGCGTATAACGATATATAATATTATTTTATAACGTATAACGTTATAGAGTATTATTTTATAACGTATAAGGTTATGTCGTATTATTTTATAACGTATGACGTTATATAATATTATTTTATAACGTATAGCCTCATGTAGTGTCACGTTATAACGTATAACGTTATATAGTGTTACGTTATAACGTTATACAGCATTACGATATAACGTATAATGTTATACGGTGTTATTTTATAACGAATAACGTTATATGGTATAATTTTATAACGTATAACGTTATATGGTATTAGTTTATAGCGTACAACGATATATAATATTATTTTATAACGTATAACGTTATAGAGTATTATTTTATAACGTATAACGTTATGTCGTATTATTTGATAACGTATGACGTTATATAATATTATTTTATAACGTATAGCGTTAGGTAGTGTTACGTTATTACGTATAACGTTATATGGTATTACTTTATAACGTAAAACGATACATAATATTATTTTATAACGTATAACGGCATATCGTATTATTTTATAACGTATAACGTTATGTAGTGTTACGTTATAACGTATAACGATAGATAGTGTTACGTTATAACGTTATACAGCATTACGTTATAACGTATAATGTTATACGGTATTATTTTATAACGTATAGCGTTATATGGTATTATTTTCTAACGTATAACGATATATAGTATTAGTTTATAACGTATAACGTCATATATTAATATTTTATAACGTATAACGGTTTATCGTATTATTTCATAACATATAACGTTATATGGTCTTATTTTATAACGTATAACGTTATAGAGTATTATTTTATAACGTACAACGTTATGTAGTGTTACGTTATAACGTTATACGGCATTACGTTATAACGTATAACGTTATACGGTGTCATTTTATATCGTATCACGTTATATGGAATAATTTTATAACGTATAACGTTATGTAGTGTTACGTTATAACGTATAACGTTATATAGTGTTACGTTATAACGTTATACGGCATTACGTTATAACGTATAACGTTATACGGTGTCATTTTATATCGTATCACGTTATATGGTATAATTTTATAACGTATAACGTTATGTAGTGTTACGTTATAACGTTATACGGCATTACGTTATAACCTATAATGTTATACGGTATTATTTTATAACGTATAACGTTATATGGTGTAATTTTATAACGTATAACGTTATATGGTATTATTTTATAGCGTATAACGATATATAATATTATTTTATAACGTATAACGTTATATAGTATTATTTTATATCGTATAACGTTACGTCGTATTAGTTTATTACGTATGGCGTTATATAATATTATTTTATAACGTATAGCGTTAGGTAGTGTTACGTTATAACGTATAACGTTATATAGTGTTACGTTATAACGTTATACAGCATTACGTTATAATGTATAATGTTATACGGTGTTATTTTTCAACGTATAACGTTATATGGTATAATTTTATAACGTATAACGTTATATAGTATTATTTCATAACGTATAACGATATATAATATTATTTTATAACGTTTAACGTTATATAGCATTATTTTATAACGTATAACGATATATAATATTATTTTATAACGTATAAGGTTATATAGTATTATTTTATAACGTATAACGTTATGTAGTGTTACGTTATATCGTATAACGCTATATACTGTTACGTTATAACGTTATACAGCATTACGTTATAACGTATAATGTTATACGGTGTCATTCTATAACGTATAACGTTATAGGGTAGAATTTTATAACGTATAACGTTATATGGTATTATTTCATAACGTATAACGATATATAATACTATTTTGTAACGTATAACGGTATATCGTGTTATTTCATAACATATAACGTTATATGGTATTATTTTATAACGTGCAACGTTATAATGTATTATTTGATAACGTACAACGTTATGTAGTGTTACGTTATAACGTATAACGTTATATAGTGTTACGTTATAACGTTATACAGCATTACGTTATAACGTATAATGTTATACGGTGTTATTTTATAACGAATAACGTTATATGGTATAATTTTATAACGTATAACGTTATATGGTATTATTTTATAGCGTGTAACGATATATAATATTATTTTATAACGTATGACGTTATATAGTATTATTTTATAACGTATAAGGTTATGTCGTATTATTTTATAACGTATGACGTTATATAATATTATTTTATAACGTATAGCTTCATGTAGTGTCACGTTATAACGTATAACGTTATATAGTGTTACGTTATAACGTATAATGTTATACGGTATTATTTTATAACGTATAACGTTATATGGTATTATTTTCTAACGTATAACGATATATAGTATTAGTTTATAACGTATAACGTCATATATTAATATTTTATAACGTATAACGTTATATGGTATTATTTTCTAACGTATAACGTTATATAGTATTATTTTATAACGCATAACGTTATGTAGTGTTATGTTATAACGTATAACGTTATATAGTGTTACGTTATAACGTTATACAGCATTACGTTATAACCTATAATGTTATACGGTATTATTTTATAACGTATAACGTTATATGGTATAATTTTATAACGTATAACGTTATATGGTATTATTTTATAACGTATAACGATATATCATATTATTTTATAACGTATAACGGTTTATCGTATTATTTCATAACATATAACCTTATATGGTCTTATTTTATAACGTATAACGTTATAGAGTATTATTTTATAGCGTACAACGTTATGTAGTGTTACGTTATAACGTTATACGGCATTACGTTATAACGTATAACGTTATACGGTGTCATTTTATATCGTATCACGTTATATGGTATAATTTTATAACGTATAACGTTATGTAGTGTTACGTTATAACGTATAACGTTATATAGTGTTACGTTACAACGTTATACGGTATTACTTATAACGTATAATGTTATACAGTATTATTTTATAACGTATAACGTTATATGGTGTAATTTTATAACGTATAACGTTATATGGTATTATTTTATAGCGTATAACGATATATAATATTATTTTATAACGTATAGCGTTAGGTAGTGTAACGTTATTACGTATAACGTTATATGGTATTACTTTATAACGTAAAACGATACATAATATTATTTTATAACGTATAACGGCATATCGTATTATTTTATAACGTATAACGTTATGTAGTGTTACGTTATAACGTATAACGATAGATAGTGTTACGTTATAACGTTATACAGCATTACGTTATAACGTATAATGTTATACGGTATTATTTTATAACGTATAACGTTATATGGTATTATTTTCTAACGTATAACGATATATAGTATTAGTTTATAACGTATAACGTCATATATTAATATTTTATAACGTATAACGTTATATGGTATTATTTTCTAACGTATAACGTTATATAGTATTATTTTATAACGCATAACGTTATGTAGTGTTATGTTATAACGTATAACGTTATATAGTGTTACGTTATAACGTTATACAGCATTACGTTATAACCTATAATGTTATACGGTATTATTTTATAACGTATAACGTTATATGGTATAATTTTATAACGTATAACGTTATATGGTATTATTTTATAACGTATAACGATATATCATATTATTTTATAACGTATAACGGTTTATCGTATTATTTCATAACATATAACGTTATATGGTCTTATTTTATAACGAATAACGTTGTAGAGTATTATTTTATAGCGTACAACGTTATGTAGTGTTACGTTATAACGTTATACGGCATTACGTTATAACGTATAACGTTATACGGTGTCATTTTATATCGTATCACGTTATATGGTATAATTTTATAACGTATAACGTTATGTAGTGTTACGTTATAACGTATAACGTTATATAGTGTTACGTTATAACGTTATACGGCATTACGTTATAACGTATAACGTTATACGGTGTCATTTTATATCGTATCACGTTATATGGTATAAGTTTATAACGTATAACGTTATGTAGTGTTACGTTATAACGTATAACTTTATATAGTGTTACGTTATAACGTTATACGGCAATACGTCATAACGTATAACGTTATACGGTGTCATTTTATATCGTATCACGTTATATGGGAAATTTTATAACGTATAACGTTATATGGTATTATTTTATAACGTATAACGATATACAGTATTATGTTATAACGTATAACGTTATGTAGTGTTACGTTATAACGTATAACGTTATATAGTGTTACGTTACAATGTTATACGGTATTACTTATAACGTATAATGTTATACAGTATTATTTTATAACGTATAACGTTATATGGTGTAATTTTATAACGTATAACATTATATGGTATTATTTTATAGCGTAGAACGATATATAATATTATTTTATAACGTATAACGTTATATGGTATTATTTTATAGCGTATAACGATATATAATATTATTTTATAACGTATAACTTTATATGGTATTATTTTATAACGTATAACGTTATGTAGTATTATTTCGTAACGTATAACATTATGTAGTGTTACGTTATAACGTTATACGGCATTACGTTATAACGTATAATGTTATACGGTGTTCTTTTATAACGTATAACTTTATATGGTATAATTTTATAACGTATAACGTTATGTAATATTATTTTATAACGTATAACGGTATATAATATTATTTTATAACGCATAACGTTATATGGTATTATTTTCTAACGTATAACGATATATAATATTATTTTATTACGTATAGCGTTATGTAGTGTTACGTTATAACGTATAACGTTATGCAGTGTTACGTTATAACGGAGAACGTTATATAGTGTTACGTTATAACGTTATACGGCATTACGTTATAACGTATAATGATATACAGTATTATTTTATAACGTATAACGTTATATGGTATTATTTTCTAACGCAAAACGTTATATGGTATTATTTTATAACGTATAACGTTTTGTAGTGTTACATTATAACGGAGAACGTTATATAGTGTTACGTTATAACGTTATACAGCATTACGTTATAACGTATATTGTTATACGGTATTATTTTATGACGTATAACGTTATATGGTATTATTTTCTAACGCATAACGTTATATAGTATTATTTCGTAACGTATAACGTTATGTAGTGTTACGTTATAACGTTATACGGCATTATGTTATAACGTATAACGTTAAACGGTGTCATTTTATATCGTAGCACGTTATATGGTATAATATTATAACGTATAACGTTATATGGTATTATTTTATAACGTATAACGATATATAATATTATTTTATTACGTATAACGTTATATCGTATTATTTTATTACATACAACGTTATATGGTATTATTTTATAACGTATGACGATATATAATATTATTTTATAACGAATAGCGTTATGTAGTGTTACGTTATAACGCATAACGTTATATAGTGTTACGTTATAGCGATATACAGCATTACGTTATAACGTATAATGTTATACGGTATTATTTTATAACGTATAACGATATATAATATTATTTTATAACGTATAACGTTATATAGTATCATTTTATAACGTATAACGTTATATGGTATTATTTTCTAACGCATAACGTTATATGGTATTATTTTATAACGTATAACGTTTTGTAGTGTTACATTATAACGGAGAACGTTATATAGTGTTACGTTATAACGTTATACAGCATTACGTTATAACGTATATTGTTATACGGTATTATTTTATGACGTATAACGTTATATGGTATTATTTTCTAACGTATAACGTTATATAGTATTATTTTATAACGTATAACGTTATGTTGTGTTACGTTATATCGTATAACGTTATATAGTGTTACGTTATAACGTTATACAGCATTACGGTATAACGTATAATGTTATACGGTGTTAGTTTACGACGTATAACGTTATATGGTATAATTTTATAACGTATAAAGTTATATAGTATTATTTTATAACGTATAACTATATATAATAATATTTTATAACGTTTAACGTTATATAGTATTATGTTATAACGTATAACGATATATAATATTATTTTATAACGTATAACGTTATATAGTATTATTTTATAACGTATAACGTTATGTAGTGTTACGTTATAACGTATAACATTATATAGTGTTACGTTATAACGTTATAGAGCATTTCGTTAGAACGTATAAGGTTATACGGTATTATTTTATAACGTATAACGTTATATGGTATTGTTTTCTAACGTATAACGTTATATAGTATTATTTTATAACGTATAACGTTATGTCGTATTATTTTATAACGTATAACGTTATGTTGTGTTACGTTATAACGTATAACGTTATATAGTGTTACGTTATAACGTTATACGGCATTACGTTATAACGTATAACGTTATACGGTGCCATTTTATATCGTATCACGTTATATGGTATAATTTTATAGCGTATAACGATATATAATATTATTTTATAACGTATAACGATATATAATATTATTTTATTACGTATAACGTTATATCCTATTATTTTATAACATATAACGTTATATGGTATTATTTTACAACGTATAACGTTATATAGTATTATTTTATAACGTATAACGTTCTGTAGAGATACGTTATAACGTATAACGTTATATAGTGTCGTTATAACGTTATACAGCATTACGTTATAACGTATAATGTTATACGGTGTTATTTTATAACGAATAACGTTATATGGTATTATTTTATAACGTATAACGATATATAATATTATTTTATAACGTATAACGTTATATCGTATTATTTTATAACACATAACGTTATATGGTATTATTTTATAACGTATAACGTTATATGGTATTATTTTATAGCGCATAACGATATATAATTATATTTTATAACGTACAACGTTATATAGTATTATTTTATAACGTATAACGTTATGTAGTGTTACGTTATAACTTTATACAGCATTACGTTAGAACGTATAATGTTATACGGTATTATTTTATAACGTATAACGTTATATGGTATTATCTTCTAACATATAACGTTATAGAATATTATTTTATAACGTATAACGTTATGTAGTGTTACGTTATATCGTATAACGTTATATAGTGTTACGCTATAACGTTATACGGCATTACGTTATAACGTATAACGTTATATGGTGTCATTTTATATCGTATCACGTTATATGGTATAATTTTATAACGTATAACGTTACATGGCATTATTTTATAACGTAAAACGATATATAATAATATTTTATAACGTATAACGTTATATCGTATTTTTTTATAACATCTAACGTTATATGGTACTATTTTATAACGCATAACGTTATATAGTATTATTTTATAACGTATAACGTTATGTAGTTTTACGTTATAACGTATAACGTTAAATAGTGTTACGCTATAACGTTCTACAGCATTACGTTATAATGTATAATGTTATACGGTGTTATTTTTCAACGTATAACGTTATATATTATAATTTTATAACGTATAACGTTATATAGTATTATTTTATAACGTATAACGATATATAATATTATTTTATAACGTTTAACGTTATATAGCATTATTTGATAACGTATAACGATATATAATATTATTTTATAACGTATAACGTTATATAGTATTATTTTATAACGTATAACGTTATGTCGTATTATTTTATAACGTATGACGTTATATAATATTATTTTGTAACGTATAGCTTCATGTAGTGTCACGTTATAACGTATAACGTTATATAGTGTTACGTTATAACGTTATACAGCATTACGGTATAACGTATAATGTTATACGGTGTTATTTTACAACGAATGACGTTATATGGTGTAATTTTATAACGTATAACGTTATATGGCATTATTTTATAGCGTATAAGGATATATAATATTATTTTATAACGTATAACGTTATATAGTATTATTTTATTACGTATAACGTTATGTAGTGTTACGTTATAACGTTATACGGCATTACGTTATAACGTATAATGTTATACAGTATTATTTTATAACGTATAACGTTATATGGTTTTATTTTCTAACATATAACGTTATAGAGAATTATTTTATAACGTATAACGTTATGTAGTGTTACGTTATAACGTATAACGTTATATTGTGTTACGTTATAACGTTATACGGCATTACGTTATAACGTATAATGTTATACAGTATTATTTTATAACGTATAACGTTATATGGTATGATTTTCTAACGTATAACGTTATATAGTATTATTTTATAACGTATAACTATATATAATAGTATTTTATAACGTTTAACGTTATATAGTATTATGTTATAACGTACAACTATATATAATAGTATTTTATAACGTTTAACGTTATATAGTATTATGTTATAACGTATAACGTTATGTCGTATTATTTTATAACGTATGACGTTATATAATATTACTTTGTAACGTATAGCTTCATGTAGTGTCACGCTATAACGTATAACGTTATATAGTGTTACGTTATAACGTTATACAGCATTACGGTATAACGTATAATGTTATACGGTGTTAGTTTACGACGTATAACGTTATATGGTATAATTTTATAACGTATAAATTTATATAGTATTATTTTATAACGTATAACTATATATAATAATATTTTATAACGTTTAACGTTATATAGTATTATGTTATAACGTATAACGATATATAATATTATTTTATAACGTATAACGTTATATAGTATTATTTTATAACGTATAACGTTATGTAGTGTTACGTTATAACGTATAACATTATATAGTGTTACGTTATAACGTTATAGAGCATTTCGTTAGAACGTATAATGTTATACGGTAATATTTTATAACGTATAACGTTATATGGTATTGTTTTCTAACGTATAACGTTATATAGTATTATTTTATAACGTATAACGTTATGTCGTATTATTTTATAATGTATAACGTTATGTTGTGTTACGTTATAACGTATAACGTTATATAGTGTTACGTTATAACGTTATACGGCATTACGTTATAACGTATAACGTTATACGGTGCCATTTTATATCGTATCACGTTATATGGTATAATTTTATAACGTATAACGTTATATGGCATTATTTTATAACGTAAAACGATATATAATAATATTTTATAACGTATAACGTTATATCGTATTTTTTTATAACATCTAACGTTATATGGTTTTATTTTATAACGCATAACGTTATATAGTATTATTTTATAACGTATAACGTTATGTAGTGTTACGTTATAACGTATAACGTTATATAGTGTTACGTTATAACGTTCTACAGCATTACGTTATAATGTATAATGTTATACGGTGTTATTTTTCAACGTATAACGTTATATGTTATAATTTTATAACGTATAACGTTATATAGTATTATTTTATAACGTATAACGATATATAATATTATTTTATAACGTTTAACGTTATATAGCATTATTTGATAACGTATAACGATATATAATATTATTTTATAACGTATAACGTTATATAGTATTATTTTATAACGTATAACGTTATGTCGTATTATTTTATAACGTATGACGTTATATAATATTATTTTGTAACGTATAGCTTTATGTAGTGTCACGTTATAACGTATAGCATTATATAGTGTTACGTTATAACGTTATACAGCATTACGGTATAACGTATAATGTTATACGGTGTTATTTTACAACGAATGACGTTATATGGTGTAATTTTATAACGTATAACGTTATATGGCATTATTTTATAGCGTATAAGGATATATAATATTATTTTATAACGTATAACGTTATATAGTATTATTTTATTACGTATAACGTTAAGTAGTGTTACGTTATAACGTTATACGGCATTACCTTATAACGTATAATGTTATACAGTATTATTTTATAACGTATAACGTTAAATGGTATGATTTTCTAACGTACAAAGTTATATAGTATTATTTTATAACGTATGACGTTATATAATATTATTTTGTAACGTATAGCTTCATGTAGTTTCAAGTTATAACGTATAACGTTATATAGTGTTACGTTATAACGTTATACGGCATTACGTTATAACGTATAATATTATATAGTATTATTTTATAACGTATAACGTTAAATGGTATGATTTTCTAACGTATAACGTTATATAGTATTATTTTATAACGTATAACGTTAAATGGTATAATTTTATAACGTATAACGTTATGTAATATTATTTTATAACGTATAACGGTATATAATATTATTTTATAACGCATAACGTTATATGGTATTATTTTCTAACGTATAACGATATATAATATTATTTTATTACGTATAGCGTTATGTAGTGTTACGTTATAACGTATAACGTTATGCAGTGTTACGTTATAACGGAGAACGTTATATAGTGTTACGTTATAACGTTATACGGCATTACGTTATAACGTATAATGATATACAGTATTATTTTATAACGTATAACGTTATATGGTATTATTTTCTAACGCATAACGTTATATGGTATTATTTTATAACGTATAACGTTTTGTAGTGTTACATTATAACGGAGAACGTTATATAGTGTTACGTTATAACGTTATACAGCATTACGTTATAACGTATATTGTTATACGGTATTATTTTATGACGTATAACGTTATACGGTATTATTTTCTAACGTATAACGTTATATAGTATTAATTTATAACGTATAACGTTATGTTGTGTTACGTTATATCGTATAACGTTATATAGTGTTACGTTATAACGTTATACAGCATTACGGTATAACGTATAATGTTATACGGTGTTAGTTTACGACGTATAACGTTATATGGTATAATTTTATAACGTATAAAGTTATATAGTATTATTTTATAACGTATAACTATATATAATAATATTTTATAACGTTTAACGTTATTTAGTATTATGTTATAACGTATAACGATATATAATATTATTTCATAACGTATAACGTTATATAGTATTATTTTATAACGTATAACGTTATGTAGTGTTACGTTATAACGTATAACATTATATAGTGTTACGTTATAACGTTATAGAGCATTTCGTTAGAACGTATAATGTTATACGGTATTATTTTATAACGTATAACGTTATATGGTATTGTTTTCTAACGTATAACGTTATATAGTATTATTTTATAACGTATAACGTTATGTCGTATTATTTTATAATGTATAACGTTATGTTGTGTTACGTTATAACGTATAACGTTATATAGTGTTACGTTATAACGTTATACGGCATTACGTTATAACGTATAACGTTATACGGTGCCATTTTATATCGTATCACGTTATATGGTATAATTTTATAACGTATAACGTTATATGGCATTATTTTATAACGTAAAACGATATATAATAATATTTTATAACGTATAACGTTATATCGTATTTTTTTATAACATCTAACGTTATATGGTTTTATTTTATAACGCATAACGTTATGTCGTAATATTTTATAATGTATAACGTTATGTTGTGTTACGTTATAACGTATAACGTTATGTAGTGTTACGTTATAACGTATAACGTTATATAGTGTTACGTTATAACGTTCTACAGCATTACGTTATAATGTATAATGTTATACGGTGTTATTTTTCAACGTATAACGTTATATGTTATAATTTTATAACGTATAACGTTATATAGTATTATTTTATAACGTATAACGATATATAATATTATTTTATAACGTTTAACGTTATATAGCATTATTTGATAACGTATAACGATATATAATATTATTTTATAACGTATAACGTTATATAGTATTATTTTATAACGTATAACGTTATGTCGTATTATTTTATAACGTATGACGTTATATAATATTATTTTGTAACGTATAGCTTTATGTAGTGTCACGTTATAACGTATAACATTATATAGTGTTACGTTATAACGTTATACGGCATTACCTTATAACGTATAATGTTATACAGTATTATTTTATAACGTATAACGTTAAATGGTATGATTTTCTAACGTACAAAGTTATATAGTATTATTTTATAACGTATGACGTTATATAATATTATTTTGTAACGTATAGCTTCATGTAGTTTCAAGTTATAACGTATAACGTTATATAGTGTTACGTTATAACGTTATACGGCATTACGTTATAACGTATAATATTATATAGTATTATTTTATAACGTATAACGTTAAATGGTATGATTTTCTAACGTATAACGTTATATAGTATTATTTTATAACGTATAACGTTAAATGGTATAATTTTATAACGTATAACGTTATGTAATATTATTTTATAACGTATAACGGTATATAATATTATTTTATAACGCATAACGTTATATGGTATTATTTTCTAACGTATAACGATATATAATATTATTTTATTACGTATAGCGTTATGTAGTGTTACGTTATAACGTATAACGTTATGCAGTGTTACGTTATAACGGAGAACGTTATATAGTGTTACGTTATAACGTTATACGGCATTACGTTATAACGTATAATGATATACAGTATTATTTTATAACGTATAACGTTATATGGTATTATTTTCTAACGCATAACGTTATATGGTATTATTTTATAACGTATAACGTTTTGTAGTGTTACATTATAACGGAGAACGTTATATAGTGTTACGTTATAACGTTATACAGCATTACGTTATAACGTATATTGTTATACGGTATTATTTTATGACGTATAACGTTATACGGTATTATTTTCTAACGTATAACGTTATATAGTATTAATTTATAACGTATAACGTTATGTTGTGTTACGTTATATCGTATAACGTTATATAGTGTTACGTTATAACGTTATACAGCATTACGGTATAACGTATAATGTTATACGGTGTTAGTTTACGACGTATAACGTTATATGGTATAATTTTATAACGTATAAAGTTATATAGTATTATTTTATAACGTATAACTATATATAATAATATTTTATAACGTTTAACGTTATTTAGTATTATGTTATAACGTATAACGATATATAATATTATTTCATAACGTATAACGTTATATAGTATTATTTTATAACGTATAACGTTATGTAGTGTTACGTTATAACGTATAACATTATATAGTGTTACGTTATAACGTTATAGAGCATTTCGTTAGAACGTATAATGTTATACGGTATTATTTTATAACGTATAACGTTATATGGTATTGTTTTCTAACGTATAACGTTATATAGTATTATTTTATAACGTATAACGTTATGTCGTATTATTTTATAATGTATAACGTTATGTTGTGTTACGTTATAACGTATAACGTTATATAGTGTTACGTTATAACGTTATACGGCATTACGTTATAACGTATAACGTTATACGGTGCCATTTTATATCGTATCACGTTATATGGTATAATTTTATAACGTATAACGTTATATGGCATTATTTTATAACGTAAAACGATATATAATAATATTTTATAACGTATAACGTTATATCGTATTTTTTTATAACATCTAACGTTATATGGTTTTATTTTATAACGCATAACGTTATGTCGTAATATTTTATAATGTATAACGTTATGTTGTGTTACGTTATAACGTATAACGTTATGTAGTGTTACGTTATAACGTATAACGTTATATAGTGTTACGTTATAACGTTCTACAGCATTACGTTATAATGTATAATGTTATACGGTGTTATTTTTCAACGTATAACGTTATATGTTATAATTTTATAACGTATAACGTTATATAGTATTATTTTATAACGTATAACGATATATAATATTATTTTATAACGTTTAACGTTATATAGCATTATTTGATAACGTATAACGATATATAATATTATTTTATAACGTATAACGTTATATAGTATTATTTTATAACGTATAACGTTATGTCGTATTATTTTATAACGTATGACGTTATATAATATTATTTTGTAACGTATAGCTTTATGTAGTGTCACGTTATAACGTATAACATTATATAGTGTTACGTTATAACGTTATACAGCATTACGGTATAACGTATAATGTTATACGGTGTTATTTTACAACGAATGACGTTATATGGTGTAATTTTATAACGTATAACGTTATATGGCATTATTTTATAGCGTATAAGGATATATAATATTATTTTATAACGTATAACGTTATATAGTATTATTTTATTACGTATAACGTTATGTAGTGTTACGTTATAACGTTATACGGCATTACCTTATAACGTATAATGTTATACAGTATTATTTTATAACGTATAACGTTAAATGGTATGATTTTCTAACGTACAAAGTTATATAGTATTATTTTATAACGTATAACTATATATAATAGTATTTTATAACGTTTAACGTTATATAGTATTATGTTATAACGTATAACGGTATATAGTGTTACGTTATAACGTTATAGATCATTACGTTAGAACGTATAATGTTATACGGTATTATTTTATAACGTATAACGTTATATGGTATTATTTTCTAACGTATAACGTTATATAGTATTATTTTATAACGTATAACGTTATGTCGTATTATTTTATAACGTATGACGTTATATAATATTATTTTGTAACGTATAGCTTCATGTAGTTTCAAGTTATAACGTATAACGTTATATAGTGTTACGTTATAACGTTATACGGCATTACGTTATAACGTATAATATTATATAGTATTATTTTATAACGTATAACGTTAAATGGTATGATTTTCTAACGTATAACGTTATATAGTATTATTTTATAACGTATAACGTTATGTAGTGTTACGTTATAACGTATAACGTTATAAAGTGTTACGTTATAACGTTATACAGCATTACGTTATAACGTATAATGTTATACGGTGTTATTTTATAACGAATAACGTTATATCGTATAATTTTATAACGTATAACGTTATATGGTATTATTCTATAGCGTATAACGATATATAATTTTATTTTATAACGTACAGCGTTATATAGTATTATTTTATAACGTATAACGTTATGTAGTCTTACAATATAACGTATAACGTTATATGGTGTTACGTTATAACGTTATACGGCATTACGTTATAACGTATAACATTATATGGTATTATTTTCTAACGTATAACGTTATATAGTATTATTTTATAACGTATAACGTTATGTTGTGTTACGTTATAACGTATAACGTTATATAGTGTTACGTTATAACGTTATACGGCATTACGTTATAACGTATAATGTTATACAGTATTATTTTATAACGTATAACGTTATATGGTATGATTTTCTAACGTATAACGTTATATAGTATTATTTTATAACGTATAATGATATATAATATTATTTTATTACGTATGACGTTATATAATATTATTTTATAACGTATAGCGTTATGTAGTGTTACGTTATAACGTATAACGTTATATAGTGTCACGTTACAACGTTATACGGCATTACGTTACAACGTATAATGTTATACAGTATTATTTTATAACGTATAACGTTATAAGGTGTAATTTTATAACGTATAACGTTATATGGTATTATTTTATAGCGTATAACGATATATAATATTATTTTATAACGTATAACGTTATATAGTATTATTTTATATCGTATAACGTTACGTCGTATTAGTTTATTACGTATGGCGTTATATAATATTATTTTATAACATATAGCGTTAGGTAGTGTTACCTTATAACGTATAACGTTATATAGTGTTACGTTATAACGTTATACAGCATTACGTTATAATGTATAATGTTATACGGTGTTATTTTTCAACGTATAACGTAATATGTTATAATTTTATAACGTATAACGTTATATAGTATTATTTCATAACGTATAACGATATATAATATTATTTTATAACGTTTAACGTTATATAGCATTATTTTATAACGTATAACGATGTATAATATTATTTTATAACGTATAAGGTTATATAGTATTATTTTATAACGTATAACGTTATGTAGTGTTACGTTATATCGTATAACGTTATATAGTGTTACGTTATAACGTTATACAGCATTACGTTATAACGTATAATGTTATACAGTATTATTTTATAACGTATAACGTTATATGGTGTAATTTTATAACGTATAACGTTATATGGTATTATTTTATAGCGTATAACGATATATAATATTATTTTATAACGTATAACTTTATATGGTATTATTTTATAACGTATAACGTTATGTAGTGTTACGTTATAACGTATAACGTTATATAGTGTTACGTAATAACGTTATAGAGCATTACGTTAGAACGTATAATGTTATACGGTATTATTTTATAACGTATCACGTTATATGGTATAATTTTATAACGTATAACGTTATATGGTATTATTTTATAACGTATAACGTTATGTAGTGTTACGTTATAACGTATAACGTTATATAGTGTTACGTTACAACATTATACAGCATTACGTTATAACGTATAATGTTATACAGTATTAAGTTATAACGTATAACGTTATATGGTGTAATTTTATAACGTATAACGTTATATGGTATTATTTTATAGCGTATAACGATATATAATATTATTTTATAACGTATATCTTTATATGGTATTATTTTATAACGTACAACGTTATGTAGTGTTACGTTATAACGTATAACGTTATATAGTGTTACGTTATAACGTTATACGGCATTAGGTTATAACGTATAACGTTATACGGTGTCATTTTATATCGTATCACGTTATATGGTATAATTTTATAACGTATAACGTTATATGGTATTATTTTATAACGTATAACGTTATGTAGTGTTACGGTATAACGTATAACGTTATATAGTGTTACGTTACAACGTTATACGGCATTACGTTATAACGTATAATGTTATACAGTATTATTTTATAACGTGTAACGTTATATGGTATGATTTTCTAATGTATAACGTTATATAGTATTATTTTATAACGTATAACGTTATGTAGTGTTACGTTATAACGCTATACAGCATTACGTTATAACGTATAATGTTATACGGTATTATTTTATAACGTACAACGTTATATGTTATTCTTTTCTAACCTATAACGTTATATAGTATTATTTTATAACGTATAACGTTATGTAGTGTTACGTTATAACGTATAACGTTATATAGTGTTACGTTATAACGTTATACGGCATTATGTTATAACATATAACGTAAAGCGGTGTCATTTTATATCGTAGCACGTTATATGGTATAATATTATAACGTATAACGTTATATGGTATTATTTTATAACGTATAAAGATGTATAATATTATTTTATTACGTATAACGTTATATCGTATTATTTTATAACATACAACGTTATATGGTATTATTTTTTAACGTATAACGTTATATAGTATTATTTTATAACGTATAACGTTATGTAGTGTTACGTTAGAACGTATAACGTTATATAGTGTTACGTTATAGCGTTATACAGCATTACGTTATAACGTATAATGTTATTCGGTGTTATTTTATATCGAATAACGTTATATGGTGTAATTTTTTAACGTATAACGTTATATGGTATTATTTTATAATGTATGACGATATAGAATATTATTTTATAACGAATAGCGTTATGTAGTGTTACGTTATAACGTATAACGTTATATAGTGTTACGTTATAACGTTATACAACATTACGTTATAACGTATAATATTATACGGTATTATTTTATAACGTATAACGTTATATGGTATTATTTTCTAACGTATAACGTTATATAGTATTATTTTCTAACGTATAACGTTATATAATATTATTTTATTAAGTATAGCGTTATGTAGTGTTACGTTATAACGTATAACGTTATGCAGTGTTACGTTATAACGGAGAACGTTATATAGTGTTACGTTATAACGTTATACAGCATTACGTTATAACGTATAATGTTATACGGTATTATTTTATAACGAATAACGTTATATGGTATTATTTTCTAACGCATAACGTTATATAGTATTATTTCATAACGAATAACGTTATGTAGTGTTATGTTATAACGTATAACGATATATAGTGTTACGTTATAACGTTATACGGCATTAGGTTATAACGTATAACGTTAAACGGTGTCATTTTATATCGTAGCACGTTATATGGTATAATATTATAACGTATAACGTTATATCGTATTATTTTATAACGTATAACGATATATAATATTATTTTATTACGTATAACGTTATATCCTATTATTTTATAACATATAACGTTATATGGTATTATTTTACAACGTATAACGTTATATAGTATTATTTTATAACGTATAACGTTCTGTAGAGATACGTTATAACGTATAACGTTATATAGTGTCGTTATAACGTTATACAGCATTACGTTATAACGTATAATGTTATACGGTGTTATTTTATAACGAATAACGTTATATGGTATTATTTTATAACGTATAACGATATATAATATTATTTTATAACGTATAACGTTATATCGTATTATTTTATAACACATAACGTTATATGGTATTATTTTATAACGTATAACGTTATATGGTATTATTTTATAGCGCATAACGATATATAATTATATTTTATAACGTACAACGTTATAGAGTATTATTTTATAACGTATAACGTTATGTAGTGTTACGTTATATCGTATAACGTTATATAGTGTTACGTTATAACGTTATACGGCATTACGTTATAACGTATAACGTTAAACGGTGTCATTTTATATCGTAGCACGTTATATGGTATAATATTATAACGTATAACGTTATATCGTATTATTTTAAAACGTATAACGATATATAATATTATTTTATTACGTATAACGTTATATCGTATTATTTTATAACTTATAACGTTTTGTAGTGTTACATTATAACGGAGAACGTTATATAGTGTTACGTTATAACGTTATACAGCATTACGTTATAACGTATAATGTTATACGGTATTATTTTATAACGTATAACGTTATATGGTATTATTTTCTAACGCATAACGTTATATAGTATTATTTCGTAACGTATAACGTTATGTAGTGTTACGTTATAACGTATAACGTTATGTAGTGTTACGTTATAACGTATAACGTTATGTAGTGTTACGTTATAACGTTATACGGCATTATGTTATAACGTATAACGTTAAACGGTGTCATTTTATATCGTAGCACGTTATATGGTATAATATTATAACGTATAACGTTATATGGTATTATTTTATAACGTATAACGATATATAATATTATTTTATTACGTATAACGTTATATCGTATTATTTTATAACATACAACGTTATATGGTATTATTTTATAACGTATGACGATATATAATATTATTTTATAACGAATA
This sequence comes from Bombus dahlbomii, assembly GCA_037178635.1. Taxonomy (NCBI): domain Eukaryota; kingdom Metazoa; phylum Arthropoda; class Insecta; order Hymenoptera; family Apidae; genus Bombus; species Bombus dahlbomii. The sequence continues at coordinate 244,771 of CM074105.1, forward strand.
GCGTTATGTAGTGTTACGTTATAACGTATAACGTTATATAGTGTTACGTTATAGCGATATACAGCATTACGTTATTACGTATAATGTTATACGGTATTGTTTTATAACGTATAACGATATATAATATTATTTTATAACGTATAACGTTATATAGTATCATTTTATAACGTATAACTTTATATGGTATGATTTTATAACGTATAACGATATATAATATTATTTTATAACATATAACGTTATATCGTATTATTTTATAACATATAACGTTATATGGTATTATTTTATAACGTATAACGTTATATAGTATTATTTTATAACGTATAACATTATGTAGTGTTACGTTATAACGTTATACGGCATTACGTTAAAACGTATAATGTTATACGGTGTTCTTTTATAACGTATAACTTTATATGGTATAATTTTATAACGTATAACGTTATGTAATATTATTTTATAACGTATAACGGTATATAATATTATTTTATAACGCATAACGTTATATGGCATTATTTTCTAACGTATAACGATATATAATATTATTTTATTACGTATAGCGTTATGTAGTGTTCCGTTATAACGTATAACGTTATGCAGTGTTACGTTATAACGGAGAACGTTATATAGTGTTACGTTATAACGTTATACGGCATTACGTTATAACGTATAATGATATACAGTATTATTTTATAACGTATAACGTTATATGGTATTATTTTCTAACGCATAACGTTATATGGTATTATTTTATAACGTATAACGTTTTGTAGTGTTACATTATAACGGAGAACGTTATATAGTGTTACGTTATAACGTTATACAGCATTACGTTATAACGTATATTGTTATACGGTATTATTTTATGACGTATAACGTTATATGGTATTATTTTCTAACGTATAACGTTATATAGTATTATTTTATAACGTATAACGTTATGTTGTGTTACGTTATATCGTATAACGTTATATAGTGTTACGCTATAACGTTATACGGCATTACGTTATAACGTATAACGTTATATGGTGTCATTTTATATCGTATCACGTTATATGGTATAATTTTATAACGTATAACGTTATATGGCATTATTTTATAACGTAAAACGATATATAATAATATTTTATAACGTATAACGTTATATCGTATTTTTTTATAACATCTAACGTTATATGGTACTATTTTATAACGCATAACGTTATATAGTATTATTTTATAACGTATAACGTTATGTAGTTTTACGTTATAACGTATAACGTTAAATAGTGTTACGCTATAACGTTCTACAGCATTACGTTATAATGTATAATGTTATACGGTGTTATTTTTCAACGTATAACGTTATATGTTATAACTTTATAACGTATAACGTTATATAGTATTATTTTATAACGTATAACGATATATAATATTATTTTATAACGTTTAACGTTATATAGCATTATTTGATAACGTATAACGATATATAATATTATTTTATAACGTATAACGTTATATAGTATTATTTTATAACGTATAACGTTATGTCGTATTATTTTATAACGTATGACGTTATATAATATTATTTTGTAACGTATAGCTTCATGTAGTGTCACGTTATAACGTATAACGTTATATAGTGTTACGTTATAACGTTATACAGCATTACGGTATAACGTATAATGTTATACGGTGTTATTTTACAACGAATGACGTTATATGGTGTAATTTTATAACGTATAACGTTATATGGCATTATTTTATAGCGTATAAGGATATATAATATTATTTTATAACGTATAACGTTATATAGTATTATTTTATTACGTATAACGTTATGTAGTGTTACGTTATAACGTTATACGGCATTACGTTATAACGTATAATGTTATACAGTATTATTTTATAACGTATAACGTTATATGGTTTTATTTTCTAACGTATAACGTTATATAGTATTATTTTATAACGTATAACGTTATGTCGTATTATTTTATAACGTATGACGTTATATAATATTATTTTGTAACGTATAGCTTCATGTAGTTTCACGTTATAACGTATAACGTTATGTAGTGTTACGTTATAACGTTATACAGCATTACGTTATAACCTATAATGTTATACGGTGTTATTTTATAACGTATAACGTTATATGGTATTATCTTCTAACATATAACGTTATAGAGAATTATTTTATAACGTGTAACGTTATGTAGTGTTACGTTATAACGTATAACGTTATATTGTGTTACGTTATAACGTTATACGGCATTACGTTATAACGTATAATGTTATACAGTATTATTTTATAACGTATAACGTTATATGGTATGATTTTCTAACGTATAACGTTATATAGTATTATTTTATAACGTATAACTATATATAAAAGTATTTTATAACGTTTAACGTTATATAGTATTATGTTATAACGTACAACTATATATAATAGTATTTTATAACGTTTAACGTTATATAGTATTATGTTTTAACGTATAACGTTATGTCGTATTATTTTATAACGTATGACGTTATATAATATTACTTTGTAACGTATAGCTTCATGTAGTGTCACGCTATAACGTATAACGTTATATAGTGTTACGTTATAACGTTATACAGCATTACGGTATAACGTATAATGTTATACGGTGTTAGTTTACGACGTATAACGTTATATGGGATAATTTTATAACGTATAAATTTATATAGTATTATTTTATAACGTATAACTATATATAATAATATTTTATAACGTTTAACGTTATATAGTATTATGTTATAACGTATAACGATATATAATATTATTTTATAACGTATAACGTTATATAGTATTATTTTATAACGTATAACGTTATGTAGTGTTACGTTATAACGTATAACATTATATAGTGTTACGTTATAACGTTATAGAGCATTTCGTTAGAACGTATAATGTTATACGGTAATATTTTATAACGTATAACGTTATATGGTATTGTTTTCTAACGTATAACGTTATATAGTATTATTTTATAACGTATAACGTTATGTCGTATTATTTTATAATGTATAACGTTATGTTGTGTAACGTTATAACGTATAACGTTATATAGTGTTACGTTATAACGTTATACGGCATTACGTTATAACGTATAACGTTATACGGTGCCATTTTATATCGTATCACGTTATATGGTATAATTTTATAACGAATAACGTTATATGGCATTATTTTATAACGTAAAACGATATATAATAATATTTTATAACGTATAACGTTATATCGTATTTTTTTATAGCATCTAACGTTATATGGTTTTATTTTATAACGCATAACGTTATATAGTATTATTTTATAACGTATAACGTTATGTAGTGTTACGTTATAACGTATAACGTTATATAGTGTTACGTTATAACGTTCTACAGCATTACGTTATAATGTATAATGTTATACGGTGTTATTTTTCAACGTATAACGTTATATGTTATAATTTTATAACGTATAACGTTATATAGTATTATTTTATAACGTATAACGATATATAATATTATTTTATAACGTTTAACGTTATATAGCATTATTTGATAACGTATAACGATATATAATATTATTTTATAACGTATAACGTTATATAGTATTATTTTATAACGTATAACGTTATGTCGTATTATTTTATAACGTATGACGTTATATAATATTATTTTGTAACGTATAGCTTTATGTAGTGTCACGTTATAACGTATAACATTATATAGTGTTACGTTATAACGTTATACAGCATTACTGTATAACGTATAATGTTATACGGTGTTATTTTACAACGAATGACGTTATATGGTGTAATTTTATAACGTATAACGTTATATGGCATTATTTTATAGCGTATAAGGATATATAATATTATTTTATAACGTATAACGTTATATAGTATTATTTTATTACGTATAACGTTAAGTAGTGTTACGTTATAACGTTATACGGCATTACCTTATAACGTATAATGTTATACAGTATTATTTTATAACGTATAACGTTAAATGGTATGATTTTCTAACGTACAAAGTTATATAGTATTATTTTATAACGTATGACGTTATATAATATTATTTTGTAACGTATAGCTTCATGTAGTTTCAAGTTATAACGTATAACGTTATATAGTGTTACGTTATAACGTTATACGGCATTACGTTATAACGTATAATATTATATAGTATTATTTTATAACGTACAACGTTAAATGGTATGATTTTCTAACGTATAACGTTATATAGTATTATTTTATAACGTATAACGTTATGTAGTGTTACGTTATAACGTATAACGTTATAAAGTGTTACGTTATCACGTTATACAGCATTACGTTATAACGTATAATGTTATACGGTGTTATTTTATAACGAATAACGTTATATCGTACAATTTTATAACGTATAACGTTATATGGTATTATTCTATAGCGTATAACGTTATGTAGTGTTACGTTATAACGTATAACGTTATATAGTGTTACGTTATAACGTATAACGTTATATAGTGTTACGTTATAACGTTATACGGCATTACGTTATAACGTATAATGTTATACAGTATTATTTTATAACGTATAACGTTATATGGTTCGATTTTCTAACGTATAACGTTATATAGTATTATTTTATAACGTATAACGATATATAATAGTATTTTATAACGTATAACGTTATATAGTAATGTTTTATAACGTATAACGTTATGTAGTGTTACGTTATAACGTATAACGTTATATAGTGTTACGTTATAACGTTATACAGCATTACGTTATAACGTATAATGTTATACGGTGTTATTTTATAACGAATAACGTTATATGGTATGATTTTATAACGTATAACGTTATATGGTATTATTTTATAGCGTATAACGATATATAATATTATTTTATAACGTCTAACGTTATATGGTATTATTTTATAACGTATAACGTTATGTCGTATTATTTTATAACGTATGACGTTATATAATATTATTTTATAACGTATAGCTTCATGTAGTGTCACGTTATAACGTATAACGTTATATAGTGTTACGTTATAACGTTATACAGCATTACGTTATAACCTATAATGTTATATGGTATTATTTTATAACGTATAACGTTATATGGTATTATCTTCTAACATATAACGTTATAGAGTATTATTTTATAACGTATAACGTTATGTAGTGTTACGTTAAAACGTATAACTTTATATTGTGTTACGTTATAACGTTATACGTAATGTTTTATAACGTATAACGTTATGTAGTGTTATGTTATAACGTATAACGTTATATAGTGTTACGTTATAACGTTATACAGCATTACGTTATAACGTATAATGTTATACGGTGTTATTTTATAACGAATAACGTTATATGGTATGATTTTATAACGTATAACGCTATGTCGTATTATTTTATAACGTATAACGGTATATCGTATTATTTCATAACATATAACGTTATATGGTATTATGTTATAACGTATAACGTTATAGAGTATTATTTTATTACGTATAATGTTATGTAGTCTTACGTTATACCGTATAACGTTATATAGTGTTACGTTATAACGTTATACAGCATTACGTTATAACGTAGAATGTTATACGGTGTTATTTTATAACGAATAACGTTATATGGTGTAATTTTATAACGTATAACGATATATAATATTATTTTATAACGTATAACGTTATGTAGTGTTACGTTATAACGTATAACGTTATATAGTGTTACGTTACAACGTTATACGGCATTACATTATAACGTATAATGTTATACAGTATTATTTTATAACGTATAACGTTATATGGTTTGATTTTCTAACGTATAACGTTATATAGTATTATTTTATAACGTATAACGATATATAATAGTATTTTATAACGTATAACGTTATATAGTAATGTTTTATAACGTATAACGTTATGTAGTGTTACGTTATAACGTATAACGTTATATAGTGTTACGTTATAACGTTATACAGCATTATGTTATAACGTATAATGTTATACGGTGTTATTTTATAACGAATAACGTTATATGGTATGATTTTATAACGTATAACGTTATATGGTATTATTTTACAGCGTATAACGATATATAATATTATTTTATAACGTCTAACGTTATATGGTATTATTTTATAACGTATAACGTTATGTCGTATTATTTTATAACGTATGACGTTATATAATATTATTTTATAACGAATAACGTTATATGGTGTAATTTTATAACGTATAACGATATATAATATTATTTTATAACGTATAGCTTCATGTAGTGTCACGTTATAACGTATAACGTTATATAGTGTTACGTTATAACGTTATACAGCATTACGTTATAACCTATAATGTTATATGGTATTATTTTATAACGTATAACGTTATATGGTATTATCTTCTAACATATAGCGTTATAGAGTATTATTTTATAACGTATAACGTTATGTAGTGTTACGTTAAAACGTATAACGTTATATTGTGTTACGTTATAACGTTATACGTAATGTTTTATAACGTATAACGTTATGTAGTGTTACGTTATAACGTATAACGTTATATAGTGTTACGTTATAACGTTATACAGCATTACGTTATAACGTATAATGTTATACGGTGTTATTTTATAACGAATAACGTTATAAGGTATGATTTTATAACGTATAACGCTATGTCGTATTATTTTATAACGTATAACGGTATATCGTATTATTTCATAACATATAACGTTTTATGGTATTATGTTATAACGTATAACGTTATAGAGTATTATTTTATTACGTATAACGTTATGTAGTCTTACGTTATACCGTATAACGTTATATAGTGTTACGTTATAACGTTATACAGCATTACGTTATAACGTAGAATGTTATACGGTGTTATTTTACAACGTATAACGTTATATGGTATAATTTTATAACGTATAACGTTATATAGTATTATTTTATAACGTATAACTATGTATAATATTATTTTATAACGTATAACTATATATAATATTATTTTATAACGTTTAACGTGATATAGTGTTACGTTATAACGTTATACAGCATTACGTTATAACGTATAATGTTATACGGTGTTATTTTATAACGAATAACGTTATATGGTGTAATTTTATAACGTATAACGATATATAATATTATTTTATAACGTATAACGTTATATAGTATTATTTTATAACATATAACGTTATGTAGTATTACGTTATAACGTATAACGTTATACGGTGCCATTATATATCGTATCACGTCATAAGGTATAATTTTATAACGTATAACGTTATATCGTATTATTTTATAACATATAACGTTATATGGTAATATTTTATAACGCATAACGTTATATAGTATTATTTTATAACGTATAACGTTATGTAGTGTTACGTTATAACGTATAACGTTATATAGTGTTACGTTATAACGTTATACAGCATTACGTTATAACCTATAATGTTATATGGTATTATTTTATAACGTATAACGTTATATGGTATTATCTTCTAACATATAACGTTATAGAGTATTATTTTATAACGTATAACGTTATGTAGTGTTACGTTAAAACGTATAACGTTATATTGTGTTACGTTATAACGTTATACGTAATGTTTTATAACGTATAACGTTATGTAGTGTTACGTTATAACGTATAACGTTATATAGTGTTACGTTATAAAGTTATACAGCATTACGTTATAACGTATAATGTTATACGGTGTTATTTTATAACGAATAACGTTATATGGTATGATTTTCTAACGTATAACGTTATATAGTATTATTTTATAACGTATAGCGTTAGGTAGTGTTACGTTATAACGTATAACGTTATATAGTGTTACGTTATAACGTTATACAGCATTACGTTATATGATATAACGTTATACGGTATTATTTTATTACGTATAACGTTAAATGTATTATCTTCTAACGTATAACGTTATATAGTATTATTTCATAACGTATAACGTTATGTAGTGTTACGTTATAACGTATAACGTTATATAGTGTTCCGTTATAACGTTATACGGCATTACGTTATAACGTATATTGTTATACGGTGTCATTTTATAACGTATAACGTTATAGGGTACAATTTTATAACGTATAACGTTATATGGTATTATTTTATAACGTATAATGGTATATCGTATTATATCATAACATATAACGTTATATGGTATTATGTTATAACGTATAACGTTATAGAGTATTATTTTATTACGTATAACGTTATGTAGTCTTACGTTATACCGTATAACGTTATATAGTGTTACGTTATAACGTTATACAGCATTACGTTATAACGTAGAATGTTATACGGTGTTATTTTACAACGTATAACGTTATATGGAATAATTTTATAACGTATAACGTTTTATAGTATTATTTTATAACGTATAACGATATATAATATTATTTTATAACGTATAACGTTATATAGTATTATTCTATAACGTATAACGTTATGTAGTGTTACGTTATAACGTATAACGTTATATAGTGTTACGTTATAACGTTATACGACATTACGTTATAACGTATAATGTTATACAGTATTATTTTATAACGTATAACGTAATATGGTTTGATTTTCTAACGTATAACGATATGTAGAATTATTTTATAACGTATAACGTTATATAGTGTTACGTTATAACGTATAACGTTATATAGTATTACGTTATAACGTATAACGTTATATAGTGTTACGTTATAACGTTATACAGCATTACGTTATAACATATAACGTTATACGGTTGCATTTTATATCGTATCACGTTATATGGTATAATTTTATAACGTATAACGTTATATGGCATTATTTTATAACGTATAACGATATATAATAATATTTTATAACGTATAACGTTATATCGTATTTTTTATAACATCTAACGTTATATGGTATTATTTTATAACGCATAACGCTATATAGTATTATTTTATAACATATAACGTTATATAGTGTTACGTTATAACGTATAACGTTATATAGTGTTACGTTATAACGTTATACTGCATTACGTTATAACAAATAATGTTATACAGTATTATTTTATAACGTTTAACGTTATATGGTATTATTGTCTAACGTATAACGTTATATAGTATTATTTTATAACGTATAACGTTATGTTGTGTTACGTTATAACGTATAACGTTATATAGTGTTACGTTATAACGTTATAGATCATTACGTTAGAACGTATAATGTTATACGTTATTATTTTATAACGTATAACGTTATATGGTTTTATTTTCTAACGTATAACGTTATATAGTATTATTTTATAACGTATAACGTTATGTCGTATTATTTTATAACGTATGACGTTATATAATATTATTTTGTAACGTATTGCTTCATGTAGTTTCACGTTATAACCTATAACGTTATATAGTGTTACGCTATAACGTTATACGGCATTACGTTATAACGTATAATATTATATAGTATTATTTTATAACGTATAACGTTAAATGGTATGATTTTCTAACGTATAACGTTATATAGTATTATTTTATAACGTATAACGTTATGTAGTGTTATGTTATAACGTATAACGTTATATAGTGTTACGTTATATCGTTATACAGCATTACGTTATAACGTATAATGTTATACGGTGTTATTTTACGACGTATAACGTTATATGGTATAATTTTATAACGTATAAAGTTATATAGTATTATTTTATAACGTATAACTATATATAATAATATTTTATAACGTTTAACGTTATATAGTATTATATGATAACGTATAACGATATATGATATTATTTTATAACGTATGACGTTATACAATACTATTTTGTAACGTATAGCTTCATGTAGTGTCACGTTATAACGTATAACGTTATATAGTGTTACGTTATAACGTTATACAGCATTACGGTATAACGTATAATGTTATACGGTGTTATTTTATAACGAATAACGTTATATGGTGTAATTTTATAACGTATAACGTTATATGGCATTATTTTATAGCGTATAACGATATATAATATTATTTTATAACGTATAACGTTATATAGTATTATTTTATATCGCATAGTGTTATGTTGTGTTACGTTATAACGTATAACGTTATATAGTGTTACGTTATAACGTTATACGGCATTACGTTATAACGTATAACGTTATACGGTGTCATTTTATATCGTGTCACGTTATATAGCATTATTTTATAACGTATAACGATATATAATGTTATTTTATAACGTTTAACGTTATATAGCATTATTTGATAACGTATAACGTTATATGGTTTTGTTTTCTAACGTATAACGTTATATAGTATTATTTTATAACGTATAACGTTATGTCGTATTATTTTATAACGTATGACGTTATATAATATTATTTTGTAACGTATAGCTTCATGTAGTGTCACGTTATAACGTATAACGTTACATAGTGTTACGTTATAACGTTATACAGCATTACGGTATAACGTATAATGTTATACGGTGTTATTTTATAACGAATAACGTTATATGGTGTAATTTTATAACGTATAACGTTATATGGCATTATTTTATAGCGTATAACGATTTATAATATTATTTTATAACGTATAACGTTATGTAGTATTATTTTATAACGTATAACGTTTTGTAGTGTTAAGTTATAACGTTATACGGCATTACGTTATAACGTATAATGTTATACAGTATTATTTTATAACGTATAACGTTAAATGGTATGATTTTCTAACGTATAACGTTATATAGTATTATTTTATAACGTATAACGTTATGTAGTGTTACGTTATAACGTATAACGTTATATAGTGTTACGTTATAACGTTATACAGCATTACGTTATAACATATAACGTTATACGGTTGCATTTTATATCGTATCACGTTATATGGTATAATTTTATAACGTATAACGTTATATGGCAATATTTTATAACGTATAACGATATATAATAATATTTTATAACGTATAACGTTATATCGTATTTTTTTATAACATCTAACGTTATATGGTATTATTTTATAACGCATAACGCTATATAGTATTATTTTATAACATATAACGTTATATAGTGTTACGTTATAACGTATAACGTTATATAGTGTTACGTTATAACGTTATACTGCATTACGTTATAACAAATAATGTTATACAGTATTATTTTATAACGTTTAACGTTATATGGTATTATTTTCTAACGTATAACGTTATATAGTATTATTTTATAACGTATAACGTTATGTTGTGTTACGTTATAACGTATAACGTTATATAGTGTTACGTTATAACGTTATACGGCATTACGTTATAACGTATAACGTTATACGGTGTCAGTTTATATCGTATCACGTTATACGGTATAATTTTATAACGTATAACGTTATATAGTATTATTTTATAACGTATAACGATATATAATAGTATTTTATAACGTATAACGTTATATAGTAATGTTTTATAACGTATAACGTTATGTAGTGTTACGTTATAACGTATAACGTTATATAGTGTTACGTTATAACGTTATACAGCATTACGCTATAACGTATAATGTTATACGGTGTTATTTTATAACGAATAACGTTATATGGTGTAATTTTATAACGTATAACGTTATATGGCATTATTTTATAGCGTATAACGATATATAATATTATTTTATAACGTATAACGTTATATAGTATTATTTTATATCGCATAGTGTTATGTTGTGTTACGTTATAACGTATAACGTTATATAGTGTTACGTTATAACGTTATACGGCATTACGTTATAACGTATAACGTTATACGGTGTCATTTTATATCGTGTCACGTTATATAGCATTATTTTATAACGTATAACGATATATAATGTTATTTTATAACGTTTAACGTTATATAGCATTATTTGATAACGTATAACGTTATATGGTTTTGTTTTCTAACGTATAACGTTATATAGTATTATTTTATAACGTATAACGTTATGTCGTATTATTTTATAACGTATGACGTTATATAATATTATTTTGTAACGTATAGCTTCATGTAGTGTCACGTTATAACGTATAACGTTACATAGTGTTACGTTATAACGTTATACAGCATTACGGTATAACGTATAATGTTATACGGTGTTATTTTATAACGAATAACGTTATATGGTGTAATTTTATAACGTATAACGTTATATGGCATTATTTTATAGCGTATAACGATTTATAATATTATTTTATAACGTATAACGTTATGTAGTATTATTTTATAACGTATAACGTTTTGTAGTGTTAAGTTATAACGTTATACGGCATTACGTTATAACGTATAATGTTATACAGTATTATTTTATAACGTATAACGTTAAATGGTATGATTTTCTAACGTATAACGTTATATAGTATTATTTTATAACGTATAACGTTATGTAGTGTTACGTTATAACGTATAACGTTATATAGTGTTACGTTATAACGTTATACAGCATTACGTTATAACATATAACGTTATACGGTTGCATTTTATATCGTATCACGTTATATGGTATAATTTTATAACGTATAACGTTATATGGCATTATTTTATAACGTATAACGATATATAATAATATTTTATAACGTATAACGTTATATCGTATTTTTTTATAACATCTAACGTTATATGGTATTATTTTATAACGCATAACGCTATATAGTATTATTTTATAACATATAACGTTATATAGTGTTACGTTATAACGTATAACGTTATATAGTGTTACGTTATAACGTTATACTGCATTACGTTATAACAAATAATGTTATACAGTATTATTTTATAACGTTTAACGTTATATGGTATTATTTTCTAACGTATAACGTTATATAGTATTATTTTATAACGTATAACGTTATGTTGTGTTACGTTATAACGTATAACGTTATATAGTGTTACGTTATAACGTTATACGGCATTACGTTATAACGTATAACGTTATACGGTGTCAGTTTATATCGTATCACGTTATACGGTATAATTTTATAACGTATAACGTTATATAGTAATATTTTATAACGTATAACGATATATAATAGTATTTTATAACGTATAACGTTATATAGTAATGTTTTATAACGTATAACGTTATGTAGTGTTACGTTATAACGTATAACGTTATATAGTGTTACGTTATAACGTTATACAGCATTACGCTATAACGTATAATGTTATACGGTGTTATTTTATAACGAAGAACGTTATATGGTATGATTTTATAACGTATAACGTTATATCGTATTATTTTATAGCGTATAACGATATATAATATTATTTTATTACGTATGACGTTATATAATATTATTTTATAACGTATAGCGTTAGGTAGTGTTACGTTATAACGTATAACGTTATATTGTGTTACGTTATAACGTTATACAGCATTACGTTATAACGTATAACGTTATATAGTGTTACGTTATAACGTTATAGATTATTACGTTAGAACGTATAATGTTATACGTTATTATTTTATAACGTATAACGTTATATGGTTTTATTTTCTAACTTATAACGTTATATAGTATTATTTGATAACGTATAACGTTATATGGTATTATTTTCTAACGTATAACGTTATATAGTATTATTTTATAACGTATAACGTTATGTCGTATTATTTTATAACGTATGACGTTATATAATATTATTTTGGAACGTATAGCTTCATGTAGTGTCACGTTATAACGTATAACGTTACATAGTGTTACGTTATAACGTTATACAGCATTACGGTATAACGTATAATGTTATACGGTGTTATTTTATAACGAATAAAGTTATATGGTGTAATTTTATAACGTATAACGTTATATGGCATTATTTTATAGCGTATAACGATATATAATATTATTTTATAACGTATAACGTTATATAGTATTATTTTATAACGTATAACGTTATGTAGTGTTAAGTTATAACGTTATACGGCATTACGTTATAACGTATAATGTTATACAGTATTATTTTATAACGTATAACGTTAAATGGTATGATTTTCTAACGTATAACGTTATATAGTATGATTTTATAACATATAACGTTATGTAGTATTACGTTATAACGTATAACGTAATACGGTGTCATTATATATCGTATCACGTTATACGGTATAATTTTATAACGTATAACGTTATATCGTATTATTTTATAACGTATAACGATATATAATATTATTTTATAACGTATAACGTTATATAGTATTATTTTATAACATATAACGTTATGTAGTATTACGTTATAACGTATAACGATATTACGGTGTCATTATATATCGTATCACGTTATACGGTATAATTTTATAACGTATAACGTTATATCGTATTATTTTATAACATATAACGTTATATGGTAATATTTTATAACGCATAACGTTATATAGTATTATTTTATAACGTATAACGTTATGTAGTGTTACGTTATAACGTTATACAGCATTACGTTATAACGTATAATGTTATACGGTGTTATTTTATAACGAAGAACGTTATATGGTATTATCTTCTAACGTGTATCGTTATATAGTATTATTTCATAAAGTATAACGTTATGTAGTGTTACGTTATAACGTATAACGTTATATAGTGTTACGTTATAACGTTATACGGCATTACGTTATAACGTATATTGTTATACGGTGTCATTTTATAACGTATAACGTTATAGGGTACAATTTTATATCGTATAGCGTTATATGGTATTATTTTACAACGTATAACGGTATATTGTATTATTTCATAACATATAACGTTATATGGTATTATTTTATAACATATAACGTTATGTAGTATTACGTTATAACGTATAACGATATTACGGTGTCATTATATATCGTATCACGTTATACGGTATAATTTTATAACGTATAACGTTATATCGTATTATTTTATAACATATAACGTTATATGGTAATATTTTATAACGCATAACGTTATATAGTATTATTTTATAACGTATAACGTTATGTTGTGTTACGTTATAACGTATAACGTTATATAGTGTTACGTTATAACGTTATACAGCATTACGTTATAACGTATAACGTTATATAGTGTTACGTTATAACGTTATACAGCATTACGTTATAACGCATAATGTTATGCGGTGTTATTTTATAACAAATAACGTTATATGGTGTAATTTTATAACGTATAACGTTATATGGTATTATTCTATAGCGTATAACGATATATAATATTATTTTATAACGTATAACGTTATATAGTATTATTTCATAACGTATAACGTTATGTAGTGTTACGTTATAACGTATAACGTTATATAGTGTTACGTTATAACGTTATACGGCATTACGTTATAACGTATATTGTTATACGGTGTCATTTTATAACGTATAACGTTATAGGGTACAATTTTATATCGTATAACGTTATATGGTATTATTTTATAACGTATAACGGTATATTGTATTATTTCATAACGTATAACGTTATATAGTATTATTTTATAACAGATAACGTTATGTAGTATTACGTTATAACGTATAACGATATTACGGTGTCATTATATATCGTATCACGCTATACGGTATAATTTTATAACGTATAACGTTATATGGTATTATTCTATAGCGTATAACGATATATAATATTATTTTATAACGTATAACGTTATATAGTATTATTTTATAACGTATAACGTTTTGTAGTGTTAAGTTATAACGTTATACGGCATTACGTTATAACGTATAATGTTATACAGTATTATTTTATAACGTATAACGTTAAATGGTATGATTTTCTAACGTATAACGTTATATAGCATTATTTTATAACGTATAACGTTATGTAGTGTTACGTTATAACGTATAACGTTATATAGTGTTACGTTATAACGTTATACAGCATTACGTTATAACATATAACGTTATACGGTTGCATTTTATATCGTATCACGTTATATGGTATAATTTTATAACGTATAACGTTATATGGCATTATTTTATAACGTATAACGATATATAATAATATTTTATAACGTATAACGTTATATCGTATTTTTTTATAACATCTAACGTTATATGGTATTATTTTATAACGCATAACGCTATATAGTATTATTTTATAACATATAACGTTATATAGTGTTACGTTATAACGTATAACGTTATATAGTGTTACGTTATAACGTTATACTGCATTACGTTATAACAAATAATGTTATACAGTATTATTTTATAACGTTTAACGTTATATGGTATTATTTTCTAACGTATAACGTTATATAGTATTATTTTATAACGTATAACGTTATGTTGTGTTACGTTATAACGTATAACGTTATATAGTGTTACGTTATAACGTTATACGGCATTACGTTATAACGTATAACGTTATACGGTGTCAGTTTATATCGTATCACGTTATACGGTATAATTTTATAACGTATAACGTTATATAGTATTATTTTATAACGTATAACGATATATAATAGTATTTTATAACGTATAACGTTATATAGTAATGTTTTATAACGTATAACGTTATGTAGTGTTACGTTATAACGTATAACGTTATATAGTGTTACGTTATAACGTTATACAGCATTACGCTATAACGTATAATGTTATACGGTGTTATTTTATAACGAAGAACGTTATATGGTATGATTTTATAACGTATAACGTTATATCGTATTATTTTATAGCGTATAACGATATATAATATTATTTTATTACGTATGACGTTATATAATATTATTTTATAACGTATAGCGTTAGGTAGTGTTACGTTATAACGTATAACGTTATATTGTGTTACGTTATAACGTTATACAGCATTACGTTATAACGTATAACGTTATATAGTGTTACGTTATAACGTTATAGATTATTACGTTAGAACGTATAATGTTATACGTTATTATTTTATAACGTATAACGTTATATGGTTTTATTTTCTAACTTATAACGTTATATAGTATTATTTGATAACGTATAACGTTATATGGTATTATTTTCTAACGTATAACGTTATATAGTATTATTTTATAACGTATAACGTTATGTCGTATTATTTTATAACGTTTAACGTTATATGGTATTATTTTCTAACGTATAACGTTATATAGTATTATTTTATAACGTATAACGTTATGTTGTGTTACGTTATAACGTATAACGTTATATAGTGTTACGTTATAACGTTATACTGCATTACGTTATAATGTATAACGTTATACGGTGTCAGTTTATATCGTATCACGTTATACGGTATAATTTTATAACGTATAACGTTATATAGTATTATTTTATAACGTATAACGATATATAATAGTATTTTATAACGTATAACGTTATATAGTAATGTTTTATAACGTATAACGATATATAATAGTATTTTATAACGTATAACGTTATATAGTAATGTTTTATAACGTATAACGTTATGTAGTGTTACGTTATAACGTATAACGTTATATAGTGTTACGTTATAACGTTATACAGCATTACGTTATAACGTATAATGTTATACGGTGTTATTTTATAACGAATAACGTTATATGGTATGATTTTATAACGTATATCGTTATATGGTATTATTTTATAGCGTATAACGATATATAATATTATTTTATAACGTATAAGGTTATGTCGTATTATTTTATAACGTATGACGTTATATAATATTATTTTATAGTGTATAGCTTTATGTAGTGTAACGTTATAACGTTATACAGCATTTCGTTATAACGTATAATGTTACACGGTGTTATTTTATAACGAAGAACGTTATATGGTATTATCTTCTAACGTGTATCGTTATATAGTATTATTTCATAACGTATAACGTTATGTAGTGTTACGTTATAACGTATAACGCTATATAGTGTTACGTTATAACGTTATACGGCATTACGTTATAACGTATATTGTTATACGGTGTCATTTTATAACGTATAACGTTATAGGGTACAATTTTATATCGTATAATGTTATACGGAGTTATTTTACAACGTATAACGTTATATGGTATAATTTTATAACGTATAACGTTATATAGTATTATTTTATAACGTATAACTATATATAATAATATCTTATAACGTTTAACGTTATATAGTATTATTTTATAACGTATAACGATATATAATATTATTTTATAACGTATAACGTTATATAGTATTATTTTATAACGTATAACGTTATATAGTAATGTTTTATAACGTATAACGTTATGTAGTGTTACGTTATAACGTATAACGTTATATAGTGTTACGTTATAACGTTATACAGCATTACGTTATAACGTATAATGTTATACGGTGTTATTTTATAACGAATAACGTTATATGGTATGATTTTATAACGTATATCGTTATATGGTATTATTTTATAGCGTATAACGATATATAATATTATTTTATAACGTATAAGGTTATGTCGTATTATTTTATAACGTATGACGTTATATAATATTATTTTATAGTGTATAGCTTTATGTAGTGTAACGTTATAACGTTATACAGCATTTCGTTATAACGTATAATGTTACACGGTGTTATTTTATAACGAAGAACGTTATATGGTATTATCTTCTAACGTGTATCGTTATATAGTATTATTTCATAACGTATAACGTTATGTAGTGTTACGTTATAACGTATAACGCTATATAGTGTTACGTTATAACGTTATACGGCATTACGTTATAACGTATATTGTTATACGGTGTCATTTTATAACGTATAACGTTATAGGGTACAATTTTATATCGTATAATGTTATACGGAGTTATTTTACAACGTATAACGTTATATGGTATAATTTTATAACGTATAACGTTATATAGTATTATTTTATAACGTATAACTATATATAATAATATCTTATAACGTTTAACGTTATATAGTATTATTTTATAACGTATAACGATATATAATATTATTTTATAACGTATAACGTTATATAGTATTATTTTATAACGTATAACGTTATGTAGTGTTACGTTAGAACGTATAACGTTATACGGTGCCATTTTATATCGTATCACGTTATATGGTATAATTTTACAACGTATAACGTTATATGGTATTATTATATAACGTGTAACGATATATAATAATATTTTATAACGTATAACGTTATATCGTATTATTTTATAACATATAACGTTATATGGTATTATTTTATAACGCATAACGTTATATAGTATTATTTTAAAACGTATAACGATATATAATATTATTTTATAACGTATAACGTTATATAGTATTATTCTATAACGTATAACGTTATGTAGTGTTACGTTATAACGTATAACTTTATATAGTGTTACGTTATAACGTTATACGGCATTACGTTATAACGTATAATGTTATACAGTATTATTTTATAACGTATAACGTTATATGGTTTGATTTTCTAACGTATAACGATATGTAGAATTATTTTATAACGTATAACGTTATATAGTGTTACGCTATAACGTATAACGTTATATAGTGTTACGTTATAACGTATAACGTTATATAGTGTTACGTTATAACGTTATACAGCATTACGTTATAACAAATAATGTTATACAGTATTATTTTATAACGTTTAACGTTATATGGTATTATTTTCTAACGTATAACGTTATATAGTATTATTTTATAACGTATAACGTTATGTTGTGTTACGTTATAACGTATAACGTTATACGGTGTCAGTTTATATCGTATCACGTTATACGGTATAATTTTATAACGTATAACGTTATTTAGTATTATTTTAAAACGTATAACGATATATAATATTATTTTATAACGTATAACGTTATATAGTATTATTCTATAACGTATAACGTTATGTAGTGTTACGTTATAACGTATAACTTTATATAGTGTTACGTTATAACGTTATACGGCATTACGTTATAACGTATAATGTTATACAGTATTATTTTATAACGTATAACGTTATATGGTTTGATTTTCTAACGTATAACGATATGTAGAATTATTTTATAACGTATAACGTTATATAGTGTTACGCTATAACGTATAACGTTATATAGTGTTACGTTATAACGTATAACGTTATATAGTGTTACGTTATAACGTTATACAGCATTACGTTATAACAAATAATGTTATACAGTATTATTTTATAACGTTTAACGTTATATGGTATTATTTTCTAACGTATAACGTTATATAGTATTATTTTATAACGTATAACGTTATGTTGTGTTACGTTATAACGTATAACGTTATACGGTGTCAGTTTATATCGTATCACGTTATACGGTATAATTTTATAACGTATAACGTTATTTAGTATTATTTTATAACGTATAACGATATATAATAGTATTTTATAACGTATAACGTTATATAGTAATGTTTTATAACGTACAACGTTATGTAGTGTTACGTTATAACGTATAACGTTATATAGTGTTACGTTATAACGTTATACAGCATTACGTTATAACCTATAATGTTATATGGTATTATTTTATAACGTATAACGTTATATGGTATTATCTTCTAACATATAACGTTATAGAGTATTATTTTATAACGTATACCGTTATGTAGTGTTACGGTAAAACGTATAACGTTATATTGTGTTACGTTATAACGTTATACGTAATGTTTTATAACGTATAACGTTATGTAGTGTTACGTTATAACGTATAACGTTATATAGTGTTACGTTATAACGTTATACAGCATTACGTTATAACGTATAATGTTATACGCTGTTATTTTATAACGAATAACGTTATATGGTATAATTTTCTAACGTATAACGTTATATAGTATTATTTCATAACGTATAACGTTATGTAGTGTTACGTTATAACGTATAACGTTATATAGTGTTCCGTTATAACGTTATATAGTGTTCCGTTATAACGTTATACGGCATTACGTTATAACGTATATTGTTATACGGTGTCATTTTATAAGGTATAACGTTATAGGGTACAATTTTATAACGTATAACGTTATATGGTATTATTTTATAACGTATAACGGTATATCGTATTATTTCATAACATATAACGTTATATGGTATTATGTTATAACGTATAACGTTATAGAGTATTATTTTAATACGTATAACGTTATGTAGTCTTACGTTATACCGTATAACGTTATATAGTGTTACGTTATAACGTTATACAGCATTACGTTATAACGTAGAATGTTATACGGTGTTATTTTACAACGTATAACGTTATATGGTATAATTTTATAACGTATAACGTTATATAGTATTATTTTATAACGTATAACTATATATAATATTATTTTATAACGTTTAACGTGATATAGTGTTACGTTATAACGTTATACAGCATTACGTTATAACGTATAATGTTATACGGTGTTATTTTACGACGTATAACGTTATATGGTATAATTTTATAACGTATAAAGTTATATAGTATTATTTTATAACGTATAACTATATATAATAATATTTTATAACGTTTAACGTTATATAGTATTATATGATAACGTATAACGATATATAATATTATTTTATAACGTATGACGTTATACAATACTATTTTGTAACGTATAGCTTCATGTAGTGTCACGTTATAACGTATAACGTTATATAGTGTTACGTTATAACGTTATACAGCATTACGGTATAATGTATAATGTTATACGGTGTTATTTTATAACGAATAACGTTATATGGTGTAATTTTATAACGTATAACGTTATATGGCATTATTTTATAGCGTATAACGATATATAATATTATTTTATAACGTATAACGTTATATAGTATTATTTTATAACATATAACGTTATGTAGTATTACGTTATAACGTATAACGTTATACGGTGCCATTATATATCGTATCACGTCATAAGGTATAATTTTATAACGTATAACGTTATATCGTATTATTTTATAACATATAACGTTATATGGTAATATTTTATAACGCATAACGTTATATAGTATTATTTTATAACGTATAACGTTATGTAGTGTTACGCTATAACGTATAACGTTATATAGTGTTACGTTATAACGTTATACAGCATTACGTTATAACGTATAATGTTATACGGTGTTATTTTATAACGAATAACGTTATATGGTATGATTTTATAACGTATAACGCTATGTCGTATTATTTTATAACGTATGACGTTATATAATATTATTTTATAACGTATAGCTTCATGTAGTGTCACGTTATAACGTATAACGTTATATAGTGTTACGTTATAACGTTATACAGCAGCACGTTATAACCTATAATGTTATATGGTATTATTTTATAACGTATATCGTTATATGGTATGATTTTCTAACGTATAACGTTATATAGTATTATTTTATAACGTATAGCGTTAGGTAGTGTTACGTTATAACGTATAACGTTATATAGTGTTACGTTATAACGTTATACAGCATTACGTTATAAGGTATAACGTTATACGGTATTATTTTATTACGTATAACGTTATATGGTATTATCCTCTAACGTAAAGTTATATAGTATTATTTCATAACGTATAACGTTATGTAGTGTTACGTTATAACGTATAACGTTATATAGTGTTACGTTATAACGTTATACAGCATTACTTTATAACGTACAATGTTATACGGTGTTATTTTATAACGAATAACGTTACATGGTGTAATTTTATAACGTATAACGATATATAATATTATTTTATAACGTATAACGTTATATAGTATTATTCTATAACGTATAACGTTATGTAGTGTTACGTTATAACGTATAACGTTATATAGTGTTACGTTATATCGTTATACGGCATTACGTTATAATGTATAATGTTATACAGTATTATTTTATAACGTATAACGTTATATGGTGTACTTTTATAACGTATAACGTTATATGGTATTATTCTATAGCGTATAACGATATATAATATTATTTTATAACGTATAACGTTATATAGTATTTTTTTATAACGTATAACGTTATGTCGTATTATTTGATAACGTATGACGTTATATAATATTATTGTATAATGTATAAGGTTATGTCGTATTATTTTATAAGGTATGACGCTATATAATATTATTTTATAGCGTATAGCTTTATGTAGTGTTACGTTATAACGTTATACAACGTTTCGTTATAACGTATAATGTTATACGGTGTTATTTTATAACGAATAACGTTATATGGTGTAATTTTATAACGTATATCGTTATATGGTATTATTTTATAGCGTATAACGTTATATAGTATTATTTTATATCTTATAACGTTATGCCGCATTATTATATTACGTATGACGTTATATAATATTATTTTATAACGTATAGCGTTAGGTAGTGTTACGTTATAACGTTTAACGTTATATAGTGTTACATTATAACGTTATACGGCATTACGTTATATCGTATATTGTTATACGGTGTCATTTTATAAGGTATAACGTTATAGGGTACAATTTTATAACGTATAACGTTATATGGTATTATTTTATAACGTATAACGGTATATCGTATTATTTCATAACATATAACGTTATATGGTATTATGTTATAACGTATAACGTTATAGAGTATTATTTTATTACGTATAACGTTATGTAGTCTTACGTTATACCGTATAACGTTATATAGTGTTACGTTATAAAGTTATACAGCATTACGTTATAACGTAGAATGTTATACGGTGTTATTTTACAACGTATAACGTTATATGGTATAATTTTATAACGTATAACGTTATATAGTATTATTTTATAACGTATAACTATATATAATATTATTTTATAACGTTTAACGTGATATAGTGTTACGTTATAACGTTATACAGCATTACGTTATAACGTATAATGTTATACGGTGTTATTTTACGACGTATAACGTTATATGGTATAATTTTATAACGTATAAAGTTATATAGTATTATTTTATAACGTATAACTATATATAATAATATTTTATAACGTTTAACGTTATATAGTATTATATGATAACGTATAACGATATATAATATTATTTTATAACGTATGACGTTATACAATACTATTTTGTAACGTATAGCTTCATGTAGTGTCACGTTATAACGTATAACGTTATATAGTGTTACGTTATAACGTTATACAGCATTACGGTATAACGTATAATGTTATACGGTGTTATTTTATAACGAATAACGTTATATGGTGTAATTTTATAACGTATAACGTTATATGGCATTATTTTATAGCGTATAACGATATATGATATTATTTTATAACGTATAACGTTATATAGTATTATTTTATAACATATAACGTTATGTAGTATTACGTTATAACGTATAACGTTATACGGTGCCATTATATATCGTATCACGTCATAAGGTATAATTTTATAACGTATAACGTTATATCGTATTATTTTATAACATATAACGTTATATGGTAATATTTTATAACGCATAACGTTATATAGTATTATTTTATAACGTATAACGTTATGTAGTGTTACGTTATAACGTATAACGTTATATAGTGTTACGTTATAACGTTATACAGCATTACGTTATAACGTATAATGTTATACGGTGTTATTTTATAACGAATAACGTTATATGGTATGATTTTATAACGTATAACGCTATGTCGTATTATTTTATAACGTATGACGTTATATAATATTATTTTATAACGTATAGCTTCATGTAGTGTCACGTTATAACGTATAACGTTATATAGTGTTACGTTATAACGTTATACAGCAGCACGTTATAACCTATAATGTTATATGGTATTATTTTATAACGTATATCGTTATATGGTATGATTTTCTAACGTATAACGTTATATAGTATTATTTTATAACGTATAGCGTTAGGTAGTGTTACGTTATAACGTATAACGTTATATAGTGTTACGTTATAACGTTATACAGCATTACGTTATAAGGTATAACGTTATACGGTATTATTTTATTACGTATAACGTTATATGGTATTATCTTCTAACGCATAACGTTATATAGTATTATTTCATAACGTATAACGTTATGTAGTGTTACGTTATAACGTATAACGTTATATAGCGTTACGTTATAACGTTATACAGCATTACGTTATAACGTATAATGTTATACGGTGTTATTTTATAACGAATAACGTTATATGTTATGATTTTCTAACGTATAACGTTATAAAATATTATTTTATAACGTATAACGTTATGTAGTGTTACGTTATAACGTATAACGTTATATAGTGTTACGTTATAACGTTATACAGCATTACTTTATAACGTACAATGTTATACGGTGTTATTTTATAACGAATAACGTTATATGGTGTAATTTTATAACGTATAACGATATATAGTATTATTTTATAACGTATAACGTTATATAGTATTATTCTATAACGTATAACGTTATGTAGTGTTACGTTATAACGTATAACGTTATATAGTGTTACGTTATAACGTTATACGGCATTACGTTATAATGTATAATGTTATACAGTATTATTTTATAACGTATAACGTTATATCGTATTATTTTCAAACGTATAACGTTATATAGTATTATTTTATCACGTATAACGTTATGTTGTGTTACGTTATAACGTATAACGTTATATAGTGTTACGTTATAACGTTATACGGCATTACGTTATAACGTATAACGTTATACGGTGTCATTTTATATCGTATCACGTTATACGGTATAATTTTACAACGTATAACGTTATATAGTATTATTTTATAATGTATAACGATATATAATATTATTTTATAACGTTTAACGTTATATAGTATTATTTTATAACGTATAACGATATATAATATTATTTTATAACGTATAACGTTATATAGTAATGTTTTATAACGTATAACGTTATGTAGTGTTACGTTATAACGTATAACGTTATATAGTGTTACGTTATAACGTTGTACAGCATTACGTTATAACGTATAATGTTATACGGTGTTATTTTATAACGAATAACGTTATATGGTATGATTTTCTAACGTATAACGTTATATGGTATTATTTTATAGCGTATAACGTTATATAGTATTATTTTATAACGTATAACCTTATGTAGTGTTACGTTACAACGTATAACGTTATATAGTGTTACGCTATAACGTTATACAGCATTACGATATAACGTATAATGTTATACGGTGTTATTTTATAACGAATAACGTTATATGGTATAATTTTATAACGTATAACGTTATATGGTATTATTTTATAGCGTATAACGATATATAATTTTATTTTATAACGTACAAGGTTATATAGTATTATTTTATGACGTATAACGTTATGTAGTGATATGTTATAGCGTATAACGTTATATAGTATTATTTTATACCGTATAACGTTATGTAGTGTTACGTTATAACGTATAACGTTATATAGTGTTACGTTATAAAGTTATACAGCATTACGTTATAACGTATAATGTTATGCGGTGTTATATTATAACAAATAACGTTATATGGTGTACTTTTATAACGTATAACGTTATATGGTATTATTCTATAGCGTATAACGATATATAATATTATTTTATAACGTATAACGTTATATAGTATTATTTTATAACGTATAACGTTATGTCGTATTATTTGATAACGTATGACGTTATATAATATTATTGTATAATGTATAAGGTTATGTCGTATTATTTTATAACGTATGACGCTATATAATATTATTTTATAGCGTATAGCTTTATGTAGTGTTACGTTATAACGTTATACAGCGTTTCGTTATAACGTATAATGTTATACGGTGTTATTTTATAACGAATAACGTTATATGGTGTAATTTTATAACGTATATCGTTATATGGTATTATTTTATAGCGTATAACGTTATATAGTATTATTTTATATCTTATAACGTTATGCCGCATTATTATATTACGTATGACGTTATATAATATTATTTTATAACGTATAGCGTTAGGTAGTGTTACGTTATAACGTTTAACGTTATATAGTGTTACATTATAACGTTATACGGCATTACGTTATATCGTATATTGTTATACGGTGTCATTTTATAACGTATAACGTTATAGGGTACAATTTTATAACGTATAACGTTATATGGTATTATTTTATAACGTATAACGGTATATCGTATTATTTCATAACATATAACGTTATATGGTATTATGTTATAACGTATAACGTTATAGAGTATTATTTTATTACGTATAACGTTATGTAGTCTTACGTTATACCGTATAACGTTATATAGTGTTACGTTATAACGTTATACAGCATTACGTTATAACGTAGAATGTTATACGGTGTTATTTTACAACGTATAACGTTATATGGTATAATTTTATAACGTATAACGTTATATAGTATTATTTTATAACGTATAACTATATATAATATTATTTTATAACGTTTAACGTGATATAGTGT
Source organism: Bombus dahlbomii (assembly GCA_037178635.1). Taxonomy (NCBI): domain Eukaryota; kingdom Metazoa; phylum Arthropoda; class Insecta; order Hymenoptera; family Apidae; genus Bombus; species Bombus dahlbomii. The sequence goes on from CM074105.1 coordinate 272,168, forward strand.
TACGTTATAACGTTATACAGCATTACGTTATAACGTATAATGTTATACGGTGTTATTTTATGACGTATAACGTTATATGGTATAATTTTATAACGTATAAAGTTATATAGTATTATTTTATAACGTATAACTATATATAATAATATTTTATAACGTTTAACGTTATATAGTATTATATGATAACGTATAACGATATATAATATTATTTTATAACGTATGACGTTATACAATACTATTTTGTAACGTATAGCTTCATGTAGTGTCACGTTATAACGTATAACGTTATATAGTGTTACGTTATAACGTTACACAGCATTACGGTATAACGTATAATGTTATACGGTGTTATTTTATAACGAATAACGTTATATGGTGTAATTTTATAACGTATAACGTTATATGGCATTATTTTATAGCGTATAACGATATATAATATTATTTTATAACGTATAACGTTATATAGTATTATTTTATAACATATAACGTTATGTAGTATTACGTTTTAACGTATAACGTTATACGGTGCCATTATATATCGTATCACGTCATAAGGTATAATTTTATAACGTATAACGTTATATCGTATTATTTTATAACATATAACGTTATATGGTAATATTTTATAACGCATAACGTTATATAGTATTATTTTATAACGTATAACGTTATGTAGTGTTACGTTATAACGTATAACGTTATATAGTGTTACGTTATAACGTTATACAGCATTACGTTATAACGTATAATGTTATACGGTTTTATTTTATAACGAATAACGTTATATGGTATGATTTTATAACGTATAACGCTATGTCGTATTATTTTATAACGTATGACGTTATATAATATTATTTTATAACGTATAGCTTCATGTAGTGTCACGTTATAACGTATAACGTTATACAGTGTTACGTTATAACGTTATACAGCAGCACGTTATAACCTATAATGTTATATGGTATTATTTTATAACGTATATCGTTATATGGTATGATTTTCTAACGTATAACGTTATATAGTATTATTTTATAACGTATAGCGTTAGGTAGTGTTACGTTATAACGTATAACGTTATATAGTGTTACGTTATAACGTTATACAGCATTACGTTATAAGGTATAACGTTATACGGTATTATTTTATTACGTATAACGTTATATGGTATTATCTTCTAACGTATAACGTTATATAGTATTATTTCATAACGTATAACGTTATGTAGTGTTACGTTATAACGTATAACGTTATATAGCGTTACGTTATAACGTTATACAGCATTACGTTATAACGTATAATGTTATACGGTGTTATTTTATAACGAATAACGTTATATGTTATGATTTTCTAACGTATAACGTTATAAAGTATTATTTTATAACGTATAACGTTATGTAGTGTTACGTTATAACGTATAACGTTATATAGTGTTACGTTATAACGTTATACAGCATTACTTTATAACGTATAATGTTATACGGTGTTATTTTATAACGAATAACGTTATATGGTGTAATTTTATAACGTATAACGATATATAATATTATTTTATAACGTATAACGTTATATAGTATTATTCTATAACGTATAACGTTATGTAGTGTTACGTTATAACGTATAACGTTATATAGTGTTACGTTATAACGTTATACGGCATTACGTTATAATGTATAATGTTATACAGTATTATTTTATAACGTATAACGTTATATGGTATTATTTTCAAACGTATAACGTTATATAGTATTATTTTATCACGTATAACGTTATGTTGTGTTACGTTATAACGTATAACGTTATATAGTGTTACGTTATAACGTTATACGGCATTACGTTATAACGTATAACGTTATACGGTGTCATTTTATATCGTATCACGTTATACGGTATAATTTTACAACGTATAACGTTATATAATATTATTTTATAATGTATAACGATATATAATATTATTTTATAACGTATAACCTTATGTAGTGTTACGTTACAACGTATAACGTTATATAGTGTTACGCTATAACGTTATACAGCATTACGATATAACGTATAATGTTATACGGTGTTATTTTATAACGAATAACGTTATATGGTATAATTTTATAACGTATAACGTTATATGGTATTATTTTATAGCGTATAACGATATATAATTTTATTTTATAACGTACAACGTTATATAGTATTATTCTATAACGTATAACGTTATGTAGTGTTACGTTATAACGTATAACGTTATATAGTGTTACGTTATAACGTTATACGGCATTACGTTATAATGTATAATGTTATACAGTATTATTTTATAACGTATAACGTTATATGGTATTATTTTCAAACGTATAACGTTATATAGTATTATTTTATACCGTATAACGTTATGTAGTGTTACGTTATAACGTTATACGGCATTACGTTATAATGTATAATGTTATACAGTATTATTTTATAACGTATAACGTTATATGGTATTATTTTCAAACGTATAACGTTATATAGTATTATTTCATAACGTATAACGTTATGTAGTGTTACGTTATAACGTATAACGTTATATAGCGTTACGTTATAACGTTATACAGCATTACGTTATAACGTATAATGTTATACGGTGTTATTTTATAACGAATAACGTTATATGTTATGATTTTCTAACGTATAACGTTATAAAGTATTATTTTATAACGTATAACGTTATGTAGTGTTACGTTATAACGTATAACGTTATATAGTGTTACGTTATAACGTTATACAGCATTACTTTATAACGTACAATGTTATACGGTGTTATTTTATAACGAATAACGTTATATGGTGTAATTTTATAACGTATAACGATATATAATATTATTTTATAACGTATAACGTTATATAGTATTATTTTATAACGTATAGCGTTATGTTGTGTTACGTTATAACGTATAACGTTATATAGTGTTACGTTATAACGTTATACGGCATTACGTTATAATGTATAACGTTATACGGTGTCATTTTATATCGTATCACGTTATATAGTATTATTTTATAACGTATAACGATACATAATATTATTTTATAACGTTTAACGTTATATAGCATTATTTGATAACGTATAACGTTATATGGTATTATTTTATAACGTATAACGTTATGTCGTATTATTTTATAACGTATGACGTTATATAATATTATTTTGTAACGTATAGCTTCATGTAGTGTCACGTTATAACGTATAACGTTACATAGTGTTACGTTATAACGTTATACAGCATTACGTTATAAGATATAACGTTATACGGTATTATTTTATTACGTATAACGTTATATGGTATTATCTTCTAACGTATAACGTTATATAGTATTATTTCATAACGTATAACGTTATGTAGTGTTACGTTAAAACGTATAGCGTTATATTGTGTTACGTTATAACGTTATACGTAATGTTTTATAACGTATAACGTTATGTAGTGTTACGTTATAACGTATAACGTTATATAGTGTTACGTTATAACGTTATGCAGCATTACGTTATAACGTATAATGTTATACGGTGTTATTTTATAACGAATAACGTTATATGGTATGATTTTATAACGTATAACGCTATGTCGTATTATTTTATAACGTATGACGTTATATAATATTATTTTATAACGTATAGCTTCATGTAGTGTCACGTTATAACGTATAACGTTATATAGTGTTACGTTATAACGTTATACAGCAGCACGTTATAACCTATAATGTTATATGGTATTATTTTATAACGTATATCGTTATATGGTATGATTTTCTAACGTATAACGTTATATAGTATTATTTTATAACGTATAACGATATATAATATTATTTTATAACGTTGACCGTTATATAGTATTATTTTAAAACGTATAACGCTATGTCGTATTATTTTATAACGTATGACGTTATATAATATTATTTTATAACGTATAGCTTCATGTAGTGTCACGTTATAACGTATAACGTTATATAGTGTTACGTTATAACGTTATACAGCAGCACGTTATAACCTATAATGTTATACGGTGTTATTTTACAACGTATAACGATATATGGTATAATTTTATAACGTATAACGTTATATAGTATTATTTTATAACGTATAACGATATATAATATTATTTTATAACGTTGACCGTTATATAGTATTATTTTATAACGTATAACGTTATGTTGTGTTACGGTATAACGTATAACGTTATGTAGTGTTACGTTATAACGTATAACGTTATATAGTGTTACGTTATAACCTTGTACAGCATTAGGTTATAACCTATAATGTTATACGGTGTTATTTTACAACGTATAACGATATATGGTAAAATTTTATAACGTATAACGTTATATAGTATTATTTTATAACGTATAACGATATATAATATTATTTTATAACGTTGACCGTTATATAGTATTATTTTAAAACGTATAACGATATATAATATTATTTTATAACGTTGACCGTTATATAGTATTATTTTAAAACGTATAACGATATATAATATTATTTTATAACGTATAACGTTATATAGCATTATTTTATAACGTATAACGTTATGTAGTGTTACGTTATAACGTATAACATTATATAGTGTTACGTTCTAACGTTATACAGCATTACGTTATAACGTATAATGTTATACGGTGTTATTTTATAACGAATAACGTTATATTGTGTAATTTTATATCGTATAACGATATATAATATTATTTTATAACGTATAACGTTATATAGTATTATTCTAAACGTATAACGTTATGTAGTGTTACGTTATAACGTATAACGTTATATAGTGTTACGTTATAACGTTATACAGCGTTACGTTATAACGTATAATGTTGTACAGTATTATTTTATAACGTATAACGTTATATGGTATTATTTTCTAACGTATAACGTTATATAGTATTATTTTATAACGTATAACGTTATGTTGTGTTACGTTATAACGTATAACGTTATATAGTGTTACGTTATAACGTTATACGGCATTACATTATTACGTATAACGTTATACGGTGTCATTTTATATCGTATCACGTTATACGGTATAATTTTATAACGTATAACGTTATATGGTATTATTTTCTAACGTATAACGTTATATAGTATTATTTTATAACGTATAACGTTATGTAGTGTTACGTTATAACGTATAACGTTATATAGTGTTACGTTCTAACGTTATACAGCATTACGTTATAACGTATAATGTTATACGGTGGTATTTTATAACGAATAACGTTATATGGTGTGATTTTCTAACGTATAACGTTATATGGTATTATTTTATAGCGTATAACGTTATATAGTATTATTTTATAACGTATAACCTTATGTAGTGCTACGTTACAACGTATAACGTTATATAGTGTTACGCTATAACGTTATACAGCATTACGATGTAACGTATAATGTTATACGGTGTTATTTTATAACGAATAACGTTATATGGTATAATTTTATAACGTATAACGTTATGTGGTATTATTTTATAGCGTATAACGATATATAATTTTAGTTTATAACGTACAACGTTATATAGTATTATTTTATAACGTATAACGTTATATAGTGTTACGTTATAACGTTATACGGCATTACGTTATAACGTATATTGTTATACGGTGTCATTTTATAACGTATAACGTTATATGGTATTATTTTATAACGTATAACGATATATCATATTATTTTATAACGTATAACGGTATATCGTATTATTTCATAACATATAACGATATATCATATTATTTTATAACGTATAACGGTATATCGTATTATTTCATAACATATAACGATATATGGTATTAGTTTATAACGTATAACGTTATATAGTATTATTTTATAACGTATAACGTTATGTAGTCTTACGTTATAACGTATAACGTAATATAGTGTTACGTTATAACGTTATACAGCATTACGTTATAACCTATAATGTTGTACGGTATTATTTTATAACGTATAACGTTATATGGTATTATCTTCTAACATATAACGTTATAGAGTATTATTTTATAACGTATAACGTTATGTAGTGTTACGTTATAACGTCTAACGTTATATAGTGTTACGTTATAACGTTATACGGCATTACGTTATAACGAATTATGTTATACAGTATTATTTTCTAACGTATAACGTTATATGGTTTGATTTTCTAACGTATAACGTTATATAGTATTATTTTATAACGTATAACGATATATAATATTATTTTATAACGTATATCGTTATATAGTATTATTTTATAACGTATAACGTTATGCTGTGTTACGTTATAACGTATAACGTTATATAGCGTTACGTTATAACGTTATACGGCATTACGTTATAACGTATAACGTTATACGGTGTCATTTTATATCGTATCATGTTATATGGTATGATTTTCTAACGTATAACGTTATATGGTATTATTTTATAGCGTATAACGTTATATCGTATTATTTTATAACGTATAACGTTATGTAGTGTTACGTTACAACGTATAACGTTATATAGTGTAACGTTATAACGTTATACGGCATTACGTTATAACGTATTATGTTATACAGTATTATTTTATAACGTATAACGTTATATGGTATGATTTTCTAACGTATAACGTTATATAGTATTATTTTATAACGTATAACGATATATAATATTATTTTATAACGTTTAACGTTATGCAGCATTATTTTATAACGTATAACGATAGATAGTGTTACCTTATGACGTTATACGGCATTACGTTTTAACCTATAATGTTGTACGGTATTATTTTATAACGTATAGCGTTATATGGTATTATCTTCTAACATATAACGTTATAGAGTATTATTTTATAACGTGTAACGTTATGTAGTGTTACGTTATAACGTATAACGTTATATAGTGTTACGTTATAACGTTATACGGCATTACGTTATAACGTATTATGTTATACAGTATTATTTTATAACGTATAACGTTATATGGTATGATTTTCTAACGTATAACGTTATATAGTATTATTTTATTACGTATAACGATATATAATATTATTTTATAACGTTTAACGTTATGCAGCATTATTTTATAACGTATAACGATATATAATATTATTTTATAACGTATAACGTTATATAGTATTATTTTATAACGTATAACGATATATAATATTATTTTATAACGTTTAACGTTATATAGCATTATTTTATAACGTATAACGATATATAATATTATTTTATAACGTATAACGCTATATAGTATTATTTAATAACGGATAACGTTATGTAGTGTTACGTTATATCGTATAACGTTATATAGTGTTACGTTATAACGTTATACAGCATTACGTTATAACGTATAATGTTATACGGTGTTATTTTATAACGAATAACGTTATATGGTATAATTTTATAACGTATAACGTTATATGGTATTATTTTATAGCGTATAACGATATATAATTCTATTTTATAACGTACAACGTTATATAGTGTTATTTTATAACGTATAACGTTATGTTGTGTTACGTTATAACGTATAACGTTATATAGCGTTACGTTATAACGTTATACGGCATTACGTTATAACGTATAACGTTATACGGTGTCATTTTATATCGTATCATGTTATATGGTATGATTTTCTAACGTATAAAGTTATATGGTCTTAATTTATAGCGTATAACGTTATATCGTATTATTTTATAACGTATAACGTTATGTAGTGTTACGTTACAACGTATAACGTTATATAGTGTTACGCTATAACGTTATACAGCATTACGTTATAACGTATTCTGTTATACGGTGTCATCTTATAACGAATAACGTAATATGGTATAATTTTATAACGTATAACGTTATATGGTATTATTTTATAGCGTATAACGATATATAATTTTATTTTATAACGTACAACGTTATATAGTATTATTTTATAACGTATAACGTTATGTAGTGTTACGTTATAACGTATAACGATAGATAGTGTTACCATATGACGTTATACGGCATTACGTTATAACGTATACTGTTATACGGAGTCATTTTATAACGTATAACGTTATATTGTATAATTTTATAACGTATAACGTTATATGGTATTACTTTATAACGTATAACGATATATCATATTATTTTATAACGTATAACGGTATATCGTATTATTTCATAACATATAACGATATATGGTATTATTTTATAACGTATAACGTTATATAGTATTATTTTATAACGTATAACGTTATGTAGTCTTACGTTATAACGTATAACGTTATATAGTGTTACGTTATAACGTTATACAGCATTACGATATAACGTATAATGACGTACGGTGTTATTTTATAACGTATAATGTTATATGGTATAATTTTATATCCTGTAACGTTACCTGGAATTATTTTATAACGTATAACGTTATGTAGTGTTACGTTATAACGTTATACAGCATTACGTTATAACGTATCACCTTATACGGTGCCATTTTATATCGTATCTCGTTATATGGTATAATTTTATAACGTATAACGTTATATGGTATTATTTTATAACGTATAACGATATATAATATAATTTTATAACGTATAACGTTATATCGTATTAATTTATAACATATAACGTTATATGGTATTATTTTATAACGCATAACGATATATAGTATTATTTTATAACGTATAACGTTATGAAGTGTTACGTTATAACGTATAACGTTATACAGTGTTACGTTATAACGTTATACAGCATTACGTTGTAACGTATAATGTTATACGGTGTTATTTTATAACGAATAACGTTATATGTTATAATTTTATAACGTTATATGTTATAATTTTATAACGTTATATGTTATAATTTTATAACTTATAACGTTATATAGTATTATTTTATAACTTATAACGATATATAATATTATTTTATAACGTATAACGTTATATAGTATTATTTTATAGCGTATAACGTTATATAGTGTTACGTTATAACGTTATATAGCATTACGTTATAATGTATTATGTTATACGGTGTTATTTTTCAACGTATAACGTTATATGTTATAATTATATAACGTATAACGTTATATAGTATTATTTTATAACGTATAGCGATATATAATGTTATTTTATATCGTTTAACGTTATATAGCATTATTTTATAACGCATAAATATATATAATATTATTTTATAACGTATAACGTTATATAGTATTATTTTATAACGGATAACGTTATGTAGTGTTACGTTATATCGTATAACGTTATATAGTGTTACGTTATAACGATATACAGCATTACGTTATAACGTATAATGTTATACGGTGTTATTATATAACGAATAACGTTATATGGTATAATTTTATAACGTATAACGTTATATAGCATTATTTTATAACGCATAACGATATATAATATTATTTTATAACGTATAACGTTATATAGTATTATTTTATAACGGATAACGTTATGTAGTGTTACGTTATATCGTATAACGTTATATAGTGTTACGTTATAACGTTATACAGCATTACGTTATATCGTATAACCTTATACGGTGTTATTTTATATCGTATCTCGTTATATGGTATAATTTTATAACGTATAACGTTATATGGCATTATTTTATAACGTATAACGATATATAATATTATTTTATAACGTATAACATTATATAGTATTATTTTATAACGTATAACGTTATGAAGTGTTACGTTATAACGTATACTGTTATACGGTGTTATTTTATAACGAATAACGTTATATGTTATAATTTTATAACGTTATATGTTATAATTTTATAACGTATAACGTTATATAGTATTATTTTATAACGTATAACGATATATAATGTTATTTTATAACGTTTAACGTTATATAGCATTATTTTATAACGTATAACGATATATAATATTATTTTATAACGTATAAGGTTATATAGTATTATTTTACAACGTATAACGTTATATAGTGTTACGTTATACGGTTATACAGCATTACGTTATAATGTATAATGTTATACGGTGTTATGTTTCAACGTATAACGTTATATGTTATAATTATATAACGTATAACGTAATATAGTATAATTTTATAACGTATAACGATATATAATATTATTTTATAACGTTTAACGTTATATAGCATTATTTTATAACGTATAACGATATATAATATTATTTTATAACGTATAACGTTATATAGTATTATTTTATAACGTATAACGTTATGTAGTGTTACGTTATATCGTATAACGTTATATAGTGTTACGTTATAACGTTATACAGCATTACGTTATAACGTATAATGTTATACGGTGTTATTTTATAACGAATAACGTTAGATGGTATAATTTTATAACGTATAACGTTATATGGTATTATTTTATAGCGTATAACGCCTTATATTATTTTATTTTATAACGTACAACGTTATATAGTATTATTTTATAACGTATAACGTTATGTAGTGTTACGTTATAACGTATAACGTTATATAGTGTTACGTTATAACGTTATACAGCATTACGTTATAACGTATAATGTTATACGGTGTCATTTTATATCGTATCTCGTTATATGGTATAATTTTATAACGTATAACGTTATATGGTATAATTTTATAACGTATAGCGTTATATGGTATTATTTTATAACGTGTAACGATATATAATATTATTTTATAACGTATAACGTTATATTGTATTATTTTATAACATATAACGTTATATGGTATTATTCTATAACGTATAACGTTATGTAGTGTTACGTTATAACGTATAACGTTATATAGTGTTACGTTATAACGTTATACAGCGTTACGTTATAACGTTATACAGCGTTACGTTATAACCTATAATGTTATACGGTGTCATTTTATAACGTATAACGTTATATGGTATTATTTTATAACGTATAACGATATATCATATTATTTTATAACGTATAACGGTATATCGTATTATTTCATAACATATAACGATATATGGTATTTGTTTATAACGTATAATGTTATACAGTATTATTTTATAACGTATAACGTTATATGGTATGATTTTCTATCGTATAACGTTATATAGTATTATTTAATAACGTACAACGTTATGTAGTGTTACGATATAACGTATAACGTTATATAGTGTTACGTTATAACCTTGTACAGCATTAGGTTATAACCTATAATGTTATACGGTGTTATTTTACAACGTATAACGATGTATGGTATAATTTTATAACGTATAACGTTATATAGTATTATTTTATAACGTATAACGATATATAATATTATTTTATAACGTTGACCGTTATATAGTATTATTTTAAAACGTATAACGATATATAATATTATTTTATAACGTATAACGTTATATAGTATTATTCTATAACGTATAACGTTATGTTGTGTTACGTTATAACGTATAACGTTATATAGTGTTACGTTATAACGTTATACGGCATTACGTTATTACGTATAACGTTATACGGTGTCATTTTATATCGTATCACGTTATACGGTATAATTTTATAACGTATAACGTTATATAGTATTATTTTATAACGTATAACGATACATAATATTATTTTATAACGCAAAACGTTATATAGTATTATTTTATAACGTATAACGATATATAATATTATTTTATAACGTATAACGTTATATAGTATTATTTTATAACGTATAGCTTCATGTAGTGTCACGTTATAACGTATAACGTGATATAGTGTTACGTTATAACGTTATACGGCATTACGTTATAACGTATAATGTTATACGGTGTTATTTTACAAAGTATAACGTTATATGGTATAATTTTATAACGTATAACGTCATATAGTATTATTTTACATCGTATAACGATATATAATATTATTTTATAACGTTTAACGTTATATAGTATTATTTTAAAACGTATAACGATATATAATATTATTTTATAACGTATAACGTTATATAGTATTATTTTATAACGTATAACGTTATGTAGTGTTACGTTATAACGTATAACGTTATATAGTGTTACGTTCTAACGTTATACAGCATTACGTTATAACGTATAATGTTATACGGTGGTATTTTATAACGAATAACGTTATATGGTGTGATTTTCTAACGTATAACGTTATATGGTATTATTTTATAGCGTATAACGTTATATAGTTTTATTTTATAACGTATAACATTATGTAGTGTTACGTTGCAACGTATAACGTTATATAGTGTTACGCTATAACGTTATACAGCATTACGATATAACGTATAATGTTATACGGTGTCATTTTATAACGTATAACGTTATATGGTATTATTTTATAACGTATAACGATATATCATATTATTTTATAACGTATAACGGTATATCGTATTATTTCATAACATATAACTATATATGGTATTAGTTTATAACGTATAACGATATATAATATTATTTTATAACGCATATCGTTATATAGTATTATTTTATAACGTATAACGTTATGTTGTGTTACGTTATAACGTATAACGTTATATAGCGTTACGTTATAACGTTATACGGCATTACCTTATAACGTATAACGTTATACGGTGTCATTTTATATCGTATCATGTTATATGGTATGATTTTCTAACGTATAACGTTATATGGTATTATTTTATAGCGTATAACGTTATATCGTATTATTTTATAACGTATAACGTTATGTAGTGTTACGTTACAACGTATAACGTTATATAGTGTTACGCTATAACGTTATACAGCATTACGTTATAACGTATAATGTTATACGGTGTTATTTTATAACGAATAACGTAATATGGTATAATTTAGAACGTATAACGTTATATGGTATTATTTTATAGCGTATAACGATATATAATTTTATTTTATAACGTACAACGTTATATAGTATTATTTTATAACGTATAACGTTATGTAGTGTTACGTTATAACGTATAACGATAGATAGTGTTACCTTATGACGTTATACGGCATTACGTTATAACCTATAATGTTGTACGGTATTATTTTATAACGTATAGCGTTATATGGTATTATTTTCTAACATATAACGTTATAGTGTATTATTTTATAACGTGTAACGTTATGTAGTGTTACGTTATAACGTATAACGTTATGTAGTGTTACGTTATAACGTATAACGTTATATAGTGTTACGTTATAACCTTGTACAGCATTAGGTTATAACCTATAATGTTATACGGTGTTATTTTACAACGTATAACGATATATGGTATAATTTTATAACGTATAACGTTATATAGTATTATTTTATAACGTATAACGATATATAATATTATTTTATAACGTTGACCGTTATATAGTATTATTTTATAACGTATAACGTTATGTTGTGTTACGTTATAACGTATAACGTTATGTAGTGTTACGTTATAACGTATAACGTTATATAGTGTTACGTTATAACCTTGTACAGCATTAGGTTATAACCTATAATGTTATACGATGTTATTTTACAACGTATAACGATATATGGTATAATTTTATAACGTATAACGTTATATAGTATTATTTTATAACGTATAACGATATATAATATTATTTTATAACGTTGACCGTTATATAGTATTATTTTAAAACGTATAACGATATATAATATTATTTTATAACGTTGACCGTTATATAGTATTATTTTAAAACGTATAACGATATATAATATTATTTTATAACGTATAACGTTATATAGCATTATTTTATAACGTATAACGTTATGTAGTGTTACGTTATAACGTATAACACTATATTGTGTTACGTTCTAACGTTATACAGCATTACGTTATAACGTATAATGTTATACGGTGTTATTTTATAACGAATAACGTTATATTGTGTAATTTTATATCGTATAACGATATATAATATTATTTTATAACGTATAACGTTATATAGTATTATTCTATAACGTATAACGTTATGTAGTGTTACGTTATAACGTATAACGTTATATAGTGTTACGTTATAACGTTATACAGCGTTACGTTATAACGTATAATGTTGTACAGTATTATTTTATAACGTATAACGTTATATGGTATTATTTTCTAACGTATAACGTTATATAGTATTATTTTATAACGTATAACGTTATGTTGTGTTACGTTATAACGTATAACGTTATATAGTGTTACGTTATAACGTTATACGGCATTACATTATTACGTATAACGTTATACGGTGTCATTTTATATCGTATCACGTTATACGGTATAATTTTATAACGTATAACGTTATATGGTATTATTTTCTAACGTATAACGTTATATAGTATTATTTTATAACGTATAACGTTATGTAGTGTTACGTTATAACGTATAACGTTATATAGTGTTACGTTCTAACGTTATACAGCATTACGTTATAACGTATAATGTTATACGGTGGTATTTTATAACGAATAACGTTATATGGTGTGATTTTCTAACGTATAACGTTATATGGTATTATTTTATAGCGTATAACGTTATATAGTATTATTTTATAACGTATAACCTTATGTAGTGCTACGTTACAACGTATAACGTTATATAGTGTTACGCTATAACGTTATACAGCATTACGATGTAACGTATAATGTTATACGGTGTTATTTTATAACGAATAACGTTATATGGTATAATTTTATAACGTATAACGTTATATGGTATTTTTTTATAGCGTATAACGATATATAATTTTATTTTATAACGTACAACGTTATATAGTATTATTTTATAACGTATAACGTTATATAGTGTTACGTTATAACGTTATACGGCATTACGTTATAACGTATATTGTTATACGGTGTCATTTTATAACGTATAACGTTATATGGTATTATTTTATAACGTATAACGATATATCATATTATTTTATAACGTATAACGGTATATCGTATTATTTCATAACATATAACGATATATGGTATTAGTTTATAACGTATAACGTTATATAGTATTATTTTATAACGTATAACGTTATGTAGTCTTACGTTATAACGTATAACGTAATATAGTGTTACGTTATAACGTTATACAGCATTACGTTATAACCTATAATGTTGTACGGTATTATTTTATAACGTATAACGTTATATGGTATTATCTTCTAACATATAACGTTATAGAGTATTATTTTATAACGTATAACGTTATGTAGTGTTACGTTATAACGTCTAACGTTATATAGTGTTACGTTATAACGTTATACGGCATTACGTTATAACGAATTATGTTATACAGTATTATTTTCTAACGTATAACGTTATATGGTTTGATTTTCTAACGTATAACGTTATATAGTATTATTTTATAACGTATAACGATATATAATATTATTTTATAACGTATATCGTTATATAGTATTATTTTATAACGTATAACGTTATGCTGTGTTACGTTATAACGTATAACGTTATATAGCGTTACGTTATAACGTTATACGGCATTACGTTATAACGTATAACGTTATACGGTGTCATTTTATATCGTATCATGTTATATGGTATGATTTTCTAACGTATAACGTTATATGGTATTATTTTATAGCGTATAACGTTATATCGTATTATTTTATAACGTATAACGTTATGTAGTGTTACGTTACAACGTATATCGTTATATAGTGTTACGCTATAACGTTATACAGCATTACGTTATAACGTATAATGTTATACGGTGTTATTTTATAACGAATAACGTAATATGGTATAATTTAGAACGTATAACGTTATATGGTATTATTTTATAGCGTATAACGATATATAATTTTATTTTATAACGTACAACGTTATGTAGTATTATTTAATAACGTATAACGTTATGTAGTGTTACGTTATAACGTATAACGATAGATAGTGTTACCTTATGACGTTATACGGCATTACGTTTTAACCTATAATGTTGTACGGTATTATTTTATAGCGTATAGCGTTATATGGTATTATCTTCTAACATATAACGTTATAGAGTATTATTTAATAACGTATAACGTTATGTAGTGTTACGTTATAACGTATAACGATAGATAGTGTTACCTTATGACGTTATACGGCATTACGTTTTAACCTATAATGTTGTACGGTATTATTTTATAGCGTATAGCGTTATATGGTATTATCTTCTAACATATAACGTTATAGAGTATTATTTTATAACGTGTAACGTTATGTAGTGTTACGTTATAACGTATAACGTTATATAGTGTTACGTTATAACGTTATACGGCATTACGTTATAACGTATTATGTTATACAGTATTATTTTATAACGTATAACGTTATATGGTATGATTTTCTAACGTATAACGTTATATAGTATTATTTTATAACGTATAACGATATATAATATTATTTTATAACGTTTAACGTTATACAGCATTATTTTATAACGTATAACGATATATAATATTATTTTATAACGTATAACGTTATATAGTATTATTTTATAACGTATAACGATATATAATATTATTTTATAACGTTTAACGTTATATAGCATTATTTTATAACGTATAACGATATATAATATTATTTTATAACGTATAACGCTATATAGTATTATTTAATAACGGATAACGTTATGTAGTGTTACGTTATATCGTATAACGTTATATAGTGTTACGTTATAACGTTATACAGCATTACGTTATAACGTATAATGTTATACGGT
The DNA here is from genome assembly GCA_037178635.1 of Bombus dahlbomii. NCBI lineage: Eukaryota > Metazoa > Arthropoda > Insecta > Hymenoptera > Apidae > Bombus > Bombus dahlbomii. The sequence goes on from CM074105.1 coordinate 288,799, forward strand.
GTTATTTTATAACGAATAACGTTATATGGTATAATTTTATAACGTATAACGTTATATGGTATTATTTTATAGCGTATAACGATATATAATTCTATTTTATAACGTACAACGTTATATAGTGTTATTTTATAACGTATAACGTTATGTTGTGTTACGTTATAACGTATAACGTTATATAGCGTTACGTTATAACGTTATACGGCATTACGTTATAACGTATAACGTTATACGGTGTCATTTTATATCGTATCATGTTATATGGTATGATTTTCTAACGTATAAAGTTATATGGTCTTAATTTATAGCGTATAACGTTATATGGTATTATTTTATAACGTATAACGTTATGTAGTGTTACGTTACAACGTATAACGTTATATAGTGTTACGCTATAACGTTATACAGCATTACGTTATAACGTATAATGTTATACGGTGTTATTTTATAACGAATAACGTAATATGGTATAATTTTATAACGTATAACGTTATATGGTATTATTTTATAGCGTATAACGATATATAATTTTATTTTATAACGTACAACGTTATATAGTATTATTTTATAACGTATAACGTTATGTAGTGTTACGTTATAACGTATAACGATAGATAGTGTTACCATATGACGTTATACGGCATTACGTTATAACGTATACTGTTATACGGTGTCATTTTATAACGTATAACGTTATATTGTATAATTTTATAACGTATAACGTTATATGGTATTATTTTATAACGTATAACGATATATCATATTATTTTATAACGTATAACGGTATATCGTATTATTTCATAACATATAACGATATATGGTATTATTTTATAACGTATAACGTTATATAGTATTATTTTATAACGTATAACGTTATGTAGTCTTACGTTATAACGTATAACGTTATATAGTGTTACGTTATAACGTTATACAGCATTACGATATAACGTATAATGACGTACGGTGTTATTTTATAACGTATAATGTTATATGGTATAATTTTATATCCTGTAACGTTACCTGGAATTATTTTATAACGTATAACGTTATGTAGTGTTACGTTATAACGTTATACAGCATTACGTTATAACCTATAATGTTGTACGGTATTATTTTACAACGTATAACGTTATATGGTATTATCTTCTAACGTATAACGTTATATGGTATAATTTTATAACGTATAACGTTATATGGTATTATTTTATAACGCGTAACAATATATATTATATTATTTTATAACGTATAACGTTATATCGTACTATTTTATAACATATAACGTTATATGGTATTATTTTATAACGCATAAGGTTATACAGTATTATTTTATAACGTGTAACGATATGTAGTGTTACGTTATAACGTATAACGTTATATAGTGTTACGTTATAACGTTATACGGCATTACGTTATAACGTATTATGTTATACGGTATTATTTTATAACGTATAACGTTATATTGTATAATTTTATAACGTATAACGTTATATGGTATTATTTTATAACGTATAACGATATATCATATTATTTTATAACGTATAACGGTATATCGTATTATTTCATAACATATAACGATATATGGTATTATTTTATAACGTATAACGTTATATAGTATTATTTTATAACGTATAACGTTATGTAGTCTTACGTTATAACGTATAACGTTATATAGTGTTACGTTATAACGTTATACAGCATTACGATATAACGTATAATGACGTACGGTGTTATTTTATAACGTATAATGTTATATGGTATAATTTTATATCCTGTAACGTTACCTGGAATTATTTTATAACGTATAACGTTATGTAGTGTTACGTTATAACGTTATACAGCATTACGTTATAACCTATAATGTTGTACGGTATTATTTTACAACGTATAACGTTATATGGTATTATCTTCTAACGTATAACGTTATATGGTATAATTTTATAACGTATAACGTTATATGGTATTATTTTATAACGCGTAACAATATATATTATATTATTTTATAACGTATAACGTTATATCGTACTATTTTATAACATATAACGTTATATGGTATTATTTTATAACGCATAAGGTTATACAGTATTATTTTATAACGTGTAACGTTATGTAGTGTTACGTTATAACGTATAACGTTATATAGTGTTACGTTATAACGTTATACGGCATTACGTTATAACGTATTATGTTATACGGTATTATTTTATAACGTATAACGTTATATGGTATGATTTTCTAACGTATAACGTTATATAGTATTATTTTATAACGTATAACGATATATAATATTATTTTATAACGTTTAACGTTATATAGCATTATTTCATAACGTATAACGATATATAATATTATTATATAACGTATAACGTTATATAGTATTATTTTATAACGTATACCGTTATATAGTGTTACGTTATACGGTTATACAGCATTACGTTATAATGTATAATGTTATACGGTGTTATGTTTCAACGTATAACGTTATATGTTATAATTATATAACGTATAACGTAATATAGTATTATTTTATAACGTATAACGATATATAATATTATTTTATAACGTTTAACGTTATATAGCATTATTTTATAACGTATAACGATATATAATATTATTTTATAACGTATAACGTTATATAGTATTATTTTATAACGTATAACGTTATGTAGTGTTACGTTATATCGTATAACGTTATATAGTGTTACGTTATAACGTTATACAGCATAACGTTATAACGTATAATGTTATACGGTGTTATTTTATAACGTATAACGATATATAATATTATTTTATAACGTATAACGTTATATAGTATTATTTTATAACGTATAACGATATATAATATTATTTTATAACGTTTAACGTTATATAGCATTATTTTATAACGTATAACGATATATAATATTATTTTATAACGTATAACGCTATATAGTATTATTTTATAACGGATAACGTTATGTAGTGTTACGTTATATCGTATAACGTTATATAGTGTTACGTTATAACGTTATACAGCATTACGTTATAACGTATAATGTTATACGGTGTTATTTTATAACGAATAACGTTATATGGTATAATTTTATAACGTATAACGTTATATGGTATTATTTTATAGCGTATAACGATATATAATTCTATTTTATAACGTACAACGTTATATAGTGTTATTTTATAACGTATAACGTTATGTTGTGTTACGTTATAACGTATAACGTTATATAGCGTTACGTTATAACGTTATACGGCATTACGTTATAACGTATAACGTTATACGGTTTCATTTTATATCGTATCATGTTATATGGTATGATTTTCTAACGTATAAAGTTATATGGTCTTAATTTATAGCGTATAACGTTATATAGTATTATTTTATAACGTATAACGTTATGTAGTGTTACGTTATATCGTATAACGTTATATAGTGTTACGTTATAACGTTATACAGCATTACGTTATAACGTATAACGTTATACGGTGTCATTTTATATCGTATCTCGTTATATGGTATAATATTATAACGTATAACGTTATATGGTATAATTTTATAACGTATAACGTTATATGGTATTATTTTATAACGTGTAACGATATATAATATTATTTTATAACGTATAACGTTATGTAGTGTTACGTTATATCGTATAACGTTATATAGTGTTACGTTATAACGTTATACAGCATTACGTTATAACGTATAATGTTATACGGTGTTATTTTATAACGAATAACGTTATATGGTATAATTTTATAACGTATAACGTTACATGGTATTATTTTATAGCGTATAACGATATATAATTTTATTTTATAACGTACAACGTTATATAGTATTATTTTATAACGTATAACGTCATGTAGTGTTACGTTATAACGTATAACGATAGATATTGTTACCTTATGACGTTATACGGCATTACGTTATAACGTATATTGTTATACGGTTTCATTTTATAACGAATAACGTTATATGGTGTAATTTTATAACGTATAACGTTATATGGCATTATTTTATAACATATAACGATATATAATATTATTTTATAACGTATAACATTATATAGTATTATTTTATAAATTGTAACGTTATGTAGTGTTACGTTATAACGTGTAACGTTATATAGTGTTACGTTATAACGTTATACAGCATTACGTTATAACGTATAACCTTATATGGTGTCATTTTATATCGTATCTCGTTATATGGTATAATTTTATAACGTATAACGTTATATGGTATTATTTTATAACGTGTAACGATATATAATATTATTTTATAACGTATAACGTTATATTGTATTATTTTATAACATATAACGTTATATGGTATTCTTTTATAACGCATAACGATATATAGTATTATTTTATAACGTATAACGTTATGAAGTGTTACGTTATAACGTATAAAGTTATACAGTGTTAAGTTATAACGTTATACAGCATTACGTTGTAACGTATAATGTTATACGGTGTTATTTTATAACGAATAACGTTATATGGTGTAATTTTATAACGTATAACGTTATATGGCATTATTTTATAACGTATAACGATATATAATATTATTTTATAACGTATAACGTTATATAGTATTATTTTATAACGTATAACGTTATACAGTGTTACGTTATAACGTTATACAGCATTACGTTGTAACGTATAATGTTATACGGTGTTATTTTATAACGAATAACGTTATATGTTATAATTTTATAACGTTATATGTTATAATTTTATAACGTATAACGTTATATAGTATTATTTTATAACGTATAACGATATATAATGTTATTTTATAACGTTTAACGTTATATAGCATTATTTTATAACGTATAACGATATATAATATTATTTTATAACTTATAACGATATATAATATTATTTTATAACGTATAACGTTATATACTATTATTTTATAGCGTATAACGTTATATAGTGTTACGTTATAACGTTATATAGCATTACGTTATAATGTATTATGTTATACGGTGTTATTTTTCAACGTATAACGTTATATGTTATAATTATATAACGTATAACGTTATATAGTATTATTTTATAACGTATAACGATATACAATGTTATTTTATATCGTTTAACGTTATATAGCATTATTTTATAACGTATAACGATATATAATATTATTTTATAACGTATAACGTTATATAGTATTATTTTATAACGGATAACGTTATGTAGTGTTACGTTATATCGTATAACGTTATATAGTGTTACGTTATAACGTTATACAGCATTACGTTATAACGTATAATGTTATACGGTGTTATTATATAACGAATAACGTTATATGGTATAATTTTATAACGTATAACGTTATATGGTATTATTTTATAGCGTATAAAGATATATAATTTTATTTTATAACGTACAAGGTTATATAGTATTATTTTATAACGTATAACGTCATGTAGTGTTACGTTACAACGTATAACGATAGATATTGTTACCTTATGACGTTATACGGCATTACGTTATAACGTATATTGTTATACGGTGTCATTTTATAACGAATAACGTTATATGGTGTAATGTTATAACGTATAACGTTATATGGCATTATTTTATAACGTATAACGATATATAATATTATTTTATAACGTATAACGTTATGAAGTGTTACGTTATAACGTATAACGTTATACAGCATTACGTTATAACGTATAATGTTATACGGTGTTATTTTATAACGAATAACGTTATATGTTATAATTTTATAACGTTATATGTTATAATTTTATAACGTATGACGTTATATAGTATTATTTTATAACGTATAACGATATATAATATTATTTTATAACGTTTAACGTTATATAGCATTATTTTATAACGTATAACGATATATAATATTATTTTATAACGTATAAGGTTATATAGTATTATTTTATAACGTATAACGTTATATAGTGTTACGTTATACGGTTATACAGCATTACGTTATAATGTATAATGTTATACGGTGTTATGTTTCAACGTATAACGTTATATGTCATAATTATATAACGTATAACGTAATATAGTATAATTTTATAACGTATAACGATATATAATATTATTTTATAACGTTTAACGTTATATAGCATTATTTTATAACGTATAACGATATATAATATTATTTTATAACGTATAACGTTATATAGTATTATTTTATAACGGATAACGTTATGTAGTGTTACGTTATATCGTATAACGTTATATAGTGTTACGTTATAACGTTACACAGCATTACGTTATAACGTATAACGTTATACGGTGTCACTTTATATCGTATCTCGTTATATGGTATAATTTTATAACGTATAACGTTATATGGTATAATTTTATAACGTATAACGTTATATGGTATTATTTTATAACGTGTAACGATATATAATATTATTTTATAACGTATAACGTTATATTGTATTATTTTATAACATATAACGTTATATGGTATTCTTTTATAACGCATAACGTTATATAGCATTATTTTATATCGTATAACGTTATGTAGTGTTACGTTATAAAGTATAACGTTATACAGTGTTACGTTATAATGTTTAATGTTATACGGTGTTATTTTTCAACGTATAACGTTATATGTTATAATTATATAACGTATAACGTTATATAGTACTATTTTATAACGTATAACGACATGTAATGTTACTTTATAACGTTTAACGTTATATATCATTATTTTATAACGTATAACGATATATAATATTATTTTATAACGTATAACGTTATATAGTATTATTTTATAACGTATAACGATATATAATATTATTTTATAACGTATAACGTTATATAGTATTATTTTATAACGTATAACGTTATATACTGTTACGTTATAACGTTATACAGCATTACGTTATAATGTATAATGTTATACGGTGTTATTTTTCAACGTATAACGTTATATGTTATAATTATATAACGTACAACGTTATATAGTATTATTTTATATCGTATAACGATATATAATGTTATTTTATAACGTTTAATGTTATATAGCATTATTTTATAACGTATAACGATATATAATATTATTTTATAACGTATAACGTTATATAGTATTATTTTATAACGGATAACGTTATGTAGTGTTACGTTATATCGTATAACGTTATATAGTGTTACGTTATAACGTTATACAGCATTACGTTATAACGTATAATGTTATACGGTGTCATTTTATAACGAATAACGTTATATGGTGTAATTTTATAACGTATAACGTTATATGGTATTATTTTATAGCGTATAACGATATATAATTTTATTTTATAACGTACAACGTTATATAGTATTATTTTATAACGTATAACGTCATGTAGTGTTACGTTATAACGTATAACGATAGATATTGTTACCTTATGACGTTATACGGCATTACGTTATAACGTATATTGTTATACGGTGTCATTTTATAACGAATAACGTTATATGGTGTAATGTTATAACGTATAACGTTATATGGCATTATTTTATAACGTATAACGCTATATAATATTATTTTATAACGTATAACATTATATAGTATTATTTTATAACGTATAACGTTATGTAGTGTTACGTTATAACGCGTAACGTTATATAGTGTTACGTTATAACGTTATACAGCATTACGTTATAACGTATAACCTTATACGGTGCCATTTTATATCGTATCTCGTTATATGGTTTAATTTTATAACGTATAACGTTATATGGTATTATTTTATAGCGTATAACGATATATAATTTTATTTTATAACGTACAACGTTATATAGTATTATTTTATAACGTATAACGTCATGTAGTGTTACGTTATAACGTATAACGATAGATATTGTTACCTTATGACGTTATACGGCATTACGTTATAACGTATAATGTTATACGGTGTCATTTTATAACGAATAACGTTATATGGTGTAATGTTATAACGTATAAGGTTATATGGCATTATTTTATAACGTATAACGCTATATAATATTATTTTATAACGTATAACATTATATAGTATTATTTTATAACGTATAACGTTATATAGTGTTACGTTATAACGTTATACGGCATTGCGTTATAACGTATAATGTTATATAGTATTATTTTATAACGTATAACGTTATATAGTGTTACGTTATAACGTTATACGGCATTACGTTATAACGTATAATGTTATACAGTATTATTTTATAACGTATAACGTTATATAGTATTAATTTATAACGTATAACGATATATAATATTATTTTATAACGTATAACGTTATATAGTATTATTCTATAACGTATAACGTTATGTGGTGTCACGTTATAACGTATAACGTTATATAGTGTTACGTTATAACGTTATACAGCATTACGTTATAACGTATAATGTTATACGGTGTTATTTTATAACGAATAACGTTATATGGTGTAATTTTATAACGTATAACGGTATATAATATTATTTCATAACGTATAACGTTATATAGTATTATTATATAACGTATAACGTTATGTGGTGTTACGTTATAACGTATAACGTTATATAGTGTTACGCTGTAACGTTATACGGCATTACGTTATAACGTATAATGTTATACAGTATTATTTTATAACGTATAACGTTATATGGTATGCTTTTCTAACGTATAACGTTATATAGTATTATTTTATAACGTATAACGTTATGTAGTGTTACGTTATAACGTATAACGTTATATAGTGTTACGTTATAACGTTATACAGCATTACGTTATAACGTATAACGTTATATAGTATTATTTTATAACGTATAACGGTATATAATATTATTTTATAACGTATAACGTTATATAGTATTATTCTATAACGTATAACGTTATGTGGTGTCACGTTATAACGTATAACGTTATATAGTGTTACGTTATAAGGTTATACAGCATTACGTTATAATGTATAATGTTATACGGTGTTATGTTTCAACGTATAACGTTATATGTTATAATTATATAACGTATAACGTAATATAGTATTATTTTATAACGTATAACGAAATATAATATTATTTTATAACGTTTAACGTTATATAGCATTATTTTATAACGTATAACGATATATAATATTATTTTATAACGTATAACGTTATATAGTATTATTTTATAACGTATAACGTTATGTAGTGTTACGTTATAACGTATAACGTTATGCAGTGTTACGTTATAACGTTATACAGCATTACGTTATAACGTATAACGTTATACGGTGTCATTTTATATCGTATCTCGTTATATGGTATAATTTTATAACGTATAACGTTATATGGTATAATTTTATAACGTATAACGTTATATGGTATTATTTTATAACGTGTAACGTTATATCGTATTATTTTATAACATATAACGTTATATGGTATTATTTTATAACGTATAACGTTATGTAGTGTTACGTTACAACGTATAACGTTATAGAGTGTTACGCTATAAAGTTATACAGCATTACGTTATAACGTATAAAGTTATACGATGTTATTTTATAACGAATAACTTTATATGGTATAATTTTATAACGTATAACGTTATATGTTATTATTTTATAGCGTATAACGATATATAATTTTATTTTATAACGAATAACGTTATATCGTACTATTTTATAACATATAACGTTATATAGTGTTACGTTATAACGTTATACGGCATTGCGTTATAACGTATAATGTTATATAGTATTATTTTATAACGTATAAAGTTATATAGTGTTACGTTATAACGTTATACGGCATTACGTTATAACGTATAATGTTATACAGTATTATTTTATAACGTATAACGTTATATAGTATTAATTTATAACGTATAACGATATATAATATTATTTTATAACGTATAACGTTATATAGTATTATTCTATAACGTATAACGTTATGTGGTGTCACGTTATAACGTATAACGTTATATAGCGTTACGTTATAACGTTATACAGCATTACGTTATAACGTATAATGTTATACGGTGTTATTTTATAACGAATAACGTTATATGGTGTAATTTTATAACGGATAACGGTATATAATATTATTTCATAACGTATAACGTTATATAGTATTATTATATAACGTATAACGTTATGTGGTGTTACGTTATAACGTATAACGTTATATAGTGTTACGTTGTAACGTTATACGGCATTACGTTATAACGTATAATGTTATACAGTATTATTTTATAACGTATAACGTTATATGGTATGATTTTCTAACGTATAACGTTATATAGTATTATTTTATAACGTATAACGTTATGTAGTGTTACGTTATAACGTATAACGTTATATAGTGTTACGTTATAACGTTATACAGCATTACGTCATAACGTATAACGTTATATAGTATTATTTTATAACGTATAACGGTATATAATATTATTTTATAACGTATAACGTTATATAATATTATTCTATAACGTATAACGTTATGTGGTGTCACGTTATAACGTATAACGTTATATAGTGTTACGTTATAAGGTTATACAGCATTACGTTATAATGTATAATGTTATACGGTGTTATGTTTCAACGTATAACGTTATATGTTATAATTATATAACGTATAACGTAATATAGTATTATTTTATAACGTATAACGTTATATGGTATTATTTTATAACGTGTAACGTTATATCGTATTATTTTATAACATATAACGTTATATGGTATTCTTTTATAACGCATAACGTTATATAGCATTATTTTATAACGTATAACGTTATGTAGTGTTACGTTATAACGTATAACGTTATACAGTGCTACGTTATAACGTTATACAGCATTACGTTATAACGTATAAAGTTATACGGTGTTATTTTATAACGAATAACTTTATATGGTATAATTTTATAACGTATAACTTTATATGTTATTATTTTATAGCGTATAACGATATATAATTTTATTTTATAACGAATAACGTTATATCGTACTATTTTATAACATATAACGTTATATGGTGTTATTTTATAACGCATAACGTTATATAGTATTATTTTATAACGTATAACGATATATAATATTATTTTATAACGTATAACGTTATATAGTATTATTTTATAACGTATCACGTTATATAGTATTATTCTATAACGTATAACGTTATGTGGTGTTACGTTATACCGTATAACGTTATATAGTGTTACGTTATAACGTTATACGGCATTACATTATAACGTATAACGTTATACGATGTCATTTTATATCGTATCACGTTATATGGTATAATTTTATAACGTATAACGTTATATGGTATTATTTTATCACGTATAACGTTATGTTGTGTTACGTTATAACGTACAACGTTATATAGTGTTACGCTATAACGTTATACAGCATTACGTTATAACGTATAAAGTTATACGGTGTTATTTTATAACGAATAACGTTATATGATGTGATTTTATAACATATAACGGTATATAATATTATTTTATAACGTATCACGTTATATAGTATTATTCTATAACGTATAACGTTATGTGGTGTTACGTTATACCGTATAACGTTATATAGTGTTACGTTATAACGTTATACGGCATTACATTATAACGTATAACGTTATACGGTGTCATTTTATATCGTATCACGTTATATGGTATAATTTTATAACGTATAACGTTATATGGTATTATTTTATCACGTATAACGTTATGCTGTGTTACGTTATAACGTACAACGTTATATAGTGTTACGTTATAACGTTATACGGCATTACGTTATAACGTATAACGTTATACGGTGTCATTTTATATCGTATCACGTTATACGGTATAATTTTACAACGTATAACGTTATATAGTATTATTTTAAAATGTATAACGATATACAATATTATTTTATAACGTATAACGTTATATCGTATTATTTTATAACATATAACGTTATATGGTGTTATTTTATAACGCATAACGTTATATAGTATTATTTTATAACGTATAACGATATATAATATTATTTTATAACGTATAACGTTATATAGTATTATTTTATAACGTATAACGTTATGTAGTGTCACGTTATAACGTATAACGTTATATAGTGTTACGTTATAACGTTATACAGCATTACGTTATAACGTATAATGTTATACGGTGTTATTTTATAACGAATAACGTTATATGGTGTTATTTTATAACATATAACGGTATATAATATTATTTTATAACGTATCACGTTATATAGTATTATTCAATAACGTATAACGTTATGTGGTGTTACGTTATAACGTATAACGTTATATAGTCTTACGTTATAACGTTATACGGCATTACGTTATAACGTATAATGTTATACAGTATTATTTTCTAACGTATAACGTTATATGGTATGGTTTTCTAACGTATAACGTTATATAGTATTATTTTATAACGTATAACGTTATGTAGTGTTACGTTATAACGTATAACGTTATTTTGTGTTACGTTATACCGTATAACGTTATATAGTGTTACGTTATAACGTTATACGGCATTACATTATAACGTATAACGTTATACGGTGTCATTTTATATCGTATCACGTTATATGGTATAATTATACAACGTATAACGTTATATGGTATTATTTTAAAATGTATAACGATATATAATATTATTTTATAACGTATAACGTTATATCGTATTATTTTATAACGTATAACGATATATAATATTATTTTATAACGTATAACGTTATATAGTGTTATTTTATAACGTATAACGTTATGTAGTGTCACGTTATAACGTATAACGTTATATAGTGTTACGTTATAACGTTATACAGCATTACGTTATAACGTATAATGTAATACGGTGTTATTTTATAACGAATAACGTTATATGGTGTAATTTTATAACGTATAAAGGTATATAATATTATTTTATAACGTATAACGTTATATAGTATTATTCTATAACGTATAACGTTATGTGGTGTTACGTTATAACGTATAACGTTATATAGTGTTACGTTATAACGATATACGGCATTACGTTATAACGTATAATGTTATACAGTATTATTTTATAACGTATAACGTTATATGGTATGATTTTCTAACGTATAACGTTATATAGTATTATTTTATAACGTATAACGTTATGTAGTGTTACGTTATAACGTATAACGTTATATAGTGTTATGTTATAACGTATAACGTTATATAGTGTTACGTTCTAACGTTATACAGCATTACGTTATAACGTATAATGTTATACGGTATTATTTTATATCGTTTCACGTTATACGGTATAATTTTATAACGTATAACGTTATATAGTATTATTTTATAACGTATAACGATATATAATATTATTTTATAACGTTTAACGTTATATAGTATTATTTTATAACGTATAACAATATATAATATTATTTTATAACGTATAACGTTATATAGTGTTACGTTATAACGTTATACAGCATTACGTTAGAACGTATAACGTTATACGGTGCCATTTTATATCGTGTCACGTTATATGGTATGATTTTATAACGTATAACGTTATATGGTATAATTTTATAGCGTATAACGATATATAATATTATTTTATAACGTATAACGTTATATAGTATTATTTTATAACGTATGACGTTATATAATATTATTTTATAACGTATAACGTTATGTAGTGTTACGTTATAACGTATAACGTTATATAGTGTTACGTTATAACCTTGTACAGCATTAGGTTATAACCTATAATGTTATACGGTGTTATTTTACAACGTATAACGTTATATTGTGTAATTTTATAACGTATAACGATATATAATATTATTTTATAACGTTTAACGTTATATAGTATTATTTTAAAACGTATAACGATATATAATATTATTTTGTAACGTATAACGTTATATAGTATTATTTTATGACGTATAACGTTATATAGTATTATTTTATAACGTATAACGTTATGTAGTCTTACGTTATAACGTTATACAGCAATACGTTATAACCTATAATGTTGTACGGTATTATTTTATAACGTATAACGTTGTATGGTATTATCTTCTAACATATAACGTTATAGAGTATTATTTTAAAAGGTATAACGTTATGTAGTGTTACGTTATAACGTATAACGTTATATAGTGTTACGTTATAACGTTATACGGCATTACGTTATAACGAATTATGTTATACAGTATTATTTTCTAACGTATAACGTTATATGGTTTGATTTTCTAACGTATAACGTTATATAGTATTATTTTATAACGTATAACGTTATGCAGTGTTACGTTATAACGTTATACAGCATTACGTTATAACGTATAACGTTATACGGTGTCATTTTATATCGTATCTCGTTATATGGTATAATTTTATAACGTATAACGTTATATGGTATAATTTTATAACGTATAACGTTATATGGTATTATTTTATAACGTGTAACGTTATATCGTATTATTTTATAACATATAACGTTATATGGTATTATTTTATAACGTATAACGTTATGTAGTGTTACGTTACAACGTATAACGTTATAGAGTGTTACGCTATAAAGTTATACAGCATTACGTTATAACGTATAAAGTTATACGATGTTATTTTATAACGAATAACTTTATATGGTATAATTTTATAACGTATAACGTTATATGTTATTATTTTATAGCGTATAACGATATATAATTTTATTTTATAACGAATAACGTTATATCGTACTATTTTATAACATATAACGTTATATAGTGTTACGTTATAACGTTATACGGCATTGCGTTATAACGTATAATGTTATATAGTATTATTTTATAACGTATAAAGTTATATAGTGTTACGTTATAACGTTATACGGCATTACGTTATAACGTATAATGTTATACAGTATTATTTTATAACGTATAACGTTATATAGTATTAATTTATAACGTATAACGATATATAATATTATTTTATAACGTATAACGTTATATAGTATTATTCTATAACGTATAACGTTATGTGGTGTCACGTTATAACGTATAACGTTATATAGCGTTACGTTATAACGTTATACAGCATTACGTTATAACGTATAATGTTATACGGTGTTATTTTATAACGAATAACGTTATATGGTGTAATTTTATAACGGATAACGGTATATAATATTATTTCATAACGTATAACGTTATATAGTATTATTATATAACGTATAACGTTATGTGGTGTTACGTTATAACGTATAACGTTATATAGTGTTACGTTGTAACGTTATACGGCATTACGTTATAACGTATAATGTTATACAGTATTATTTTATAACGTATAACGTTATATGGTATGATTTTCTAACGTATAACGTTATATAGTATTATTTTATAACGTATAACGTTATGTAGTGTTACGTTATAACGTATAACGTTATATAGTGTTACGTTATAACGTTATACAGCATTACGTCATAACGTATAACGTTATATAGTATTATTTTATAACGTATAACGGTATATAATATTATTTTATAACGTATAACGTTATATAATATTATTCTATAACGTATAACGTTATGTGGTGTCACGTTATAACGTATAACGTTATATAGTGTTACGTTATAAGGTTATACAGCATTACGTTATAATGTATAATGTTATACGGTGTTATGTTTCAACGTATAACGTTATATGTTATAATTATATAACGTATAACGTAATATAGTATTATTTTATAACGTATAACGTTATATGGTATTATTTTATAACGTGTAACGTTATATCGTATTATTTTATAACATATAACGTTATATGGTATTCTTTTATAACGCATAACGTTATATAGCATTATTTTATAACGTATAACGTTATGTAGTGTTACGTTATAACGTATAACGTTATACAGTGCTACGTTATAACGTTATACAGCATTACGTTATAACGTATAAAGTTATACGGTGTTATTTTATAACGAATAACTTTATATGGTATAATTTTATAACGTATAACTTTATATGTTATTATTTTATAGCGTATAACGATATATAATTTTATTTTATAACGAATAACGTTATATCGTACTATTTTATAACATATAACGTTATATGGTGTTATTTTATAACGCATAACGTTATATAGTATTATTTTATAACGTATAACGATATATAATATTATTTTATAACGTATAACGTTATATAGTATTATTTTATAACGTATCACGTTATATAGTATTATTCTATAACGTATAACGTTATGTGGTGTTACGTTATACCGTATAACGTTATATAGTGTTACGTTATAACGTTATACGGCATTACATTATAACGTATAACGTTATACGATGTCATTTTATATCGTATCACGTTATATGGTATAATTTTATAACGTATAACGTTATATGGTATTATTTTATCACGTATAACGTTATGTTGTGTTACGTTATAACGTACAACGTTATATAGTGTTACGCTATAACGTTATACAGCATTACGTTATAACGTATAAAGTTATACGGTGTTATTTTATAACGAATAACGTTATATGATGTGATTTTATAACATATAACGGTATATAATATTATTTTATAACGTATCACGTTATATAGTATTATTCTATAACGTATAACGTTATGTGGTGTTACGTTATACCGTATAACGTTATATAGTGTTACGTTATAACGTTATACGGCATTACATTATAACGTATAACGTTATACGGTGTCATTTTATATCGTATCACGTTATATGGTATAATTTTATAACGTATAACGTTATATGGTATTATTTTATCACGTATAACGTTATGCTGTGTTACGTTATAACGTACAACGTTATATAGTGTTACGTTATAACGTTATACGGCATTACGTTATAACGTATAACGTTATACGGTGTCATTTTATATCGTATCACGTTATACGGTATAATTTTACAACGTATAACGTTATATAGTATTATTTTAAAATGTATAACGATATACAATATTATTTTATAACGTATAACGTTATATCGTATTATTTTATAACATATAACGTTATATGGTGTTATTTTATAACGCATAACGTTATATAGTATTATTTTATAACGTATAACGATATATAATATTATTTTATAACGTATAACGTTATATAGTATTATTTTATAACGTATAACGTTATGTAGTGTCACGTTATAACGTATAACGTTATATAGTGTTACGTTATAACGTTATACAGCATTACGTTATAACGTATAATGTTATACGGTGTTATTTTATAACGAATAACGTTATATGGTGTTATTTTATAACATATAACGGTATATAATATTATTTTATAACGTATCACGTTATATAGTATTATTCAATAACGTATAACGTTATGTGGTGTTACGTTATAACGTATAACGTTATATAGTCTTACGTTATAACGTTATACGGCATTACGTTATAACGTATAATGTTATACAGTATTATTTTCTAACGTATAACGTTATATGGTATGGTTTTCTAACGTATAACGTTATATAGTATTATTTTATAACGTATAACGTTATGTAGTGTTACGTTATAACGTATAACGTTATTTTGTGTTACGTTATACCGTATAACGTTATATAGTGTTACGTTATAACGTTATACGGCATTACATTATAACGTATAACGTTATACGGTGTCATTTTATATCGTATCACGTTATATGGTATAATTATACAACGTATAACGTTATATGGTATTATTTTAAAATGTATAACGATATATAATATTATTTTATAACGTATAACGTTATATCGTATTATTTTATAACGTATAACGATATATAATATTATTTTATAACGTATAACGTTATATAGTGTTATTTTATAACGTATAACGTTATGTAGTGTCACGTTATAACGTATAACGTTATATAGTGTTACGTTATAACGTTATACAGCATTACGTTATAACGTATAATGTAATACGGTGTTATTTTATAACGAATAACGTTATATGGTGTAATTTTATAACGTATAAAGGTATATAATATTATTTTATAACGTATAACGTTATATAGTATTGTTCTATAACGTATAACGTTATGTGGTGTTACGTTATAACGTATAACGTTATATAGTGTTACGTTATAACGATATACGGCATTACGTTATAACGTATAATGTTATACAGTATTATTTTATAACGTATAACGTTATATGGTATGATTTTCTAACGTATAACGTTATATAGTATTATTTTATAACGTATAACGTTATGTAGTGTTACGTTATAACGTATAACGTTATATAGTGTTATGTTATAACGTATAACGTTATATAGTGTTACGTTCTAACGTTA
The DNA here is from genome assembly GCA_037178635.1 of Bombus dahlbomii. NCBI lineage: Eukaryota > Metazoa > Arthropoda > Insecta > Hymenoptera > Apidae > Bombus > Bombus dahlbomii. Next base: position 307,024 of record CM074105.1, read on the forward strand.
TACAGCATTACGTTATAACGTATAATGTTATACGGTATTATTTTATATCGTTTCACGTTATACGGTATAATTTTATAACGTATAACGTTATATAGTATTATTTTATAACGTATAACGATATATAATATTATTTTATAACGTTTAACGTTATATAGTATTATTTTATAACGTATAACAATATATAATATTATTTTATAACGTATAACGTTATATAGTGTTACGTTATAACGTTATACAGCATTACGTTAGAACGTATAACGTTATACGGTGCCATTTTATATCGTGTCACGTTATATGGTATGATTTTATAACGTATAACGTTATATGGTATAATTTTATAGCGTATAACGATATATAATATTATTTTATAACGTATAACGTTATATAGTATTATTTTATAACGTATGACGTTATATAATATTATTTTATAACGTATAACGTTATGTAGTGTTACGTTATAACGTATAACGTTATATAGTGTTACGTTATAACCTTGTACAGCATTAGGTTATAACCTATAATGTTATACGGTGTTATTTTACAACGTATAACGTTATATTGTGTAATTTTATAACGTATAACGATATATAATATTATTTTATAACGTTTAACGTTATATAGTATTATTTTAAAACGTATAACGATATATAATATTATTTTGTAACGTATAACGTTATATAGTATTATTTTATGACGTATAACGTTATATAGTATTATTTTATAACGTATAACGTTATGTAGTCTTACGTTATAACGTTATACAGCAATACGTTATAACCTATAATGTTGTACGGTATTATTTTATAACGTATAACGTTGTATGGTATTATCTTCTAACATATAACGTTATAGAGTATTATTTTAAAAGGTATAACGTTATGTAGTGTTACGTTATAACGTATAACGTTATATAGTGTTACGTTATAACGTTATACGGCATTACGTTATAACGAATTATGTTATACAGTATTATTTTCTAACGTATAACGTTATATGGTTTGATTTTCTAACGTATAACGTTATATAGTATTATTTTATAACGTATAACGATATATAATATTATTTTATAACGTATAACGTTATGTAGTATTATTTTATAACGTATAACGTTATGTTGTGTTACGTTATAACGTATAACGTTATATAGCGCTACGTTATAACGTTATACGGCATTACGTTATTACGTATAACGTTATACGGTGTCATTTTATATCGTATCATGTTATATGGTATGATTTTCTAAGGTATAACGTTATATGGTATTATTTTATAGCGTATAACGTTATATCGTATTATTTTATAACGTATAACGTTATATAGTGTTACGCTATAACGTTATACAGCATTACGTTGTAACGTATAATGTCATACGGTGTTATTTTATAACGAATAACGTAATACGGTATAATTTTATAACGTATAACGTTATATGGTATTATTTTATAGCGTATAACGATATATAATTTTATTTTATAACGTACAACATTATATAGTATTATTTTATAACGTATAACGTTATGTAGAGTTACGTTATAACGTATAACGATAGATAGTGTTACCTTATGACGTTATACGGCATTACGTTATAACGTATATTGTTATACGGTGACATTTTATAACGTATAACGTTATATTGTATAATTTTATAACGTATAACGTTATAGAGTATTATTTTAAAACGTATAACGTTATGTAGTGTTACGTTATAACGTATAACGTTATATAGTGCTACGTTATAACGTTATACAGCATTACGATATAACGTATAATGACGTACGGTGTTATTTTATAACGTATAATGTTATATGGTATAATTTTATATCCTGTAACGTTACCTGGAATTATTTTATTACGTATAACGTTATGTAGTGTAACGTTATAACGTTATACAGCATTACGTTATAACCTATAACGTTGTACGGTATTATTTTATAACGTATAACGTTATATGGTATCATCTTCTAACGTATAACGTTATATGGTATTATTGTATAGCGTATAACGCTATATCGTATTACTTTATAACGTATTACGTTATGTAGTGTTACGTTACAACGTATAACGTTATGTTGTGTTACGTTATAACGTATAACGTTATATAGTGTTACGTTATAACGTTATACGGCATTACGTTATAACGTATAACGTTATTCGTTGTCATTTTATATCGTATCACGTCATACGTTATAATTTTACAACGTATAACGTTATATAGTATTATATTATAATGTATAACGATATATAATATTATTTTATAACGTTTAACGTTATATAGTATTATTTTATATCGTATAACGGTATATAATATTATTTTATAACGTATAACGTTATATAGTAATGTTTTATAACGTATAACGTTATGTAGTGTTACGTTATAACGTATAACGTTATATAGTGTTACGTTATAACGTTATACAGCATTACGTTATAACGTATAATGTTATACGGTGTTATTTTATAACGAATAACGTTATATGGTGTGATTTTCTAACGTATAACGTTATATGGTATTATTTTATAGCGTATAACGTTATATAATTTTATTTTATAACGTACAACGTTATATAGTATTATTTTATAACGTATAACGTTATGTAGTGTTACGTTATAACGTATAACGATAGATAGTGTTACCTTATGACGTTATACGGCATTACGTTATAACGTATATTGTTGTACGGTGTCATTTTATAACGTATAATGTTATATGGTATTATTTTATAACGTATAACGATATATCATATTATTTTATAACGTATAACGGTATATCGTACTATTTCATAACATATAACGATATATGGTATTATTTTATAACGTATAACGTTATATAGTATTATTTTATAACGTATAACGATATATAATATTATTTTATAACGTATAACGTTATATAGTAATGTTTTATAACGTATAACGTTATACTGCATTACGTTATAACGTATAATGTTATACGGTGTTATTTTATAACGAATAACGTTATATGGTATGATTTTATAACCTATAACGTTATATGGTATAATTTTATAGCGTATAACGATATATAATATTATTTTATAACGTATAACGTTATATAGTATTATTTTATAACGTATGACGTTATATAATATTATTTTATAACGTATAACGTTATGTAGTGTTACGTTATAACGTATAACGTTATATAGTGTTACGTTATAACGTTATACAGCATTATGTTATAACGTATAATGTTATACAGTATTATTTTATAACTTTTAACGTTATATGGTATTATTTTCTAACGTGTAACGTTATATAGTATTATTTTATAACGTATAACGATATATAATATTATTTTATAACGTTTAACGTTATATAGTATTATTTTAAAACGTATAACGATATATAATATTATTTTATAACGTATAACGTTATATAGTATTATTTTATAACGTATAACGTTATGTAGTGTTACGTTATAACGTATAACGTTATATAGTGTTACGTTCTAACGTTATACATCATTACGTTATAACGTATAATGTTATACGGTGTTATTTTATATCGTTTCACGTTATACGGTATAATTTTATGACGTATAACGTTATATAGTAATGTTTTATAACGTATAGCTTCATGTAGTGTCACGTTATAACGTATAACGTTATATAGTGTTACGTTATAACGTTATACAGCATTACGTTAGAACGTATAACGTTATACGGTGCCATTTTATATCGTGTCACGTTATATGGTATAATTTTCTAACGTATAACGTTATATGGTATTATTTTATAACGTGTAACGATATATAATATTATTTTATAACGTATAACGTTATATCGTATTATTTTATAACATATAACGTTATATGGTATTATTTTATAACGCATAACGTTATATAGTATTATTTTATAACGTATAACGATATATAATATTATTTTATAACGTATAACGTTATATAGTATTATTTTATAACGTATAACGTTATGTAGTGTTACGTTATAACGTATAACATTATATAGTGTTACGTTCTAACGTTATACAGCATTACGTTATAACGTATAATGTTATACAGTATTATTTTATAACGTATAACGTTATATGGTATGATTTTCTAACGTATAACGTTATATAGTATTATTTTATAACGTATAACGTTATGTAGTGTTACGTTATAACGTATAACGTTATATAGTGTTACGTTATAACGTTATACAGCATTATGTTATAACGTATAATGTTATACAGTATTATTTTATAACTTTTAACGTTATATGGTATTATTTTCTAACGTGTAACGTTATATAGTATTATTTTATAACGTATAACGATATATAATATTATTTTATAACGTTTAACGTTATATAGTATTATTTTAAAACGTATAACGATATATAATATTATTTTATAACGTATAACGTTATATAGTATTATTTTATAACGTATAACGTTATGTAGTGTTACGTTATAACGTATAACGTTTTATAGTGTTACGTTCTAACGTTATACAGCATTACGTTATAACGTATAATGTTATACGGTGTTATTTTATATCGTTTCACGTTATACGGTATAATTTTATAACGTATAACGTTATATAGTATTATTTTATAACGTATAACGTTATGTGGTGTTACGTTATAACGTATAACGTTATATAGTGTTACCTTATGACGTTATACGGCATTACGTTATAACGTATATTGTTATACGGTGTCATTTTATAACATATAACGTTATATTGTATAATTTTATAACGTATAACGTTATATGGTGTTATTTTATAACGTATAACGATATATCATATTATTTTATAACGTATAACGGTATATCGTATTATTTCATAACATATAACGATATATGGTATTATTTTATAACTTATAACGTTATATAGTAATATTTTATAACGTATAACGTTATGTAGTCTTACGTTATAACGTATAACGTTATATAGTGTTACGTTATAACGTTATACAGCATTACGATATAACGTATAATGACGTACGGTGTTATTTTATAACGTATAATGTCATATGGTATAATTTTATATCCTGTAACGTTACCTGGAATTATTTTATAACGTATAAAGTTATGTAGTGTTACGTTATAACGTTATACAGCATTACGTTATAACATATAATGTTGTACGGTATTATTTTATAACGTATAACGTTATATAGTATTATTTTATAACGTATAACGATATATAATATTATTTTATAACGTTTAACGTTATATAGTATTATTTTATAACGTATAACGATATATAATATTATTTTATAACGTATAACGTTATATAGTATTATATTATAATGTATAACGATATATAATATTATTTTATAACGTTTAACGTTATATAGTATTATTTTATATCGTATAACGGTATATAATATTATTTTATAACGTATAACGTTATATAGTAATGTTTTATAACGTATAACGTTATGTAGTGTTACGTTATAACGTATAACGTTATATAGTGTTACGTTATAACGTTATACAGCATTACGTTATAACGTATAATGTTATACGGTGTTATTTTATAACGAATAACGTTATATGGTGTGATTTTCTAACGTATAACGTTATATGGTATTATTTTATAGCGTATAACGTTATATAATTTTATTTTATAACGTACAACGTTATATAGTATTATTTTATAACGTATAACGTTATGTAGTGTTACGTTATAACGTATAACGATAGATAGTGTTACCTTATGACGTTATACGGCATTACGTTATAACGTATATTGTTGTACGGTGTCATTTTATAACGTATAATGTTATATGGTATTATTTTATAACGTATAACGATATATCATATTATTTTATAACGTATAACGGTATATCGTACTATTTCATAACATATAACGATATATGGTATTATTTTATAACGTATAACGTTATATAGTATTATTTTATAACGTATAACGATATATAATATTATTTTATAACGTATAACGTTATATAGTAATGTTTTATAACGTATAACGTTATACTGCATTACGTTATAACGTATAATGTTATACGGTGTTATTTTATAACGAATAACGTTATATGGTATGATTTTATAACCTATAACGTTATATGGTATAATTTTATAGCGTATAACGATATATAATATTATTTTATAACGTATAACGTTATATAGTATTATTTTATAACGTATGACGTTATATAATATTATTTTATAACGTATAACGTTATGTAGTGTTACGTTATAACGTATAACGTTATATAGTGTTACGTTATAACGTTATACAGCATTATGTTATAACGTATAATGTTATACAGTATTATTTTATAACTTTTAACGTTATATGGTATTATTTTCTAACGTGTAACGTTATATAGTATTATTTTATAACGTATAACGATATATAATATTATTTTATAACGTTTAACGTTATATAGTATTATTTTAAAACGTATAACGATATATAATATTATTTTATAACGTATAACGTTATATAGTATTATTTTATAACGTATAACGTTATGTAGTGTTACGTTATAACGTATAACGTTATATAGTGTTACGTTCTAACGTTATACATCATTACGTTATAACGTATAATGTTATACGGTGTTATTTTATATCGTTTCACGTTATACGGTATAATTTTATGACGTATAACGTTATATAGTAATGTTTTATAACGTATAGCTTCATGTAGTGTCACGTTATAACGTATAACGTTATATAGTGTTACGTTATAACGTTATACAGCATTACGTTAGAACGTATAACGTTATACGGTGCCATTTTATATCGTGTCACGTTATATGGTATAATTTTCTAACGTATAACGTTATATGGTATTATTTTATAACGTGTAACGATATATAATATTATTTTATAACGTATAACGTTATATCGTATTATTTTATAACATATAACGTTATATGGTATTATTTTATAACGCATAACGTTATATAGTATTATTTTATAACGTATAACGATATATAATATTATTTTATAACGTATAACGTTATATAGTATTATTTTATAACGTATAACGTTATGTAGTGTTACGTTATAACGTATAACATTATATAGTGTTACGTTCTAACGTTATACAGCATTACGTTATAACGTATAATGTTATACAGTATTATTTTATAACGTATAACGTTATATGGTATGATTTTCTAACGTATAACGTTATATAGTATTATTTTATAACGTATAACGTTATGTAGTGTTACGTTATAACGTATAACGTTATATAGTGTTACGTTATAACGTTATACAGCATTATGTTATAACGTATAATGTTATACAGTATTATTTTATAACTTTTAACGTTATATGGTATTATTTTCTAACGTGTAACGTTATATAGTATTATTTTATAACGTATAACGATATATAATATTATTTTATAACGTTTAACGTTATATAGTATTATTTTAAAACGTATAACGATATATAATATTATTTTATAACGTATAACGTTATATAGTATTATTTTATAACGTATAACGTTATGTAGTGTTACGTTATAACGTATAACGTTTTATAGTGTTACGTTCTAACGTTATACAGCATTACGTTATAACGTATAATGTTATACGGTGTTATTTTATATCGTTTCACGTTATACGGTATAATTTTATAACGTATAACGTTATATAGTATTATTTTATAACGTATAACGTTATGTGGTGTTACGTTATAACGTATAACGTTATATAGTGTTACCTTATGACGTTATACGGCATTACGTTATAACGTATATTGTTATACGGTGTCATTTTATAACATATAACGTTATATTGTATAATTTTATAACGTATAACGTTATATGGTGTTATTTTATAACGTATAACGATATATCATATTATTTTATAACGTATAACGGTATATCGTATTATTTCATAACATATAACGATATATGGTATTATTTTATAACTTATAACGTTATATAGTAATATTTTATAACGTATAACGTTATGTAGTCTTACGTTATAACGTATAACGTTATATAGTGTTACGTTATAACGTTATACAGCATTACGATATAACGTATAATGACGTACGGTGTTATTTTATAACGTATAATGTCATATGGTATAATTTTATATCCTGTAACGTTACCTGGAATTATTTTATAACGTATAAAGTTATGTAGTGTTACGTTATAACGTTATACAGCATTACGTTATAACATATAATGTTGTACGGTATTATTTTATAACGTATAACGTTATATAGTATTATTTTATAACGTATAACGATATATAATATTATTTTATAACGTTTAACGTTATATAGTATTATTTTATAACGTATAACGATATATAATATTATTTTATAACGTATAACGTTATATAGTAATGTTTTGTAACGTATAACGTTATACAGCATTACGTTATAACGTATAATGTTATACGGTGTTATTTTATAACGAATAACGTTATATGGTATGATTTTATAACATATAACGTTATATGGTATAATTTTATAGCGTATAACGATATATAATATTATTTTATAACGTATAACGTTATATAGTATTATTTTATAACGTATGACGTTATATAATATTATTTTATAACGTATAACGTTATGTAGTGTTACGTTATAACGTATAACGTTATATAGTGTTACGTTATAACCTTGTACAGCATTAGGTTATAACCTATAATGTTATACGTTGTTATTTTACAACGTATAACGTTATATTGTGTAATTTTATAACGTATAACGATATATAATATTATTTTATAACGTATAACGATATATAATATTATTTTATAACGTTTAACGTTATATAGTATAATTTTATAACGTATAACGTTATGTTGTGTTACGTTATAACCTTGTACAGCATTAGGTTATAACCTATAATGTTATACGGTGTTATTTTACAACGTATAACGTTATATTGTGTAATTTTATGACGTATAACGTTATATAGTATTATTTTATAACGTATAACGTTATGTAGTCTTACGTTATAACGTATATCGTAATATACTGTTACGTTATAACGTTACACAGCATTACGATATAACGTATAATGACGTACGGTGTTATTTTGTAACGAATAATGTTATATGGTATAATTTTATAACCTGTAACGTTACCTGGAATTATTTTATAACGTATAACGTTATGTAGTGTTACGTTATAACGTTATACAGCAATACGTTATAACCTATAATGTTGTACGGTATTATTTTATAACGTATAACGTTATATGGTATTATCTTCTAACATATAACGTTATAGAGTATTATTTTAAAACGTATAACGTTATGTAGTGTTACGTTATAACGTATAACGTTGTATAGTGTTACGTTATAACGTTATACGGCATTACGTTATAACGAATTATGTTATACAGTATTATTTTCTAACGTATAACGTTATATGGTTTGATTTTCTAACGTATAACGTTATATAGTATTATTTTATAACGTATAACGTTATATAGTATTATTTTATAACGTATGACGTTATATAATATTATTTTATAACGTATAACGTTATGTAGTGTTACGTTATAACGTATAACGTTATATAGTGTTACGTTATAACCTTGTACAGCATTAGGTTATAACCTACAATGTTATACGGTGTTATTTTACAACGTATAACGTTATATGGCATAATTTTATAACGTATAACGTTATATAGTATTATTTTATAACGTATAACGATATATAATATTATTTCATAACGTATAACGTTATGTAGTATTATTTTATAACGTATAACGTTATGTTGTGTTACGTTATAACGTATAACGTTATATAGCGCTACGTTATAACGTTATACGGCATTACGTTATTACGTATAACGTTATACGGTGTCATTTTATATCGTATCATGTTATATGGTATGATTTTCTAAGGTATAACGTTATATGGTATTATTTTATAGCGTATAACGTTATATCGTATTATTTTATAACGTATAACGTTATATAGTGTTACGCTATAACGTTATACAGCATTACGTTGTAACGTATAATGTTATACGGTGTTATTTTATAACGAATAACGTAATATGGTATAATTTTATAACGTATAACGTTATATGGTATTATTTTATAGCGTATAACGATATATAATTTTATTTTATAACGTACAACGTTATATAGTATTATTTTATAACGTATAACGTTATGTAGATTTACGTTATAACGTATAACGTTATATAGTGTTACCTTATTACGTTATACGGCATTACGTTATAACGTATATTGTTATACGGTGTCATTTTATAACGTATAACGTTATATTGTATAATTTTATAACGTATAACGTTATAGAGTATTATTTTAAAACGTATAACGTTATGTAGTGTTACGTTATAACGTATAACGTTATATAGTGTTACGTTATAACGTTATACGGCATTACGTTATAACGAATTATGTTATACAGTATTATTTTCTAACGTATAACGTTATATGGTTTGATTTTCTAACGTATAACGTTATATAGTATTATTTTATAACGTATAACGATATATAATATTATTTTATAACGTATAACGTTATATAGTATTATTTTATAACGTATAACGTTATGTAGTCTTACGTTATAACGTATAACGTTATATAGTTCTACGTTATAACGATATACAGCATTACGATATAACGTATAATGACGTACGGTGTTATTTTATAACGTATAATGTTATATGGTATAATTTTATATCCTGTAACGTTACCTGCAATTATTTTATTACGTATAACGTTATGTAGTGTTACGTTATAACGTTATACAGCATTACGTTATAACCTATAATGTTGTACGGTATTATTTTATAACGTGTAACGTTATATGGTATCATCTTCTAGCGTATAACGTTATATAGTATTATTGTATAGCGTATAACGCTATATCGTATTACTTTATAACGTATTACGTTATGCAGTGTTACGTTACAACGTATAACGTTATGTTGTGTTACGTTATAACGTATAACGTTATATAGTGTTACGTTATAACGTTATACAGCATTACGTTATAACGTATAATGTTATACGGTGTTATTTTATAACGAATAACGTTATATGGTGTGATTTTCTAACGTATAACGTTATATGGTATTATTTTATAGCGTATAACGTTATATAGTATTATTTTATAACGTATAACCTTATGCAGTGTTACGTTACAACGTATTACGTTATATAGTGTTACGCTATAACGTTATACAGCATTACGATATAACGTATAATGTTATACGGTGTTATTTTATAACGAATAACGTTATATGGTATAATTTTGTAACGTATAACGTTATATGGCATTATTTTATAGCGTATAACGATATATAATTTTATTTCATAACGTACTACGTTATATAGTATTATTTTATAACGTATAACGTTATGTAGTGTTACGTTATAACGTATAACGATAGATAGTGTTACCTTATGACGTTATACGGCATTACGTTATAACGTATATTGTTGTACGGTGTCATTTTATAACGTATAATGTTATATGGTATTATTTTATAGCGTATAACGATATATCATATTATTTTATAACGTATAACGGTATATCGTACTATTTCATAACATATAACGATATATGGTATTATTTTATAACGTATAACGTTATATAGTATTATTTTATAACGTATAACGTTATGTAGTGTTACGTTATAACGTATAACGTTATATAGTGTTACGTTCTAACGTTATACAGCATTGCGTTATAACGTATAATGTTATACGGTGCTATTTTATAACGAATAACGTTATATTGTGTAATTTTATAACGTATAACGATATATAATATTATTTTATAACGTATAACGATATATGGTATTATCTTCTAACATATAACGTTATAGAGTATTATTTTATAACGTATAACGTTATGTAGTGTTACGGTATAACGTTTAACGTTATATTGTGTAACGTTATAACGTTATACGGCATTACGTTATAACGTATAATGTTATACGGTGTTATTTTACAACGTATAACTTTATATGGTATAATTTTATAACGTATAACGTTATATTGTATTGTTTTATAACGTATAACGATATATAATATTATTTTATAACGTATAACGGTATATCGTGTTATTTCATAACATATAACGTTATATGGTATTATTTTATAACGTATAACGGTATATCGTATTATTTCATAACATATAACGTTATATGGTATTATTTTATAACGTATAACGGTATGTTGTGTTACGTTATAACGTATAACGTTATATAGAGTTACGTTATATCGTTTTACGGCATTACGTTATAACGTATAACGTTATACGTTGTCATTTTATATCGTATCACGTTATACGGTATAATTTTACAACGTATAACGTTATATAGTATTATTTTATAATGTATAACGATATATAATATTATTTTGTAACGTTTAACGTTATATAGTATTATTTTATATCGTATAACGATATATAATATTATTTTATAACGTATAACGTTATATAGTAATGTTTTATAACGTATATCGTTATGTAGTGTTACGTTATAACGTATAACGTTATATAGTGTTACGTTATAACGTTATACAGTATTACGGTATAACGTATAATGTTATACGGTGTTATTTTATAACGAATAACGTTATATGGTATGATTTTCTAACGTACAACGATATATAATTTTATTTTATAACGTACAACGTTATATAGTATTATTTTATAACGTATAACGTTATGTAGTGTTACGTTATAACGTATAACGATAGATAGTGTTACCTTATGACGTTATACGGCATTACGTTATAACGTATATTGTTATACGGTGTCATTTTATAACGTATAACGTTATATGGTATTATTTTATAACGTATAACGATATATCATATTATTTTATAACGTATAACGGTATATCGTATTATTTCATAACATATAACGATATATGGTATTATTTTATGACGTATAACGTTATATAGTATTATTTTATAACGTATAACGTTATGTAGTCTTACGTTATAACGTATAACGTAATATAGTGTTACGTTATAACGTTACACAGCATTACGATATAACGTATAATGACGTACGGTGTTATTTTGTAACGTATAATGTTATATGGTATAATTTTATAACCTGTAACGTTACCTGGAATTATTTTATAACATATAACGTTATGTAGTGTTACGTTATAACGTTATACAGCATTACGTTATAACCTATAATGTTGTACGATATTATTTTATAACGTATAACGTTATATGGTATTATCTTCTAACATATAACGTTATAGAGTATTATTTTATAACGTATAACGTTATGTAGTGTTACGTTATAACGTATAACGTTATATAGCGCTACGTTATAACGTTATACGGCATTACGTTATTACGTATAACGTTATACGGTGTCATTTTATATCGTATCATGTTATATGGTATGATTTTCTAAGGTATAACGTTATATGGTATTATTTTATAGCGTATAACGTTATATCGTATTATTTTATAACGTATAACGTTATATAGTGTTACGCTATAACGTTATACAGCATTACGTTGTAACGTATAATGTCATACGGTGTTATTTTATAACGAATAACGTAATACGGTATAATTTTATAACGTATAACGTTATATGGTATTATTTTATAGCGTATAACGATATATAATTTTATTTTATAACGTACAACATTATATAGTATTATTTTATAACGTATAACGTTATGTAGAGTTACGTTATAACGTATAACGATAGATAGTGTTACCTTATGACGTTATACGGCATTACGTTATAACGTATATTGTTATACGGTGACATTTTATAACGTATAACGTTATATTGTATAATTTTATAACGTATAACGTTATAGAGTATTATTTTAAAACGTATAACGTTATGTAGTGTTACGTTATAACGTATAACGTTATATAGTGTTACGTTATAACGTTATACGGCATTACGTTATAACGAATTATGTCATACAGTATTATTTTCTAACGTATAACGTTATATAGTTTGATTTTCTAACGTATAACGTTATATAGTATTATTTTATAACGTATAACGATATATAATATTATTTTATAACGTATAACGTTATATAGTATTATTTTATAACGTATAACGTTATGTAGTCTTACGTTATAACGTATAACGTTATATAGTGCTACGTTATAACGTTATACAGCATTACGATATAACGTATAATGACGTACGGTGTTATTTTATAACGTATAATGTTATAAGGTATAATTTTATATCCTGTAACGTTACCTGGAATTATTTTATTACGTATAACGTTATGTAGTGTTACGTTATAACGTTATACAGCATTACGTTATAACCTATAACGTTGTACGGTATTATTTTATAACGTATAACGTTATATGGTATCATCTTCTAACGTATAACGTTATATAGTATTATTGTATAGCGTATAACGCTATATCGTATTACTTTATAACGTATTACGTTATGTAGTGTTACGTTACAACGTATAACGTTATGTTGTGTTACGTTATAACGTATAACGTTATATAGTGTTACGTTATAACGTTATACGGCATTACGTTATAACGTATAACGTTATTCGTTGTCATTTTATATCGTATCACGTCATACGGTATAATTTTACAACGTATAACGTTATATAGTATTATATTATAATGTATAACGATATATAATATTATTTTATAACGTTTAACGTTATATAGTATTATTTTATATCGTATAACGGTATATAATATTATTTTATAACGTATAACGTTATATAGTAATGTTTTATAACGTATAACGTTATGTAGTGTTACGTTATAACGTATAACGTTATATAGTGTTACGTTATAACGTTATACAGCATTACGTTATAACGTATAATGTTATACGGTGTTATTTTATAACGAATTACGTTATATGGTGTGATTTTCTAACGTATAACGTTATATGGTATTATTTTATAGCGTATAACGTTATATAATTTTATTTTATAACGTACAACGTTATATAGTATTATTTTATAACGTATAACGTTATGTAGTGTTACGTTATAACGTATAACGATAGATAGTGTTACCTTATGACGTTATACGGCATTACGTTATAACGTATATTGTTGTACGGTGTCATTTTATAACGTATAATGTTATATGGTATTATTTTATAACGTATAACGATATATCATATTATTTTATAACGTATAACGGTATATCGTACTATTTCATAACATGTAACGATATATGGTATTATTTTATAACGTATAACGTTATATAGTATTATTTTATAACGTATAACGATATATAATATTATTTTATAACGTATAACGTTATATAGTAATGTTTTATAACGTATAACGTTATACAGCATTACGTTATAACGTATAATGTTATACGGTGTTATTTTATAACGAATAACGTTATATGGTATGATTTTATAACCTATAACGTTATATGGTATAATTTTATAGCGTATAACTATATATAATATTATTTTATAACGTATAACGTTATATAGTATTATTTTATAACGTATGACGTTATATAATATTATTTTATAACGTATAACGTTATGTAGTGTTACGTTATAACGTATAACGTTATATAGTGTTACGTTATAACCTTGTACAGCATTAGGTTATAACCTATAGTGTTATACGGTGTTATTTTAAAACGTATAACGCTATATCGTATTACTTTATAACGTATTACGTTATGTAGTGTTACGTTACAACGTATAACGTTATGTTGTGTTACGTTATAACGTATAACGTTATATAGTGTTACGGTATAACGTTATACGGCATTACGTTATAACGTATAACTTTATACGGTGTCATTTTATATCGTATCACGTTATACGGTATAATTTTACAACGTATAACGTTATGTAGCATTATTTTAAAATGTATAACGATATATAATATTATTTTATAACGTATAACGTTATATCGTATTATTTTATAACATATAACGTTGTATGGTGTTATTTTATAACGCATAACGTTATATAGTATTATTTTATAACGTATAACGATATATAATATTATTTTATAACGTATAACGTTATATAGTATTATTTTATAACGTATAACGTTATGTAGTGTCACGTTATAACGTATAACGTTATATAGTGTTACGTTATAACGTTATACAGCATTACGTTATAACGTATAATGTTATACGGTGTTATTTTATAACGAATAACGTTATATGGTGTAATTTTATAACGTATAACGGTATATAATATTATTTTATAACGTATAACGTTATATAGTATTATTCTATAACGTATAACGTTATGTGGTGTTACGTTATAACGTATAACGTTATATAGTGTTACGTTATAACGTTATACGGCATTACGTTATAACGTATAATGTTATACAGTATTATTTTATAACGTATAACGTTATATGGTATGATTTTCTAACGTATAACGTTATATAGTATTATTTTATAACGTATAACGATATGTAGTGTTACGTTATAACGTATAACGTTATATAGTGTTACGTTATAACGTTATACAGCATTATGTTATAACGTATAATGTTATACAGTATTATTTTATAACTTTTAACGTTATATGGTATTATTTTCTAACGTGTAACGTTATATAGTATTATTTTATAACGTATAACGATATATAATATTATTTTATAAAGTTTAACGTTATATAGTATTATTTTAAAACGTATAACGATATATAATATTATTTTATAACGTATAACGTTATATAGTATTATTTTATAACGTATAACGTTATGTAGTGTTACGTTATAACGTACAACGTTATATAGTGTTACGTTCTAACGTTATACATCATTACGTTATAACGTATAATGTTATACGGTGTTATTTTATATCGTTTCACGTTATACGGTATAATTTTATAACGTATAACGTTATATAGTAATGTTTTATAACGTATAGCTTCATGTAGTGTCACGTTATAACGTATAACGTTATATAGTGTTACGTTATAACGTTATACAGCATTACGTTAGAACGTATAACGTTATACGGTGCCATTTTATATCGTGTCACGTTATATGGTATAATTTTCTAACGTATAACGTTATATGGTATTATTTTATAACGTGTAACGATATATAATATTATTTTATAACGTATAACGTTATATCGTATTATTTTATAACATATAACGTTATATGGTATTATTTTATAACGCATAACGTTATATAGTATTATTTTATAACGTATAACGATATATAATATTATTTTATAACGTATAACGTTATATAGTATTATTTTATAACGTATAACGTTATGTAGTGTTACGTTATAACGTATAACATTATATAGTGTTACGTTCTAACGTTATACAGCATTACGTTATAACGTATAATGTTATACGGTGTTATTTTAATACGAATAACGTTATATGGTTGTAATTTTATAACGTATAACATTATATGGTATTATTTGATAACGTATAACGATATATGGTATTATCTTCTAACATATAACGTTATAGAGAATTATTTTATAACGTATAACGTTATGTAGTGTTACGTTATAACGTATAACGATAGATAGTGTTACCTTATGACGTTATACGGCATTACGTTATAACGTATATTGTTATACGGTGTCATTTTATAACATATAACGTTATATTGTATAATTTTATAACGTATAACGTTATATGGTGTTATTTTATAACGTATAACGATATATCATATTATTTTATAACGTATAACGGTATATCGTATTATTTCATAACATATAACGATATATGGTATTATTTTATAACGTATAACGTTATATAGTATTATTTTATAACGTATAACGTTATGTAGTCTTACGTTATAACGTATAACGTTATATAGTGTTACGTTATAACGTTATACAGCATTACGATATAACGTATAATGACGTACGGTGTTATTTTATAACGTATAATGTCATATGGTATAATTTTATATCCTGTAACGTTACCTGGAATTATTTTATAACGTATAACGTTATGTAGTGTTACGTTATAACGTTATACAGCATTACGTTATAACATATAATGTTGTACGGTATTATTTTATAACGTATAACGATATATAATATTATTTTATAACGTTTAACGTTATATAGTATTATTTTATAACGTATAACGATATATAATATTATTTTATAACGTATAACGTTATATAGTAATGTTTTGTAACGTATAACGTTATACAGCATTACGTTATAACGTATAATGTTATACGGTGTTATTTTATAACGAATAACGTTATATGGTATGATTTTATAACGTATAACGTTATATGGTATAATTTTATAGCGTATAACGATATATAATATTATTTTATAACGTATAACGTTATATAGTATTATTTTATAACGTATGACGTTATATAATATTATTTTATAACGTATAACGTTATGTAGTGTTAAGTTATAACGTATAACGTTATATAGTGTTACGTTATAACCTTGTACAGCATTAGGTTATAACCTATAATGTTATACGGTGTTATTTTACAACGTATAACGTTATATTGTGTAATTTTATAACGTATAACGATATATAATATTATTTTATAACGTATAACGATATATAATATTATTTTATAACGTTTAACGTTATATAGTATTATTTTATAACGTATAACGTTATGTTGTGTTACGTTATAACCTTGTACAGCATTAGGTTATAACCTATAATGTTATACGGTGTTATTTTACAACGTATAACGTTATATTGTGTAATTTTATGACGTATAACGTTATATAGTATTATTTTATAACGTATAACGTTATGTAGTCTTACGTTATAACGTATAACGTAATATAGTGTTACGTTATAACGTTACACAGCATTACGATATTACGTATAATGACGTACGGTGTTATTTTGTAACATATAATGTTATATGGTATAATTTTATAACCTGTAACGTTACCTGGAATTATTTTATAACGTATAACGTTATGTAGTGTTACGTTATAACGTTATACAGCAATACGTTATAACCTATAATGTTGTACGGTATTATTTTATAACGTATAACGTTATATGGTATTATCTTCTAACATATAACGTTATAGAGTATTATTTTAAAACGTATAACGTTATGTAGTGTTACGTTATAACGTATAACGTTATATAGTGTTACGTTATAACGTTATACGGCATTACGTTATAACGAATTATGTTATACAGTATTATTTTCTAACGTATAACGTTATATGGTTTGATTTTCTAACGTATAACGTTATATAGTATTATTTTATAACGTATAACGATATATAATATTATTTCATAACGTATAACGTTATGTAGTATTATTTTATAACGTATAACGTTATGTTGTGTTACGTTATAACGTATAACGTTATATAGCGCTACGTTATAACGTTATACGGCATTACGTTATTACGTATAACGTTATACGGTGTCATTTTATATCGTATCATGTTATATGGTATGATTTTCTAAGGTATAACGTTATATGGTATTATTTTATAGCGTATAACGTTATATCGTATTATTTTATAACGTATAACGTTATATAGTGTTACGCTATAACGTTATACAGCATTACGTTGTAACGTATAATGTTATACGGTGTTATTTTATAACGAATAACGTAATATGGTATAATTTTATAACGTATAACGTTATATGGTATTATTTTATAGCGTATAACGATATATAATTTTATTTTATAACGTACAACGTTATATAGTATTATTCTATAACGTATAACGTTATGTAGAGTTACGTTATAACGTATAACGTTATATAGTGTTACCTTATGACGTTATACGGCATTACGTTATAACGTATATTGTTATACGGTGTCATTTTATAACGTATAACGTTATATTGTAAAATTTTATAACGTATAACGTTATAGAGTATTATTTTAAAACGTATAACGTTATGTAGTGTTACGTTATAACGTATAACGTTATATAGTGTTACGTTATAACGTTATGCGGCATTACGTTATAACGAATTATGTTATACAGTATTATTTTCTAACGTATAACGTTATATGGTTTGATTTTCTAACGTATAACGTTATATAGTATTATTTTATAACGTATAACGATATATAATATTATTTTATAACGTATAACGTTATATAGTATTATTTTATAACGTATAACGTTATGTAGTGTTACGTTATAACGTACAACGTTATATAGTGTTACGTTCTAACGTTATACATCATTACGTTATAACGTATAATGTTATACGGTGTTATTTTATATCGTTTCACGTTATACGGTATAATTTTATAACGTATAACGTTATATAGTAATGTTTTATAACGTATAGCTTCATGTAGTGTCACGTTATAACGTATAACGTTATATAGTGTTACGTTATAACGTTATACAGCATTACGTTAGAACGTATAACGTTATACGGTGCCATTTTATATCGTGTCACGTTATATGGTATAATTTTCTAACGTATAACGTTATATGGTATTATTTTATAACGTGTAACGATATATAATATTATTTTATAACGTATAACGTTATATCGTATTATTTTATAACATATAACGTTATATGGTATTATTTTATAACGCATAACGTTATATAGTATTATTTTATAACGTATAACGATATATAATATTATTTTATAACGTATAACGTTATATAGTATTATTTTATAACGTATAACGTTATGTAGTGTTACGTTATAACGTATAACATTATATAGTGTTACGTTCTAACGTTATACAGCATTACGTTATAACGTATAATGTTATACGGTGTTATTTTAATACGAATAACGTTATATGGTTGTAATTTTATAACGTATAACATTATATGGTATTATTTGATAACGTATAACGATATATGGTATTATCTTCTAACATATAACGTTATAGAGAATTATTTTATAACGTATAACGTTATGTAGTGTTACGTTATAACGTATAACGATAGATAGTGTTACCTTATGACGTTATACGGCATTACGTTATAACGTATATTGTTATACGGTGTCATTTTATAACATATAACGTTATATTGTATAATTTTATAACGTATAACGTTATATGGTGTTATTTTATAACGTATAACGATATATCATATTATTTTATAACGTATAACGGTATATCGTATTATTTCATAACATATAACGATATATGGTATTATTTTATAACGTATAACGTTATATAGTATTATTTTATAACGTATAACGTTATGTAGTCTTACGTTATAACGTATAACGTTATATAGTGTTACGTTATAACGTTATACAGCATTACGATATAACGTATAATGACGTACGGTGTTATTTTATAACGTATAATGTCATATGGTATAATTTTATATCCTGTAACGTTACCTGGAATTATTTTATAACGTATAACGTTATGTAGTGTTACGTTATAACGTTATACAGCATTACGTTATAACATATAATGTTGTACGGTATTATTTTATAACGTATAACGATATATAATATTATTTTATAACGTTTAACGTTATATAGTATTATTTTATAACGTATAACGATATATAATATTATTTTATAACGTATAACGTTATATAGTAATGTTTTGTAACGTATAACGTTATACAGCATTACGTTATAACGTATAATGTTATACGGTGTTATTTTATAACGAATAACGTTATATGGTATGATTTTATAACGTATAACGTTATATGGTATAATTTTATAGCGTATAACGATATATAATATTATTTTATAACGTATAACGTTATATAGTATTATTTTATAACGTATGACGTTATATAATATTATTTTATAACGTATAACGTTATGTAGTGTTAAGTTATAACGTATAACGTTATATAGTGTTACGTTATAACCTTGTACAGCATTAGGTTATAACCTATAATGTTATACGGTGTTATTTTACAACGTATAACGTTATATTGTGTAATTTTATAACGTATAACGATATATAATATTATTTTATAACGTATAACGATATATAATATTATTTTATAACGTTTAACGTTATATAGTATTATTTTATAACGTATAACGTTATGTTGTGTTACGTTATAACCTTGTACAGCATTAGGTTATAACCTATAATGTTATACGGTGTTATTTTACAACGTATAACGTTATATTGTGTAATTTTATGACGTATAACGTTATATAGTATTATTTTATAACGTATAACGTTATGTAGTCTTACGTTATAACGTATAACGTAATATAGTGTTACGTTATAACGTTACACAGCATTACGATATTACGTATAATGACGTACGGTGTTATTTTGTAACATATAATGTTATATGGTATAATTTTATAACCTGTAACGTTACCTGGAATTATTTTATAACGTATAACGTTATGTAGTGTTACGTTATAACGTTATACAGCAATACGTTATAACCTATAATGTTGTACGGTATTATTTTATAACGTATAACGTTATATGGTATTATCTTCTAACATATAACGTTATAGAGTATTATTTTAAAACGTATAACGTTATGTAGTGTTACGTTATAACGTATAACGTTATATAGTGTTACGTTATAACGTTATACGGCATTACGTTATAACGAATTATGTTATACAGTATTATTTTCTAACGTATAACGTTATATGGTTTGATTTTCTAACGTATAACGTTATATAGTATTATTTTATAACGTATAACGATATATAATATTATTTCATAACGTATAACGTTATGTAGTATTATTTTATAACGTATAACGTTATGTTGTGTTACGTTATAACGTATAACGTTATATAGCGCTACGTTATAACGTTATACGGCATTACGTTATTACGTATAACGTTATACGGTGTCATTTTATATCGTATCATGTTATATGGTATGATTTTCTAAGGTATAACGTTATATGGTATTATTTTATAGCGTATAACGTTATATCGTATTATTTTATAACGTATAACGTTATATAGTGTTACGCTATAACGTTATACAGCATTACGTTGTAACGTATAATGTTATACGGTGTTATTTTATAACGAATAACGTAATATGGTATAATTTTATAACGTATAACGTTATATGGTATTATTTTATAGCGTATAACGATATATAATTTTATTTTATAACGTACAACGTTATATAGTATTATTCTATAACGTATAACGTTATGTAGAGTTACGTTATAACGTATAACGTTATATAGTGTTACCTTATGACGTTATACGGCATTACGTTATAACGTATATTGTTATACGGTGTCATTTTATAACGTATAACGTTATATTGTATAATTTTATAACGTATAACGTTATAGAGTATTATTTTAAAACGTATAACGTTATGTAGTGTTACGTTATAACGTATAACGTTATATAGTGTTACGTTATAACGTTATACGGCATTACGTTATAACGAATTATGTTATACAGTATTATTTTCTAACGTATAACGTTATATGGTTTGATTTTCTAACGTATAACGTTATATAGTATTATTTTATAACGTATAACGATATATAATATTATTTTATAACGTATAACGTTATATAGTATTATTTTATAACGTATAACATTATGTAGTCTTACGTTATAACGTATAACGTTATATAGTTCTACGTTATAACGTTATACAGCATTACGATATAACGTATAATGACGTACGGTGTTATTTTATAACGTATAATGTTATATGGTATAATTTTATATCCTGTAACGTTACCTGGAATTATTTTATTACGTATAACGTTATGTAGTGTTACGTTATAGCGTTATACAGCATTACGTTATAACCTATAATGTTGTACGGTATTATTTTATAACGTGTAACGTTATATGGTATCATCTTCTAACGTATAACGTTATATAGTATTATTGTATAGCGTATAACGCTATATCGTATTACTTTATAACGTATTACGTTATGTAGTGTTACGTTACAACGTATAACGTTATGTTGTGTTACGTTATAACGTATAACGTTATATAGTGTTACGTTATAACGTTATACAACATTACGTTATAACGTATAATGTTATACGGTGTTATTTTATAACGAATAACGTTATATGGTGTGATTTTCTAACGTATAACGTTATAGGGTATTATTTTATAGCGTATAACGTTATATAGTATTATTTTAAAACGTATAACCTTATGCAGTGTTACGTTACAACGTATTACGTTATATAGTGTTACGCTATAACGTTATACAGCATTACGATATAACGTATAATGTTATACGGTGTTATTTTATAACGAATAACGTTATATGGTATAATTTTATAACGTATAACGTTATATGGCATTATTTTATAGCGTATAACGATATATAATTTTATTTTATAACGTACTACGTTATATAGTATTATTTTAGAACGTATAACGTTATGTAGTGTTACGTTATAACGTATAACGATAGATAGAGTTACCTTATGACGTTATACGGCATTACGTTATAACGTATATTGTTGTACGGTGTCATTTTATAACGTATAATGTTATATGGTATTATTTTATAACGTATAACGATATATCATATTATTTTATAACGTATAACGGTATATCGTACTATTTCATAACATATAACGATATATGGTATTATTTTATAACGTATAACGTTATATAGTATTATTTTATAACGTATAACGTTATGTAGTGTTACGTTATAACGTATAACGTTATATAGTGTTACGTTCTAACGTTATACGGCATTACGTTATAACGTATAATGTTATACGGTGCTATTTTATAACGAATAACGTTATATTGTGTAATTTTATAACGTATAACGATATATAATATTATTTTATAACGTATAACGATATATGGTATTATCTTCTAACATATAACGTTATAGAGTATTATTTTATAACGTATAACGTTATGTAGTGTTACGGTATAACGTTTAACGTTATATTGTGTAACGTTATAACGTTATACGGCATTACGTTATAACGTACAATGTTATACGGTGTTATTTTACAACGTATAACTTTATATGGTATAATTTTATAACGTATAACGTTATATTGTATTGTTTTATAACGTATAACGATATATAATATTATTTTATAACGTATAACGGTATATCGTGTTATTTCATAACATATAACGTTATATGGTATTATTTTATAACGTATAACGGTATATCGTATTATTTCATAACATATAACGTTATATGGTATTATTTTATAACGTATAACGGTATGTAGTGTTACGTTATAACGTATAACGTTATATAGTGTTACGTTATAACGTTATACAGCATTACGTTATAACGTACAATGTTATACGGTGTTATTTTGTAACGAATAACGTTATCTGGTGTAATTTTATAACGTATAACGATATATAATATTATTTTATAACGTATAACGTTATATAGTATTATTCTATAACGTATAACGTTATGTAGTGTTACGTTATAACGTATAACGTTATATAGTGTTACGTTATAACGTTATACGGCATTACGTTATAACGTATAATGTTATACAGTATTATTTTATAACGTATAACTTTATATGGTATTATTTTCAAACGTATAACGTTATATAGTATTATTTTATCACGTATAACTTTATGTTGTGTTACGTTATAACGTATAAAGTTATATAGAGTTACGTTATATCGTTTTACGGCATTACGTTATAACGTATATCGTTATACGTTGTCATTTTATATCGTATCACGTTATACGGTATAATTTTACAACGTATAACGTTATATAGTATTATTTTATAATGTATAACGATATATAATATTATTTTATAACGTTTAACGTTATATAGTATTATTTTATATCGTATAACGATATATAATATTATTTTATAACGTATAACGTTATATAGTAATGTTTTATAACGTATATCGTTATGTAGTGTTACGTTATAACGTATAACGTTATATAGTGTTACGTTATAACGTTATACAGTATTACGGTATAACGTATAATGTTATACGGTGTTATTTTCTAACGAATAACGTTATATGGTATGATTTTCTAACGTACAACGATATATAATTTTATTTTATAACGTACAACGTTATATAGTATTATTTTATAACGTATAACGTTATGTAGTGTTACGTTATAACGTATAACGATAGATAGTGTTACCTTATGACGTTATACGGCATTACGTTATAACGTATATTGTTATACGGTGTCATTTTATAACGTATAACGTTATATGGTATTATTTTATAACGTATAACGATATATCATATTATTTTATAACGTATAACGGTATATCGTATTATTTCATAACATATAACGATATATGGTATTATTTTATGACGTATAACGTTATATAGTATTATTTTATAACGTATAACGTTATGTAGTCTTACGTTATAACGTATAACGTAATATAGTGTTACGTTATAACGTTACACAGCATTACGATATAACGTATAATGACGTACGGTGTTATTTTGTAACGTATAATGTTATATGGTATAATTTTATAACCTGTAACGTTACCTGGAATTATTTTATAACATATAACGTTATGTAGTGTTACGTTATAACGTTATACAGCATTACGTTATAACCTATAATGTTGTACGATATTATTTTATAACGTATAACGTTATATGGTATTATCTTCTAACATATAACGTTATAGAGTATTATTTTAAAACGTATAACGTTATGCAGTGTTACGTTATAACGTATAACGTTATATAGTGTTACGTTATAACGTTATACGGCATTACGTTATAACGAATTATGTTATACAGTATTATTTTCTAACGTATAACGTTATATGGTTTGATTTTCTAACGTATAACGTTATATAGTATTATTTTATAACGTATAACGATATATAATATTATTTTATTACGTATAACGTTATGTAGTATTATTTTATAACGTATAACGTTATGTTGTGTTACGTTATGACGTATAGCGTTATATAGCGCTACGTTATAACGTTATACGGCATTACGTTATTACGTATAACATTATACGGTGTCATTTTATATCGTATCATGTTATATGGTATGATTTTCTAAGGTATAACGTTATATGGTATTATTTTATAGCGTATAACGTTATATCGTATAATTTTATAACGTATAACGTTATATAGTGTTACGCTATAACGTTATACAGCATTACGTTGTAACGTATAATGTCATACGGTGTTATTTTATAACGAATAACGTAATATGGTATAATTTTATAACGTATAACGTTATATGGTATTATTTTATAGCGTATAACGATATATAATTTTATTTTATAACGTACAACATTATATAGTATTATTTTATAACGTATAACGTTGTGTAGAGTTACGTTATAACGTATAACGATAGATAGTGTTACCTTATGACGTTATACGGCATTACGTTATAACGTATATTGTTATACGGTGACATTTTATAACGTATAACGTTATATTGTATAATTTTATAACGTATAACGTTATAGAGAATTATTTTAAAACGTATAACGTTATGTAGTGTTACGTTATAACGTATAACGTTATATAGTGTTACGTTATAACGTTATACGGCATTACGTTATAACGAATTATGTCATACAGTATTATTTTCTAACGTATAACGTTATATAGTTTGATTTTCTAACGTATAACGTTATATAGTATTATTTTATAACGTATAACGATATATAATATTATTTTATAACGTATAACGTTATATAGTATTATTTTATAACGTATAACGTTATGTAGTGTTACGTTATAACGTATAACGTTATATAGTGTTACGTTCTAACGTTATACAGCATTGCGTTATAACGTATAATGTTATACGGTGCTATTTTATAACGAATAACGTTATATTGTGTAATTTTATAACGTATAACGATATATAATATTATTTTATAACGTATAACGATATATGGTATTATCTTCTAACATATAACGTTATAGAGTATTATTTTATAACGTATAACGTTATGTAGTGTTACGTTATAACGTTTAACGTTATATTGTGTTACGTTATAACGTTATACGGCATTACGTTATAACGTATAATGTTATACGGTGTTATTTTACAACGTATAACTTTATATGGTATAATTTTATAACGTATAACGTTATATTGTATTGTTTTATAACGTATAACGATATATAATATTATTTTATAACGTATAACGGTATATCGTGTTATTTCATAACATATAACGTTATATGGTATTATTTTATAACGTATAACGGTATATCGTATTATTTCATAACATATAACGTTATATGGTATTATTTTATAACGTATAACGGTATGTAGTGTTACGTTATAACGTATAACGTTATATAGTGTTACGTTATAACGTTATACAGCATTACGTTATAACGTACAATGTTATACGGTGTTATTTTGTAACAAATAACGTTATATGGTGTAATTTCATAACGTATAACGATATATAATATTATTTTATAACGTATAACGTTATATAGTATTATTCTATAACGTATAACGTTATGTAGTGTTACGTTATAACGTATAACGTTATATAGTGTTACGTTATAACGTTATACGGCATTACGTTATAACGTATAATGTTATACAGTATTATTTTATAACGTATAACGTTATATGGTATTATTTTCAAACGTATAACGTTATATAGTATTATTTTATCACGTATAACGTTATGTTGTGTTACGTTATAACGTATAACGTTATATAGAGTTACGTTATAACGTTATACGGCATTACGTTATAACGTATAACGTTATACGTTGTCATTTTATATCGTATCACGTTATACGGTATAATTTTACAACGTATAACGTTATATAGTATTATTTTATAATGTATAACGATATATAATATTATTTTATAACGTTTAACGTTATATAGTATTATTTTATATCGTATAACGACATATAATATTATTTTATAACGTATAACGTTATATAGAAATGTTTTATAACGTATATCGTTATGTAGTGTTACGTTATAACGTATAACGGTATATAGTGTTACGTTATAACGTTATACAGCATTGCGTTATAACGTATAATGTTATACGGTGCTATTTTATAACGAATAACGTTATATTGTGTAATTTTATAACGTATAACGATATATAATATTATTTTATAACGTATAACGATATATGGTATTATCTTCTAACATATAACGTTATAGAGTATTATTTTATAACGTATAACGTTATGTAGTGTTACGTTATAACGTTTAACGTTATATTGTGTTACGTTATAACGTTATACGGCATTACGTTATAACGTATAATGTTATACGGTGTTATTTTACAACGTATAACTTTATATGGTATAATTTTATAACGTATAACGTTATATTGTATTGTTTTATAACGTATAACGATATATAATATTATTTTATAACGTATAACGGTATATCGTGTTATTTCATAACATATAACGTTATATGGTATTATTTTATAACGTATAACGGTATATCGTATTATTTCATAACATATAACGTTATATGGTATTATTTTATAACGTATAACGGTATGTAGTGTTACGTTATAACGTATAACGTTATATAGTGTTACGTTATAACGTTATACAGCATTACGTTATAACGTACAATGTTATACGGTGTTATTTTGTAACAAATAACGTTATATGGTGTAATTTCATAACGTATAACGATATATAATATTATTTTATAACGTATAACGTTATATAGTATTATTCTATAACGTATAACGTTATGTAGTGTTACGTTATAACGTATAACGTTATATAGTGTTACGTTATAACGTTATACGGCATTACGTTATAACGTATAATGTTATACAGTATTATTTTATAACGTATAACGTTATATGGTATTATTTTCAAACGTATAACGTTATATAGTATTATTTTATCACGTATAACGTTATGTTGTGTTACGTTATAACGTATAACGTTATATAGAGTTACGTTATAACGTTATACGGCATTACGTTATAACGTATAACGTTATACGTTGTCATTTTATATCGTATCACGTTATACGGTATAATTTTACAACGTATAACGTTATATAGTATTATTTTATAATGTATAACGATATATAATATTATTTTATAACGTTTAACGTTATATAGTATTATTTTATATCGTATAACGACATATAATATTATTTTATAACGTATAACGTTATATAGAAATGTTTTATAACGTATATCGTTATGTAGTGTTACGTTATAACGTATAACGGTATATAGTGTTACGTTATAACGTTATACAGCATTACGTTATAACGTATAATGTTATACGGTGTCATTTTATAACGTATAACGTTATATGATATTATTTTATAATGTATAACGATATATCATATTATTTTATAACGTATAACGGTATATCGTATTATTTCATAACATATAACGATATATGGTATTATTTTATAACGTATAACGTGATATAGTATTGTTTTATAACGTATAACGTTATGTAGTCTTACGTTATAACGTATAACGTAATATAGTGTTACGTTATAACGTTATACAGCATTACGATATAACGTATAATGACGTACGGTGTTATTTTGTAACGTATAATGTTATATGGTATAATTTTATAACCTGTAAGGTTACCTGGAATTATTTTATAACGTATAACGTTATGTAGTCTTACGTTATAACGTATAACGTTATATAGTGCTACGTTATAACGTTATACAGCATTACGATATAACGTATAATGACGTACGGTGTTATTTTATAACGTATAATGTTATATGGTATAATTTTATATCCTGTAACGTTACCTGGAATTATTTTATTACGTATAACGTTATGTAGTGTTACGTTATAACGTTATACAGCATTACGTTATAACCTATAACGTTGTACGGTATTATTTTATAACGTATAACGTTATATGGTATCATCTTCTAACGTATAACGTTATATAGTATTATTGTATAGCGTATAACGCTATATCGTATTACTTTATAACGTATTACGTTATGTAGTGTTACGTTACAACGTATAACGTTATGTTGTGTTACGTTATAACGTATAACGTTATATAGTGTTACGTTATAACGTTATACGGCATTACGTTATAACGTATAACGTTATTCGTTGTCATTTTATATCGTATCACGTTATACGGTATAATTTTACAACGTATAACGTTATATAGTATTATATTATAATGTATAACGATATATAATATTATTTTATAACGTTTAACGTTATATAGTATTATTTTATATCGTATAACGGTATATAATATTATTTTATAACGTATAACGTTATGTAGTGTTACGTTATAACGTATAACGTTATATAGTGTTACGTTATAACGATATACAGCATTACGTTATAACGTATAATGTTATACGGTGTTATTTTATAACGAATAACGTTATATGGTGTGATTTTCTAACGTATAACGTTATATGGTATTATTTTATAGCGTATAACGTTATATAGTATTATTTTATAACGTATAACCTTATGCAGTGTTACGTTACAACGTATAACGTTATATAGTGTTACGCTATAACGTTATACAGCATTACGATATAACGTATAATGTTAGACGGTGTTATTTTATAGCGAATAACGTTATATGGTGTGATTTTCTAACGTATAACGTTATATGGTATTATTTTATAGCGTATAACGTTATATAATTTTATTTTATAACGTACAACGTTATATAGTATTATTTTATAACGTATAACGTTATGTAGTGTTACGTTATAACGTATAACGATAGATAGTGTTACCTTATGACGTTATACGGCATTACGTTATAACGTATATTGTTGTACGGTGTCATTTTATAACGTATAATGTTATATGGTATTATTTTATAACGTATAACGATATATCATATTATTTTATAACGTATAACGGTATATCGTACTATTTCATAACATATAACGATATATGGTATTATTTTATAACGTATAACGTTATATAGTATTATTTTATAACGTATAACGATATATAATATTATTTTATAACGTATAACGTTATATAGTAATGTTTTATAACGTATAACGTTATACAGCATTACGTTATAACGTATAATGTTATACGGTGTTATTTTATAACGAATAACGTTATATGGTATGATTTTATAACCTATAACGTTATATGGTATAATTTTATAGCGTATAACGATATATAATATTATTTTATAACGTATAACGTTATATAGTATTATTTTATAACGTATGACGTTATATAATATTATTTTATAACGTATAACGTTATGTAGTGTTACGTTATAACGTATAACGTTATATAGTGTTACGTTATAACCTTGTACAGCATTAGGTTATAACCTATAATGTTATACGGTGTTATTTTACAACGTATAACGTTATATGGTATAATTTTATAACGTATAACGTTATATAGTATTATTTTATAACGTATAACGATATATAATATTATTTTATAACGTTTAACGTTATATAGTATTATTTTAAAACGTATAACGATATATAATATTATTTTATAACGTATAACGTTATATAGTATTATTTTATAACGTATAACGTTATGTAGTGTTACGTTATAACGTATAACGTTATATAGT
This sequence comes from Bombus dahlbomii, assembly GCA_037178635.1. Lineage (NCBI taxonomy): Eukaryota > Metazoa > Arthropoda > Insecta > Hymenoptera > Apidae > Bombus > Bombus dahlbomii. The sequence goes on from CM074105.1 coordinate 339,380, forward strand.
GTTACGTTCTAACGTTATACAGCATTGCGTTATAACGTCTAATGTTATACGGTGCTATTTTATAACGAATAACGTTATATTGTGTAATTTTATAACGTATAACGATATATAATATTATTTTATAACGTATAACGATATATGGTATTATCTTCTAACATATAACGTTATAGAGTATTATTTTATAACGTATAACGTTATGTAGTGTTACGTTATATCGTTTAACGTTATATTGTGTTACGTTATAACGTTATACGGCATTACGTTATAACGTATAATGTTATACGGTGTTATTTTACAACGTATAACTTTATATGGTATAATTTTATAACGTATAACATTATATTGTATTGTTTTATAACGTATAACGATATATAATATTATTTTATAACGTATAACGGTATATCGTGTTATTTCATAACATATAACGTTATATGGTATTATTTTATAACGTATAACGGTATATCGTATTATTTCATAACGTATAACGTTATATGGTATTATTTTATAACGTATAACGGTATGTAGTGTTACGTTATAACGTATAACGTTATATAGTGTTACGTTATAACGTTATACAGCATTACGTTATAACGTACAATGTTATACGGTGTTATTTTGTAACGAATAACGTTATATGGTGTAATTTTATAACGTATAACGATATATAATATTATTTTATAACGTATAACGTTATATAGTATTATTCTATAACGTATAACGTTATGTAGTGTTACGTTATAACGTATAACGTTATATAGCGCTACGTTATAACGTTATACGGCATTACGTTATTACGTATAACGTTATACGGTGTCATTTTATATCGTATCATGTTATATGGTATGATTTTCTAAGGTATAACGTTATATGGTATTATTTTATAGCGTATAACGTTATATCGTATTATTTTATAACGTATAACGTTATATAGTGTTACGCTATAACGTTATACAGCATTACGTTGTAACGTATAATGTTATACGGCGTTATTTTATAACGAATAACGTAATATGGTATAATTTTATAACGTACAACGTTATATAGTATTATTTTATAACGAATAACGTTATGTAGAGTTACGTTATAACGTATAACGATAGATAGTGTTACCTTATGACGTTATACGGCATTACGTTATAACGTATATTGTTATACGGTGACATTTTATAACGTATAACGTTATATTGTATAATTTTATAACGTATAACTTTATAGAGTATTATTTTAAAAAGTATAACGTTATGTAGTGTTACGTTATAACGTATAACGTTATATAGTGTTACGTTATAACGTTATACGGCATTACGTTATAACGAATTATGTCATACAGTATTATTTTCTAACGTATAACGTTATATAGTTTGATTTTCTAACGTATAACGTTATATAGTATTATTTTATAACGTATAACGATATATAATATTATTTTATAACGTATAACGTTATATAGTATTATTTTATAACGTATAACGTTATGTAGTGTTACGTTATAACGTATAACGTTATATAGTGCTACGTTATAACGTTATACAGCATTACGATATAACGTATAATGACGTACGCTGTTATTTTATAACGTATAATGTTATATGGTATAATTTTATATCCTGTAACGTTACCTGGAATTATTTTATTACGTATAACGTTATGTAGTGTTACGTTATAACGTTATACAGCATTACGTTATAACCTATAACGTTGTACGGTATTATTTTATAACGTATAACGTTATATGGTATCATCTTCTAACGTATAACGTTATATAGTATTATTGTATAGCGTATAACGCTATATCGTATTACTTTATAACGTATTACGATATGTAGTGTTACGTTACAACGTATAACGTTATGTTGTGTTACGTTATAACGTATAACGTTATATAGTGTTACGTCATAACGTTATACGGCATTACGTTATAACGTATAACGTTATTCGTTGTCATTTTATATCGTATCACGTTATACGGTATAATTTTACAACGTATAACGTTATATAGTATTATATTATAATGTATAACGATATATAATATTATTTTATAACGTTTAACGTTATATAGTATTATTTTATATCGTGTAACTGTATATAATATTATTTTATAACGTATAACGTTATATAGTAATGTTTTATAACGTATAACGTTATGTAGTGTTACGTTATAACGTTATACAGCATTACGTTATAACGTATAATGTTATACGGTGTTATTTTATAACGAATAACGTTATATGGTGTGATTTTCTAACGTATAACGTTATATGGTATTATTTTATAGCGTATAACGTTATATAGTATTATTTTATAACGTATAACCTTATGTAGTGTTACGTTACAACGTATAACGTTACATAGTGTTACGTTATAACGTTATATGGTATTATTTTGTAACGTATAACGTTATATGGTATTATTTTATAACGTATAACGTTATATGGTATTATTTTATAACGTATAACGTTATAAAATGTTATTTTATAACGTATAACGTTATGTAGTGTTACGTTAAAACGTATAACGTTACATAGTGTTACGTTATAACGTTATATGGTATTATTTTGTAACGTATAACGTTATATGGTATTATTTTATAACGTATAACGTTATATGGTATTATTTTATAACGTATAACGTAATATAATATTATTTTATAACGTATAACGCAATATAATATTATTTTATAACGTATAACGTTATACAGTGTTACGTTATAACGTTATATAGCATTACGTTATGACGTATAACGTTATACGGTATTATTTTATAACGTATAACGTTATGTAGTGTTACGTTAAAACGTATAACGTTATATAGTGTTACGTTATAACGTTATATTGTATTACGTTATAACGCATAACGTTATACGTTATTGTTTTATAACGTATAACGTTATATGGTATTATTTTATAACGTATAACGTTATATGGTATTATTTTATAACGTTTAACTTTATGTAGTGTTGCGTTAAAACGTATAACGTTATATAGTGTTACGTTATAACGTTATATTGTATTATTTTATAACGTATAAGGTTATATGGTATTATTTTATAACGTATAACGTTATATGGTATTATTTTATAACGTATAACGTTATATGGTATTATTTTATAACGTATAACGCAATATAATATTATTTTATAAAGTATAACGTTATATAGTGTTACGTTATAACGTTATATTGTATTATTTTATAACGTATAAGGTTATATGGTATTATTTTATAACGTATAACGTTATATGGTATTATTTTATAACGTATAACGTTATATTGTATTATTTTATAACGTATAAGGTTATATGGTATTATTTTATAACGTATAACGTTATATGGTATTATTTTATAACGTATAACGTGATATGGTATAATTTTAAAACGTATAACGTTATATGGTATTATTTTATAACGTGTAACGATATATAATATTATTTTGTAACGTATAACGTTATATCGTATTATTTTATAACATATAACGTTATTTGGTATTATTTTATAACGCATAACGTTATATAGTATTATTTTATAACGTATAACGTTATGTAGTGTTACGTTATAACGCATAACGTTATATAGTGTTACGTTCTAACGTTATACAGCATTACGTTATAACGTATAATGTTATACGGTGTTATTTTATAACGAATAACGTTATATTGTGTAATTTTATAACGTATAACGATATATAATATAATTTTATAACGTATAACGATATATGGTATTATCTTCTAACATATAACGTTATAGAGTATTATTTTATAACGTATAACGTTATGTAGTTTTACGTTATAACGTTTAACGTTATATTGTGTTACGTTATAACGTTATACGGCATTACGTTATAACGTATAATGTTATACGGTGTTATTTAACAACGTATAACGTTATATGTTATAATTTTATAACGTATAACGTTATATTGTATTGTTTTATAACGTATAACGATATATAATATTATTTTATAACATATAACGGTATATCGTGTTATTTCATGACATATAACGTTATATGGTATTATTTTATAACGTATAACGGTATATCGTATTATTTCATAACATATAACGTTATATGGTATTATTTTATAACGTATAACGTTATGTAGTGTTACGTTATAACGTATAACGATAGATAGTGTTACGTTATAACGTTATACGGCATTACGTTATAACGAATTATGTTATACAGTATTATTTTCTAACGTATAACGTTATATGGTTTGATTTTCTAACGTATAACGTTATATAGTATTATTTTATAACGTATAACGATATATAATATTATTTTACAACGTATAACGTTATATAGTAATGTTTTATAACGTATATCGTTATGTAGTGTTACGTTATAACGTATAACGGTATATAGTGTTACGTTATAACGTTATACAGCATTACGTTATAACGTATAATGTTATACGGTGTTATTTTATAACGAATAACGTTATATGGTATGATTTTCTAACGTATAACGATATATAATTTTATTTTATAACGTACAACGTTATGTAGTATTATTTTATAACGTATAACGTTATGTAGTGTTACGTTATAACGTATAACGATAGATAGTGTTACCTTATGACGTTATACGGCATTACGTTATAACGTATATTGTTATACGGTGTCATTTTATAACGTATAACGTTATATGATATTATTTTATAATGTATAACGATATATCATATTATTTTATAACGTATAACGGTATATCGTATTATTTCATAACATATAACGATATATGGTATTATTTTATAACGTATAACGTTATATAGTATTATTTTATAACGTATAACGTTATGTAGTCTTACGTTATAACGTATAACGTAATATAGTGTTACGTTATAACGTTATACAGCATTACGATATAACGTATAATGACGTACGGTGTTATTTTGTAACTTATAATGTTATATGGTATAATTTTATAACCTGTAACGTTACCTGGAATTATTTTATAACGTATAACGTTATGTAGTGTTACGTTATAACGTTATACAGCATTACGTTATAACGTATATTGTTATACGGTGTCATTTTATAACGTATAACGTTATATGGTATTATTTTATAACGTATAACGATATATCATATTATTTTATAACGTATAACGGTATATCGTATTATTTCATAACATATAACGATATATGGTATTATTTTATAACGTATAACGTTATATAGTATTATTTTATAACGCATAACGTTATGTAGTCTTACGTTATAACGTATAACGTAATATAGTGTTACGTTATAACGTTATACAGCATTATGTTATAACCTATAATGTTGTACGGTATTATTTTATAACGTATAACGTTATATGGTATTATCTTCTAACATATAACGTTATAGAGTATTATTTTCTAACGTATAACGTTATATCGTATTATTTTATAACATATAACGTTATTTGGTATTATTTTATAACGCATAACGTTATATAGTATTATTTTATAACGTATAACGTTATGTAGTGTTACGTTATAACGTATAACGTTATATAGTGTTACGTTCTAACGTTATACAGCATTACGTTATAACGTATAATGTTATACGGTGTTATTTTATAACGAATAACGTTATATTGTGTAATTTTATAACGTATAACGATATATAATATAATTTTATAACGTATAACGATATATGGTATTATCTTCTAACATATAACGTTATAGAGTATTATTTTATAACGTATAACGTTATGTAGTTTTACGTTATAACGTTTAACGTTATATTGTGTTACGTTATAACGTTATACGGCATTACGTTATAACGTATAATGTTATACGGTGTTATTTAACAACGTATAACGTTATACGTTATAATTTTATAACGTATAACGTTATATTGTATTGTTTTATAACGTATAACGATATATAATATTATTTTATAACATATAACGGTATATCGTGTTATTTCATAACATATAACGTTATATGGTATTATTTTATAACGTATAACGGTATATCGTATTATTTCATAACATATAACGTTATATGGTATTATTTTATAACGTATAACGTTATGTAGTGTTACGTTATAACGTATAACGATAGATAGTGTTACGTTATAACGTTATACGGCATTACGTTATAACGAATTATGTTATACAGTATTATTTTCTAACGTATAACGTTATATGGTTTGATTTTCTAACGTATAACGTTATATAGTATTATTTTATAACGTATAACGATATATAATATTATTTTACAACGTATAACGTTATATAGTAATGTTTTATAACGTATATCGTTATGTAGTGTTACGTTATAACGTATAACGTTATATAGTGTTACGTTATAACGTATAACGATAGATAGTGTTACCTTATGACGTTATACGGCATTACGTTATAACGTATATTGTTATACGGTGTCATTTTATAACGTATAACGTTATATGATATTATTTTATAATGTATAACGATATATCATATTATTTTATAACGTATAACGGTATATCGTATTATTTCATAACATATAACGATATATGGTATTATTTTATAACGTATAACGTTATATAGTATTATTTTATAACGTATAACGTTATGTAGTCTTACGTTATAACGTATAACGTAATATAGTGTTACGTTATAACGTTATACAGCATTACGATATAACGTATAATGACGTACGGTGTTATTTTGTAACGTATAATGTTATATGGTATAATTTTATAACCTGTAACGTTACCTGGAATTATTTTATAACGTATAACGTTATGTAGTGTTACGTTATAACGTTATACAGCATTACGTTATAACCTATAATGATGTACGTTATTATTTTATAACGTATAACGTTATATGGTATTATCTTCTAACATATAACGTTATAGAGTATTATTTTAAAACGTATAACGTTATGTAGTGTTACGTTATAACGTATAACGTTATATAGTGTTACGTTATAACGTTATACGGCATTACGTTATAACGAATTATGTTATACAGTATTATTTTCTAACGTATAACGTTATATGGTTTGATTTTCTAACGTATAACGTTATATAGTATTATTTTATAACGTATAACGATATATAATATTATTTTATAACGTATAACGTTATATAGTATTATTTTATAACGTATAACGTTATGTAGTCTTACGTTATAACGTATAACGTTATATAGTGCTACGTTATAACGTTATACAGCATTACGATATAACGTATAATGACGTACGGTGTTATTTTATAACGTATAATGTTATATGGTATAATTTTATATCCTGTAACGTTACCTGGAATTATTTTATTACGTATAACGTTATGTAGTGTTACGTTATAACGTTATACAGCATTACGTTCTAACGTATAATGTTATACGGTGTTATTTTATAACGAATAACGTTATATGGTGTGATTTTCTAACGTATAACGTTATATGGTATTATTTTATAGCGTATAACGTTATATAGTATTATTTTATAACGTATAACCTTATGCAGTGTTACGTTACAACGTATAACGTTATATAGTGTTACGCTATAACGTTATACAGCATTACGATATAACGTATAATGTTATACGGTGTTATTTTATAACGAATAACGTTATATGGTATAATTTTATAACGTATAACGTTATATGGCATTATTTTATAGCGTATAACGATATATAATTTTATTTTATAACGTACAACGTTATATAGTATTATTTTATAACGTATAACGTTATGTAGTGTTACGTTATAACGTATAACGATAGATAGTGTTACCTTATGACGTTATACGGCATTACGTTATAACGTATATTGTTGTACGGTGTCATTTTATAACGTATAACGTTATATGGTATTATTTTATAACGTATAACGATATATCATATTATTTTATAACGTATAACGGTATATCGTACTATTTCATAACATATAACGATATATGGTATTATTTTATAACGTATAACGTTATATAGTATTATTTTATAACGTATAACGATATATAATATTATTTTATAACGTATAACGTATTATAGTAATGTTTTATAACGTATAACGTTATACAGCATTACGTTATAACGTATAATGTTATACGGTGTTATTTTATAACGAATAACGTTATATGGTATGATTTTATAACCTATAACGTTATATGGTATAATTTTATAGCGTATAACGATATATAATATTATTTTATAACGTATAACGTTATATAGTATTATTTTATAACCTATAACGTTATATGGTATAATTTTATAGCGTATAACGATATATAATATTATTTTATGACGTATAACGATATATAATATTATTTTATAACGTATAACGATATATGGTATTATCTTCTAACATATAACGTTATAGAGTATTATTTTATAACGTATAACGTTATGTAGTGTTACGTTATAACGTTTAACGTTATATTGTGTTACGTTATAACGTTATACGGCATTACGTTATAACGTATAATGTTATACGGTGTTATTTTACAACGTATAACTTTATATGGTATAATTTTATAACGTATAACGTTATATTGTATTGTTTTATAACGTATAACGATATATAATATTATTTTATAACGTATAACGGTATATCGTGTTATTTCATAACATATAACGTTATATGGTATTATTTTATAACGTATAACGGTATATCGTATTATTTCATAACATATAACGTTATATGGTATTATTTTATAACGTATAACGGTATGTAGTGTTACGTTATAACGTTATACAGCATTACGTTATAACGTACAATGTTATACGGTGTTATTTTGTAACGAATAACGTTATATGGTGTAATTTTATAACGTATAACGATATATAATATTATTTTATAACGTATAACGTTATATAGTATTATTCTATAACGTATAACGTTATGTAGTGTTACGTTATAACGTATAACGTTATATAGTGTTACGTTATAACGTTATACGGCATTACGTTATAACGTATAATGTTATACAGTATTATTTTATAACGTATAACGTTATATGGTATTATTTTCAAACGTATAACGTTATATAGTATTATTTTATCACGTATAACGTTATGTTGTGTTACGTTATAACGTATAACGTTATATAGAGTTACGTTATAACGTTATACGGCATTACGTTATAACGTATAACGTTATACGTTGTCATTTTATATCGTGTCACGTTATACGGTATAATTTTACAACGTATAACGTTATATAGTATTATTTTATAATGTATAACGATATATAATATTATTTTATAACGTTTAACGTTATATAGTATTATTTTATATCGTATAACGATATATAATATTATTTTATAACGTATAACGTTATATAGTAATGTTTTATAACGTATATCGTTATGAAGTGTTACGTTATAACGTATAACGGTATATAGTGTTACGTTATAACGTTATACAGCATTACGTTATAACGTATATTGTTATACGGTGTCATTTTATAACGTATAACGTTATATGATATTATTTTATAACGTATAACGTTATGTAGTCTTACGTTATAACGTATAACGTAATATAGTGTTACGTTATAACGTTACACAGCATTACGATATAACGTATAATGACGTATGGTGTTATTTTGTAACGTATAATGTTATATGGTATAATTTTATAACCTGTAACGTTACCTGGAATTATTTTATAACGTATAACGTTATGTAGTGTTACGTTATAACGTTATACAGCATTACGTTATAACCTATAATGATGTACGTTATTATTTTATAACGTATAACGTTATATGGTATTATCTTCTAACATATAACGTTATAGAGTATTATTTTAAAACGTATAACGTTATGTAGTGTTACGTTATAACGTATAACGTTATATAGTGTTACGTTATAACGTTATACGGCATTACGTTATAACGAATTATGTTATACAGTATTATTTTCTAACGTATAACGTTATATGATTTGATTTTCTAACGTATAACGTTATATAGTATTATTTTATAACGTTTAACGATATATAATATTATTTTATAACGTATAACGTTATATAGTATTATTTTATAACGTATAACGTTATGTAGTCTTACGTTATAACGTATAACGTTATATAGTGCTACGTTATAACGTTATACAGCATTACGATATAACGTATAATGACGTACGGTGTTATTTTATAACGTATAATGTTATATGGTATAATTTTATATCCTGTAACGTTACCTGGAATTATTTTATTACGTATAACGTTATGTAGTGTTACGTTATAACGTTATACAGCATTACGTTATAACCTATGATGTTGTACGGTATTATTTTATAACGTATAACGTTATATGGTATCATCTTCTAACGTATAACGTTATATAGTATTATTGTATAGCGTATAACGCTATATCGTATTATTTTATAACGTATTACGTTATGTAGTGTTACGTTACAACGTATAACGTTATGTTGTGTTACGTTATAACGTATAACGTTATATAGTGTTACGTTATAACGTTATACGGCATTACGTTACAACGTATAACGTTATACGTTGTCATTTTATATCGTATCACGTTATACGGTATAATTTTACAACGTATAACGTTATATAGTATTATATTATAATGTATAACGATATATAATATTATTTTATAACATTTAACGTTATATAGTATTATTTTATATCGTATAACGATATATAATATTATTTTATAACGTATAACTTTATATAGTAATGTTTTATAACGTATAACGTTATGTAGTGTTACGTTATAACGTATAACGTTATATAGTGTTACGCTATAACGTTATACAGCATTACGATATAACGTATAATGTTATACGGTGTTATTTTATAACGAATAACGTTATATGGTATAATTTTATAACGTATAACGTTATATGGCATTATTTTATAGCGTATAACGATATATAATTTTATTTTATAACGTACAACGTTATATAGTATTATTTTATAACGTATAACGTTATGTAGTGTTACGTTATAACGTATAACGATAGATAGTGTTACCTTATGACGTTATACGGCATTACGTTATAACGTATATTGTTGTACGGTGTCATTTTATAACGTATAACGTTATATGGTATTATTTTATAACGTATAACGATATATCATATTATTTTATAACGTATAACGGTATATCGTACTATTTCATAACATATAACGATATATGGTATTATTTTATAACGTATAACGTTATATAGTATTATTTTATAACGTATAACGATATATAATATTATTTTATAACGTATAACGTATTATAGTAATGTTTTATAACGTATAACGTTATACAGCATTACGTTATAACGTATAATGTTATACGGTGTTATTTTATAACGAATAACGTTATATGGTATGATTTTATAACCTATAACGTTATATGGTATAATTTTATAGCGTATAACGATATATAATATTATTTTATAACGTATAACGTTATATAGTATTATTTTATAACCTATAACGTTATATGGTATAATTTTATAGCGTATAACGATATATAATATTATTTTATGACGTATAACGATATATAATATTATTTTATAACGTATAACGATATATGGTATTATCTTCTAACATATAACGTTATAGAGTATTATTTTATAACGTATAACGTTATGTAGTGTTACGTTATAACGTTTAACGTTATATTGTGTTACGCTATAACGTTATACGGCATTACGTTATAACGTATAATGTTATACGGTGTTATTTTACAACGTATAACTTTATATGGTATAATTTTATAACGTATAACGTTATATTGTATTGTTTTATAACGTATAACGATATATAATATTATTTTATAACGTATAACGGTATATCGTGTTATTTCATAACATATAACGTTATATGGTATTATTTTATAACGTATAACGGTATATCGTATTATTTCATAACATATAACGTTATATGGTATTATTTTATAACGTATAACGGTATGTAGTGTTACGTTATAACGTTATACAGCATTACGTTATAACGTACAATGTTATACGGTGTTATTTTGTAACGAATAACGTTATATGGTGTAATTTTATAACGTATAACGATATATAATATTATTTTATAACGTATAACGTTATATAGTATTATTCTATAACGTATAACGTTATGTAGTGTTACGTTATAACGTATAACGTTATATAGTGTTACGTTATAACGTTATACGGCATTACGTTATAACGTATAATGTTATACAGTATTATTTTATAACGTATAACGTTATATGGTATTATTTTCAAACGTATAACGTTATATAGTATTATTTTATCACGTATAACGTTATGTTGTGTTACGTTATAACGTATAACGTTATATAGAGTTACGTTATAACGTTATACGGCATTACGTTATAACGTATAACGTTATACGTTGTCATTTTATATCGTGTCACGTTATACGGTATAATTTTACAACGTATAACGTTATATAGTATTATTTTATAATGTATAACGATATATAATATTATTTTATAACGTTTAACGTTATATAGTATTATTTTATATCGTATAACGATATATAATATTATTTTATAACGTATAACGTTATATAGTAATGTTTTATAACGTATATCGTTATGAAGTGTTACGTTATAACGTATAACGGTATATAGTGTTACGTTATAACGTTATACAGCATTACGTTATAACGTATATTGTTATACGGTGTCATTTTATAACGTATAACGTTATATGATATTATTTTATAACGTATAACGTTATGTAGTCTTACGTTATAACGTATAACGTAATATAGTGTTACGTTATAACGTTACACAGCATTACGATATAACGTATAATGACGTATGGTGTTATTTTGTAACGTATAATGTTATATGGTATAATTTTATAACCTGTAACGTTACCTGGAATTATTTTATAACGTATAACGTTATGTAGTGTTACGTTATAACGTTATACAGCATTACGTTATAACCTATAATGATGTACGTTATTATTTTATAACGTATAACGTTATATGGTATTATCTTCTAACATATAACGTTATAGAGTATTATTTTAAAACGTATAACGTTATGTAGTGTTACGTTATAACGTATAACGTTATATAGTGTTACGTTATAACGTTATACGGCATTACGTTATAACGAATTATGTTATACAGTATTATTTTCTAACGTATAACGTTATATGATTTGATTTTCTAACGTATAACGTTATATAGTATTATTTTATAACGTTTAACGATATATAATATTATTTTATAACGTATAACGTTATATAGTATTATTTTATAACGTATAACGTTATGTAGTCTTACGTTATAACGTATAACGTTATATAGTGCTACGTTATAACGTTATACAGCATTACGATATAACGTATAATGACGTACGGTGTTATTTTATAACGTATAATGTTATATGGTATAATTTTATATCCTGTAACGTTACCTGGAATTATTTTATTACGTATAACGTTATGTAGTGTTACGTTATAACGTTATACAGCATTACGTTATAACCTATGATGTTGTACGGTATTATTTTATAACGTATAACGTTATATGGTATCATCTTCTAACGTATAACGTTATATAGTATTATTGTATAGCGTATAACGCTATATCGTATTATTTTATAACGTATTACGTTATGTAGTGTTACGTTACAACGTATAACGTTATGTTGTGTTACGTTATAACGTATAACGTTATATAGTGTTACGTTATAACGTTATACGGCATTACGTTACAACGTATAACGTTATACGTTGTCATTTTATATCGTATCACGTTATACGGTATAATTTTACAACGTATAACGTTATATAGTATTATATTATAATGTATAACGATATATAATATTATTTTATAACATTTAACGTTATATAGTATTATTTTATATCGTATAACGATATATAATATTATTTTATAACGTATAACTTTATATAGTAATGTTTTATAACGTATAACGTTATGTAGTGTTACGTTATAACGTATAACGTTATATAGTGTTACGTTATAACGTTATACAGCATTACGTTATAACGTATAATGTTATGCGGTGTTATTTTATAACGAATAACGTTATATGGTGTGATTTTCTAACGGATAACGTTATATGGTATTATTTTATAGCGTATAACGTTATATAGTATTATTTTATAACGTATAACCTTATGCAGTGTTACGCTACAACGTATAACGATAGATAGTGTTACCTTATGACGTTATACGGCATTACGTTATAACGTATATTGTTATACGGTGTCATTTTATAACGTATAACGTTATATGGTATTGTTTTATAACGTATAACGATATATCATATTATTTTATAACGTATAACGGTATATCGTATTATTTCATAACATATAACGATATATGGTATTATTTTATGACGTATAACGTTATATAGTATTATTTTATAACGTATAACGTTATGTAGTCTTACGTTATAACGTATAACGTAATATAGTGTTACGTTATAACGTTACACAGCATTACGATATAACGTATAATGACGTATGGTGTTATTTTGTAACGTATAATGTTATATGGTATAATTTTATAACCTGTAACGTTACCTGGAATTATTTTATAACGTATAACGTTATGTAGTGTTACGTTATAACGTTATACAGCATTACGTTATAACCTATAATGATGTACGTTATTATTTTATAACGTATAACGTTATATGGTATTATCTTCTAACATATAACGTTATAGAGTATTATTTTAAAACGTATAACGTTATGTAGTGTTACGTTATAACGTATAACGTTATATAGTGTTACGTTATAACGTTATACGGCATTACGTTATAACGAATTATGTTATACAGTATTATTTTCTAACGTATAACGTTATATGGTTTGATTTTCTAACGTATAACGTTATATAGTATTATTTTATAACATATAACGATATATAATATTATTTTATAACGTATAACGTTATATAGTATTATTTTATAACGTATAACGTTATGTAGTCTTACGTTATAACGTATAACGTTATATAGTGCTACGTTATAACGTTATACAGCATTTCGATATAACGTATAATGACGTACGGTGTTATTTTATAACGTATAATGTTATATGGTATCATCTTCTAACGTATAACGTTATATAGTATTATTGTATAGCGTATAACGCTATATCGTATTACTTTATAACGTATTACGTTATGTAGTGTTACGTTACAACGTATAACGTTATGTTGTGTTACGTTATAACGTATAACGTTATATAGTGTTACGTTATAACGTTATACGGCATTACGTTATAACGAATTATGTCATACAGTATTATTTTCTAACGTATAACGTTATATAGTTTGATTTTCTAACGTATAACGTTATATAGTATTATTTTATAACGTATAACGATATATAATATTATTTTATAACGTATAACGTTATATAGTATTATTTTATAACGTATAACGTTATGTAGTCTTACGTTATAACGTATAACGTTATATAGTGCTACGTTATAACGTTATACAGCATTACGATATAACGTATAATGACGTACGGTGTTATTTTATAACGTATAATGTTATATGGTATAATTTTATATCCTGTAACGTTACCTGGAATTATTTTATTACGTATAACGTTATGTAGTGTTACGTTATAACGTTATACAGCATTACGTTATAACCTATAACGTTGTACGGTATTATTTTATAACGTATAACGTTATATGGTATCATCTTCTAACGTATAACGTTATATAGTATTATTGTATAGCGTATAACGCTATATCGTATTACTTTATAACGTATTACGTTATGTAGTGTTACGTTACAACGTATAACGTTATGTTGTGTTACGTTATAACGTATAACGTTATATAGTGTTACGTTATAACGTTATACGGCATTACGTTATAACGAATTATGTCATACAGTATTATTTTCTAACGTATAACGTTATATAGTTTGATTTTCTAACGTATAACGTTATATAGTATTATTTTATAACGTATAACGATATATAATATTATTTTATAACGTATAACGTTATATAGTATTATTTTATAACGTATAACGTTATGTAGTCTTACGTTATAACGTATAACGTTATATAGTGCTACGTTATAACGTTATACAGCATTACGATATAACGTATAATGACGTACGGTGTTATTTTAGAACGTATAATGTTATATGGTATAATTTTATATCCTGTAACGTTACCTGGAATTATTTTATTACGTATAACGTTATGTAGTGTTACGTTATAACGTTATACAGCATTACGTTCTAACGTATAATGTTATACGGTGTTATTTTATAAAGAATAACGTTATATGGTGTGATTTTCTAACGTATAACGTTATATGGTATTATTTTATAGCGTATAACGTTATATAGTATTATTTTATAACGTATAACCTTATGCAGTGTTACGTTACAACGTATAACGTTATATAGTGTTACGCTATAACGTTATACAGCATTACGATATAACGTATAATGTTATACGGTGTTATTTTATAACGAATAACGTTATATGGTATAATTTTATAACGTATAACGTTATATGGCATTATTTTATAGCGTATAACGATATATAATTTTATTTTATAACGTACAACGTTATATAGTATTATTTTATAACGTATAACGTTATGTAGTGTTACGTTATAACGTATAACGATAGATAGTGTTACCTTATGACGTTATACGGCATTACGTTATAACGTATATTGTTGTACGGTGTCATTTTATAACGTATAACGTTATATGGTATTATTTTATAACGTATAACGATATATCATATTATTTTATAACGTATAACGGTATATCGTACTATTTCATAACATATAACGATATATGGTATTATTTTATAACGTATAACGTTATATAGTATTATTTTATAACGTATAACGATATATAATATTATTTTATAACGTATAACGTATTATAGTAATGTTTTATAACGTATAACGTTATATAGTATTATTTTATAACCTATAACGTTATATGGTATAATTTTATAGCGTATAACGATATATAATATTATTTTATGACGTATAACGATATATGGTATTATCTTCTAACATATAACGTTATAGAGTATTATTTTATAACGTATAACGTTATGTAGTGTTACGTTATAACGTTTAACGTTATATTGTGTTACGTTATAACGTTATACGGCATTACGTTATAACGTATAATGTTATACGGTGTTATTTTACAACGTATAACTTTATATGGTATAATTTTATAACGTATAACGTTATATTGTATTGTTTTATAACGTATAACGACATATAATATTATTTTATAACGTATAACGGTATATCGTGTTATTTCATAACATATAACGTTATATGGTATTATTTTATAACGTATAACGGTATATCGTATTATTTCATAACATATAACGTTATATGGTATTATTTTATAACGTATAACGGTATGTAGTGTTACGTTATAACGTTATACAGCATTACGTTATAACGTACAATGTTATACGGTGTTATTTTGTAACGAATAACGTTATATGGTGTAATTTTATAACGTATAACGATATATAATATTATTTTATAACGTATAACGTTATATAGTATTATTCTATAACGTATAACGTTATGTAGTGTTACGTTATAACGTATAACGTTATATAGTGTTACGTTATAACGTTATACGGCATTACGTTATAACGTATAATGTTATACAGTATTATTTTATAACGTATAACGTTATATGGTATTATTTTCAAACGTATAACGTTATATAGTATTATTTTATCACGTATAACGTTATGTTGTGTTACGTTATAACGTATAACGTTATATAGAGTTACGTTATAACGTTATACGGCATTACGTTATAACGTATAACGTTATACGTTGTCATTTTATATCGTGTCACGTTATACGGTATAATTTTACAACGTATAACGTTATATAGTATTATTTTATAATGTATAACGATATATAATATTATTTTATAACGTTTAACGTTATATAGTATTATTTTATATCGTATAACGATATATAATATTATTTTATAACGTATAACGTTATATAGTAATGTTTTATAACGTATATCGTTATGTAGTGTTACGTTATAACGTATAACGGTATATAGTGTTACTTTATAACGTTATACAGCATTACGTTATAACGTATAATGTTATACGGTGTCATTTTATAACGAATAACGTTATATGGTATGATTTTCTAACGTATAACGATATATAATTTTATTTTATAACGTACAACGTTATATAGTATTATTTTATAACGTATAACGTTATGTAGTGTTACGTTATAACGTATAACGATAGATAGTGTTACCTTATGACATTATACGGCATTACGTTATAACGTATATTGTTATACGGTGTCATTTTATAACGTATAACGTTATATGATATTATTTTATAATGTATAACGATATATCATATTATTTTATAACGTATAACGGTATATCGTATTATTTCATAACATATAACGATATATGGTATTATTTTATAACGTAGAACGTTATATAGTATTGTTTTATAACGTATAACGTTATGTAGTCTTACGTTATAACGTATAACGTAATATAGTGTTACGTTATAACGTTATACAGCATTACGATATAACGTATAATGGCGTACGGTGTTATTTTGTAACGTATAATGTTATATGGTATAATTTTATAACCTGTAACGTTACCTGGAATTATTTTATGACGTATAACGTTATGTAGTGTTACGTTATAACGTTATACAGCATTACGTTATAACCTATAATGTTGTACGTTATTATTTTATAACGTATAACGTTATATGGTATTATCTTCTAACATATAACGTTATAGAGTATTATTTTAAAACGTATAACGTTATGTAGTGTTACGTTATAACGTATAACGTTATATAGTGTTACGTTATAACGTTATACGGCATTACGTTATAACGAATTATGTTATACAGTATTATTTTCTAACGTATAACGTTATATGATTTGATTTTCTAACGTATAACGTTATATAGTATTATTTTATAACGTTTAACGATATATAATATTATTTTATAACGTATAACGTTATATAGTATTATTTTATAACGTATAACGTTATGTAGTCTTACGTTATAACGTATAACGTTATATAGTGCTACGTTATAACGTTATACAGCATTACGATATAACGTATAATGACGTACGGTGTTATTTTATAACGTATAATGTTATATGGTATAATTTTATATCCTGTAACGTTACCTGGAATTATTTTATTACGTATAACGTTATGTAGTGTTACGTTATAACGTTATACAGCATTACGTTATAACCTATAATGTTGTACGGTATTATTTTATAACGTATAACGTTATATGGTATCATCTTCTAACGTATAACGTTATATAGTATTATTGTATAGCGTATAACGCTATATCGTATTATTTTATAACGTATTACGTTATGTAGTGTTACGTTACAACGTATAACGTTATGTTGTGTTACGTTATAACGTATAACGTTATATAGTGTTACGTTATAACGTTATACGGCATTACGTTACAACGTATAACGTTATACGTTGTCATTTTATATCGTATCACGTTATACGGTATAATTTTACAACGTATAACGTTATATAGTATTATATTATAATGTATAACGATATATAATATTATTTTATAACATTTAACGTTATATAGTATTATTTTATATCGTATAACGATATATAATATTATTTTATAACGTATAACTTTATATAGTAATGTTTTATAACGTATAACGTTATGTAGTGTTACGTTATAACGTATAACGTTATATAGTGTTACGTTATAACGTTATACAGCATTACGTTATAACGTATAATGTTATGCGGTGTTATTTTATAACGAATAACGTTATATGGTGTGATTTTCTAACGGATAACGTTATATGGTATTATTTTATAGCGTATAACGTTATATAGTATTATTTTATAACGTATAACCTTATGCAGTGTTACGCTACAACGTATAACGATAGATAGTGTTACCTTATGTCGTTATACGGCATTACGTTATAACGTATATTGTTATACGGTGTCATTTTATAACGTATAACGTTATATGGTATTGTTTTATAACGTATAACGATATATCATATTATTTTATAACGTATAACGGTATATCGTATTATTTCATAACATATAACGATATATGGTATTATTTTATAGCGTATAACGTTATATAGTATTATTTTATAACGTATAACCTTATGCAGTGTTACGTTACAACGTATAACGTTATATAGTGTTACGCTATAACGTTATACAGCATTACGATATAACGTATAATGTTATACGGTGTTATTTTATAACGAATAACGTTATATGGTATAATTTTATAACGTATAACGTTATATGGCATTATTTTATAGCGTATAACGATATATAATTTTATTTTATAACGTACAACGTTATATAGTATTATTTTATAACGTATAACGTTATGTAGTGTTACGTTATAACGTATAACGATAGATAGTGTTACCTTATGACGTTATACGGCATTACGTTATAACGTATATTGTTGTACGGTGTCATTTTATAACGTATAACGTTATATGGTATTATTTTATAACGTATAACGATATATCATATTATTTTATAACGTATAACGGTATATCGTACTATTTCATAACATATAACGATATATGGTATTATTTTATAACGTATAACGTTATATAGTATTATTTTATAACGTATAACGATATATAATATTATTTTATAACGTATAACGTATTATAGTAATGTTTTATAACGTATAACGTTATATAGTATTATTTTATAACCTATAACGTTATATGGTATAATTTTATAGCGTATAACGATATATAATATTATTTTATGACGTATAACGATATATGGTATTATCTTCTAACATATAACGTTATAGAGTATTATTTTATAACGTATAACGTTATGTAGTGTTACGTTATAACGTTTAACGTTATATTGTGTTACGTTATAACGTTATACGGCATTACGTTATAACGTATAATGTTATACGGTGTTATTTTACAACGTATAACTTTATATGGTATAATTTTATAACGTATAACGTTATATTGTATTGTTTTATAACGTATAACGACATATAATATTATTTTATAACGTATAACGGTATATCGTGTTATTTCATAACATATAACGTTATATGGTATTATTTTATAACGTATAACGGTATATCGTATTATTTCATAACATATAACGTTATATGGTATTATTTTATAACGTATAACGGTATGTAGTGTTACGTTATAACGTTATACAGCATTACGTTATAACGTACAATGTTATACGGTGTTATTTTGTAACGAATAACGTTATATGGTGTAATTTTATAACGTATAACGATATATAATATTATTTTATAACGTATAACGTTATATAGTATTATTCTATAACGTATAACGTTATGTAGTGTTACGTTATAACGTATAACGTTATATAGTGTTACGTTATAACGTTATACGGCATTACGTTATAACGTATAATGTTATACAGTATTATTTTATAACGTATAACGTTATATGGTGTGATTTTCTAACGGATAACGTTATATGGTATTATTTTATAGCGTATAACGTTATATAGTATTATTTTATAACGTATAACCTTATGCAGTGTTACGTTACAACGTATAACGTTATATAGTGTTACGCTATAACGTTATACAGCATTACGATATAACGTATAATGTTATACGGTGTTATTTTATAACGAATAACGTTATATGGTATAATTTTATAACGTATAACGTTATATGGCATTATTTTATAGCGTATAACGATATATAATTTTATTTTATAACGTACAACGTTATATAGTATTATTTTATAACGTATAACGTTATGTAGTGTTACGTTATAACGTATAACGATAGATAGTGTTACCTTATGACGTTATACGGCATTACGTTATAACGTATATTGTTGTACGGTGTCATTTTATAACGTATAACGTTATATGGTATTATTTTATAACGTATAACGATATATCATATTATTTTATAACGTATAACGGTATATCGTACTATTTCATAACATATAACGATATATGGTATTATTTTATAACGTATAACGTTATATAGTATTATTTTATAACGTATAACGATATATAATATTATTTTATAACGTATAACGTATTATATTAATGTTTTATAACGTATAACGTTATATAGTATTATTTTATAACCTATAACGTTATATGGTATAATTTTATAGCGTATAACGATATATAATATTATTTTATGACGTATAACGATATATGGTATTATCTTCTAACATATAACGTTATAGAGTATTATTTTATAACGTATAACGTTATGTAGTGTTACGTTATAACGTTTAACGTTATATTGTGTTACGTTATAACGTTATACGGCATTACGTTATAACGTATAATGTTATACGGTGTTATTTTACAACGTATAACTTTATATGGTATAATTTTATAACGTATAACGTTATATTGTATTGTTTTATAACGTATAACGACATATAATATTATTTTATAACGTATAACGGTATATCGTGTTATTTCATAACATATAACGTTATATGGTATTATTTTATAACGTATAACGGTATATCGTATTATTTCATAACATATAACGTTATATGGTATTATTTTATAACGTATAACGGTATGTAGTGTTACGTTATAACGTTATACAGCATTACGTTATAACGTACAATGTTATACGGTGTTATTTTGTAACGAATAACGTTATATGGTGTAATTTTATAACGTATAACGATATATAATATTATTTTATAACGTATAACGTTATATAGTATTATTCTATAACGTATAACGTTATGTAGTGTTACGTTATAACGTATAACGTTATATAGTGTTACGTTATAACGTTATACGGCATTACGTTATAACGTATAATGTTATACAGTATTATTTTATAACGTATAACGTTATATGGTATTATTTTCAAACGTATAACGTTATATAGTATTATTTTATCACGTATAACGTTATGTTGTGTTACGTTATAACGTATAACGTTATATAGAGTTACGTTATAACGTTATACGGCATTACGTTATAACGTATAACGTTATACGTTGTCATTTTATATCGTGTCACGTTATACGGTATAATTTTACAACGTATAACGTTATATAGTATTATTTTATAATGTATAACGATATATAATATTATTTTATAACGTTTAACGTTATATAGTATTATTTTATATCGTATAACGATATATAATATTATTTTATAACGTATAACGTTATATAGTAATGTTTTATAACGTATATCGTTATGTAGTGTTACGTTATAACGTATAACGGTATATAGTGTTACTTTATAACGTTATACAGCATTACGTTATAACGTATAATGTTATACGGTGTCATTTTATAACGAATAACGTTATATGGTATGATTTTCTAACGTATAACGATATATAATTTTATTTTATAACGTACAACGTTATATAGTATTATTTTATAACGTATAACGTTATGTAGTGTTACGTTATAACGTATAACGATAGATAGTGTTACCTTATGACATTATACGGCATTACGTTATAACGTATATTGTTATACGGTGTCATTTTATAACGTATAACGTTATATGATATTATTTTATAATGTATAACGATATATCATATTATTTTATAACGTATAACGGTATATCGTATTATTTCATAACATATAACGATATATGGTATTATTTTATAACGTAGAACGTTATATAGTATTGTTTTATAACGTATAACGTTATGTAGTCTTACGTTATAACGTATAACGTAATATAGTGTTACGTTATAACGTTATACAGCATTACGATATAACGTATAATGGCGTACGGTGTTATTTTGTAACGTATAATGTTATATGGTATAATTTTATAACCTGTAACGTTACCTGGAATTATTTTATGACGTATAACGTTATGTAGTGTTACGTTATAACGTTATACAGCATTACGTTATAACCTATAATGTTGTACGTTATTATTTTATAACGTATAACGTTATATGGTATTATCTTCTAACATATAACGTTATAGAGTATTATTTTAAAACGTATAACGTTATGTAGTGTTACGTTATAACGTATAACGTTATATAGTGTTACGTTATAACGTTATACGGCATTACGTTATAACGAATTATGTTATACAGTATTATTTTCTAACGTATAACGTTATATGATTTGATTTTCTAACGTATAACGTTATATAGTATTATTTTATAACGTTTAACGATATATAATATTATTTTATAACGTATAACGTTATATAGTATTATTTTATAACGTATAACGTTATGTAGTCTTACGTTATAACGTATAACGTTATATAGTGCTACGTTATAACGTTATACAGCATTACGATATAACGTATAATGACGTACGGTGTTATTTTATAACGTATAATGTTATATGGTATAATTTTATATCCTGTAACGTTACCTGGAATTATTTTATTACGTATAACGTTATGTAGTGTTACGTTATAACGTTATACAGCATTACGTTATAACCTATAATGTTGTACGGTATTATTTTATAACGTATAACATTATATGGTATCATCTTCTAACGTATAACGTTATATAGTATTATTGTATAGCGTATAACGCTATATCGTATTATTTTATAACGTATTACGTTATGTAGTGTTACGTTACAACGTATAACGTTATGTTGTGTTACGTTATAACGTATAACGTTATATAGTGTTACGTTATAACGTTATACGGCATTACGTTACAACGTATAACGTTATACGTTGTCATTTTATATCGTATCACGTTATACGGTATAATTTTACAACGTATAACGTTATATAGTATTATATTATAATGTATAACGATATATAATATTATTTTATAACATTTAACGTTATATAGTATTATTTTATATCGTATAACGATATATAATATTATTTTATAACGTATAACTTTATATAGTAATGTTTTATAACGTATAACGTTATGTAGTGTTACGTTATAACGTATAACGTTATATAGTGTTACGTTATAACGTTATACAGCATTACGTTATAACGTATAATGTTATGCGGTGTTATTTTATAACGAATAACGTTATATGGTGTGATTTTCTAACGGATAACGTTATATGGTATTATTTTATAGCGTATAACGTTATATGGTATTGTTTTATAACGTATAACGATATATCATATTATTTTATAACGTATAACGGTATATCGTATTATTTCATAACATATAACGATATATGGTATTATTTTATGACGTATAACGTTATATAGTATTATTTTATAACGTATAACGTTATGTAGTCTTACGTTATAACGTATAACGTAATATAGTGTTACGTTATAACGTTACACAGCATTACGATATAACGTATAATGACGTATGGTGTTATTTTGTAACGTATAATGTTATATGGTATAATTTTATAACCTGTAACGTTACCTGGAATTATTTTATAACGTATAACGTTATGTAGTGTTACGTTATAACGTTATACAGCATTACGTTATAACCTATAATGTTGTACGACATTATTTTATAACGTATAACGTTATATGGTATTATCTTCAAACATATAACGTTATAGAGTATTATTTTAAAACGTATAACGTTATGTAGTGTTACGTTATAACGTATAACGTTATATAGTGTTACGTTATAACGTTATACGCCATTACGTTATAACGAATTATGTTATACAGTATTATTTTCTAACGTATAACGTTATATGGTTTGATTTTCTAACGTATAACGTTATATAGTATTATTTTATAACGTATAACGATATATAATATTATTTTATTATGTATAACGTTATGTAGTATTATTTTATATCGTATAACGTTATGTTGTGTTACGTTATAACGTATAACGTTATATAGCGCTACGTTATAACGTTCTACGGCATTACGTTATTACGTATAACGTTATACGGTGTCATTTTATATCGTATCATGTTATATGGTATGATTTTCTAAGGTATAACGTTATATGGTATTATTTTATAGCGTATAACGTTATATCGTATTATTTTATAACGTATAACGTTATGTAGTGTTACGCTATAACGTTATACAGCATTACGTTGTAACGTATAATGTTATACGGTGTTATTTTATAACGAATAACGTAATATGGTATAATTTTATAACGTATAACGTTATATGGTATTATTTTATAGCGTATAACGATATATAATTTTATTTTATAACGTACAACGTTATATAGTATTATTTTATATCGTATAACGTTATGTAGAGTTACGTTATAACGTATAACGATAGATAGTGTTACCTTATGACGTTATACGGCATTACGTTATAACGTATATTGTTATACGGTGACATTTTATAACGTATAACGTTATATTGTATAATTTTATAACGTATAACGTTATAGAGTATTATTTTAAAACGTATAACGTTATGTAGTGTTACGTTATAACGTATAACGTTATACAGTGTTACGTTATAACGTTATACGGCATTACGTTATAACGAATTATGTCATACAGTATTATTTTCTAACGTATAACGTTATATAGTTTGATTTTCTAACGTATAACGTTATATAGTATTATTTTATAACGTATAACGATATATAATATTATTTTATAACGTATAACGTTATATAGTATTATTTTATAACGTATAACGTTATGTTGTCTTACGTTATAACGTATAACGTTATATAGTGCTACGTTATAACGTTATACAGCATTACGATATAACGTATAATGACGTACGGTGTTATTTTATAACGTATAATGTTATATGGTATAATTTTATATCCTGTAACGTTACCTGGAATTATTTTATTACGTATAACGTTATGTAGTGTTACGTTATAACGTTATACAGCATTACGTTCTAACGTATAATGTTATACGGTGTTATTTTATAACGAATAACGTTATATGGTGTGATTTTCTAACGTATAACGTTATATGGTATTATTTTATAGCGTATAACGTTATATAGTATTATTTTATAACGTATAACCTTATGCAGTGTTACGTTACAACGTATAACGTTATATAGTGTTACGCTATAACGTTATACAGCATTACGATATAACGTATAATGTTGTACGGTGTTATTTTATAACGAATAACGTTATATGGTATAATTTTATAACGTATAACGTTATATGGCATTATTTTATAGCGTATAACGATATATAATCTTATTTTATAACGTACAACGTTATATAGTATTATTTTATAACGTATAACGTTATGTAGTGTTACGTTATAACGTATAACGATAGATAGTGTTACCTTATGACGTTATACGGCATTACGTTATAACGTATATTGTTGTACGGTGTCATTTTATAACGTATAACGTTATATGGTATTATTTTATAACGTATAACGATATATCATATTATTTTATAACGTATAACGGTATATCGTACTATTTCATAACATATAACGATATATGGTATTATTTTATAACGTATAACGTTATATAGTATTATTTTATAACGTATAACGATATATAATATTATTTTATAACGTATAACGTATTATAGTAATGTTTTATAACGTATAACGTTATACAGCATTACGTTATAACGTATAATGTTATACGGTGTTATTTTATAACGAATAACGTTGTATGGTATGATTTTATAACCTATAACGTTATATGGTATAATTTTATAGCGTATAACGATATATAATATTATTTTATAACGTATAACGTTATATAGTATTATTTTATAACCTATAACGTTATATGGTATAATTTTATAGCGTATAACGATATATAATATTATTTTATGACGTATAACGATATATAATATTATTTTATAACGTATAACGATATATGGTATTATCTTCTAACATATAACGTTATAGAGTATTATTTTATAACGTATAACGTTATGTAGTGTTACGTTATAACGTTTAACGTTATATTGTGTTACGTTATAACGTTATACGGCATTACGTTATAACGTATAATGTTATACGGTGTTATTTTACAACGTATAACTTTATATGGTATAATTTTATAACGTATAACGTTATATTGTATTGTTTTATAACGTATAACGATATATAATATTATTTTATAACGTATAACGGTATATCGTGTTATTTCATAACATATAACGTTATATGGTATTATTTTATAACGTATAACGGTATGTAGTGTTACGTTATAACGTTATACAGCATTACGTTATAACGTACAATGTTATACGGTGTTATTTTGTAACGAATAACGTTATATGGTGTAATTTTATAACGTATAACGATATATAATATTATTTTATAACGTATAACGTTATATAGTATTATTCTATAACGTATAACGTTATGTAGTGTTACGTTATAACGTATAACGTTATATAGTGTTACGTTATAACGTTATACGGCATTACGTTATAACGTATAATGTTATACAGTATTATTTTATAACGTATAACGTTATATGGTATTATTTTCAAACGTATAACGTTATATAGTATTATTTTATCACGTATAACGTTATGTTGTGTTACGTTATAACGTATAACGTTATATAGAGTTACGTTATAACGTTATACGGCATTACGTTATAACGTATAACGTTATACGTTGTCATTTTATATCGTGTCACGTTATACGGTATAATTTTACAACGTATAACGTTATATAGTATTATTTTATAATGTATAACGATATATAATATTATTTTATAACGTTTAACGTTATATAGTATTATTTTATATCGTATAACGATATATAATATTATTTTATAACGTATAACGTTATGTAGTGTTACGTTATAACGTATAACGATAGATAGTGTTACCTTATGACATTATACGGCATTACGTTATAACGTATATTGTTATACGGTGTTATTTTATAACGAATAACGTTATATGGTATGATTTTCTAACGTATAACGATATATAATTTTATTTTATAACGTACAACGTTATATAGTATTATTTTATAACGTATAACGTTATGTAGTGTTACGTTATAACGTATAACGATAGATAGTGTTACCTTATGACATTATACGGCATTACGTTATAACGTATATTGTTATACGGTGTCATTTTATAACGTATAACGTTATATGATATTATTTTATAATGTATAACGATATATCATATTATTTTATAACGTATAACGGTATATCGTATTATTTCATAACATATAACGATATATGGTATTATTTTATAACGTATAACGTTATATAGTATTATTTTATAACGTATAACGTTATGTACTCTTACGTTATAACGTATAACGTAATATAGTGTTACGTTATAACGTTATACAGCATTACGATATAACGTATAATGACGTACGGTGTTATTTTGTAACGTATAATGTTATATGGTCTAATTTTATAACCTGTAACGTTACCTGGAATTATTTTATAACGTATAACGTTATGTAGTGTTACGTTATAACGTTATACAGCATTACGTTATAACCTATAATGTTGTACGGTATTATTTTATAACGTATAACGTTATATGGTATTATCTTCTAACATATAACGTTATAGAGTATTATTTTAAGACGTACAACGTTATGTAGTGTTACGTTATAACGTATAACGTTATATAGTGTTACGTTATAACGTTATACGTCATTACGTTATAACGAATTATGTTATACAGTATTATTTTCTAATGTATAACGTTATATGGTTTGATTTTCTAACGTATAACGTTATATAGTATTATTTTATAACGTATAACGATATATAATATTATTTTATAACGTATAACGTTATATAGTATTATTTTATAACGTATAACGTTATGTAGTCTTACGTTATAACGTATAACGTTATATAGTGCTACGTTATAACGTTATACAGCATTACGATATAACGTATAATGACGTACGGTGTTATTTTATAACGTATAATGTTATATGGTATAATTTTATATCCTGTAACGTTACCTGGAATTATTTTATTACGTATAACGTTATGTAGTGTTACGTTATAACGTTATACAGCATTACGTTATAACCTAGAATGTTGTACGGTATTATTTTATAACGTATAACGTTATATGGTATCATCTTCTAACGTATAACGTTATATAGTACTATTGTATAGCGTATAACGCTATATCGTATTATTTTATAACGTATTACGTTATGTAGTGTTACGTTACAACGTATAACGTTATGTTGTGTTACGTTATAACGTATAACGTTATATAGTGTTACGTTATAACGTTATACGGCATTACTTTATAACGTATAACGTTATACGTTGTCATTTTATATCGTATCACGTTATACGGTATAATTTTACAACGTATAACGTTATATAGTATTATATTATAATGTATAACGATATATAATATTATTTTATAACGTTTAACGTTATATAGTATTATTTTATATCGTATAACGATATATAATATTATTTTATAACGTATAACGTTATATAGTAATGTTTTATAACGTATAACGTTATGTAGTGTTACGTTATAACGTATAACGTTATATAGTGTTACGTTATAACGTTATGCAGCATTACGTTATAACGTATAATGTTATACGGTGTTATTTTATAACGAATAACGTTATATGGTATAATTTTATAACGTATAACGTTATATGGCATTATTTTATAGCGTATAACGATATATAATTTTATTTTATAACGTACAACGTTATATAGTATTATTTTATAACGTATAACGTTATGTAGTGTTACGTTATAACGTATAACGATAGATAGTGTTACCTTATGACGTTATACGGCATTACGTTATAACGTATAATGTTATACGGTGTTATTTTACAACGTATAACATTATATGGTATAATTTTATAACGTATAACGTTATATTGTATTGTTTTATAACGTATAACGATATATAATATTATTTTATAACGTATAACGGTATATCGTGTTATTTCATAACATATAACGTTATATGGTATTATTTTATAACGTATAACGGTATATCGTGTTATTTCATAACGTATAACGTTATATAGTATTATTCTATAACGTATAACGTTATGTAGTGTTACGTTATAACGTATAACGTTATATAGTGTTACGTTATAACGTTATACGGCATTACGTTATAACGTATAATGTTATACAGTATTATTTTATAACGTATAACGTTATATGGTATTATTTTCAAACGTATAACGTTATATAGTATTATTTTATCACGTATAACGTTATGTTGTGTTACGTTATAACGTATAACGTTATATAGAGTTACGTTATAACGTTATACGGCATTACGTTATAACGTATAACGTTATACGTTGTCATTTTATATCGTATCACGTTATACGGTATAATTTTACAACGTATAACGTCATATAGTATTATTTTATAATGTATAACGATATATAATATTATTTTATAACGTTTAACGGTATATCGTGTTATTTCATAACATATAACGTTATATGGTATTATTTTATAACGTATAACGGTATATCGTATTATTTCATAACATATAACGTTATATGGTATTATTTTACAACGTATAACGGTATGAAGTGTTACGTTATAACGTATAACGTTATATAGTGTTACGTTATAACGTTATACAGCATTATGTAATAACGTATAACGTTATATAGTATTATTTTATAACGTATAACGATATATAATATTATTTTATAACGTATAACGTTATATAGTAATGTTTTATAACGTATAACGTTATACAGCATTACGTTATAACGTATAATGTTATACGGTGTTATTTTATAACGAATAACGTTATATGGTATAATTTTATAACGTATAACGTTATATAGTATTATTTTATAACGTATAACGATATATAATATTATTTTATAACGTATAACGTTATATAGTATTATTTTATAACGTATGACGTTGTATAATATTATTTTATAACGTATAACGTTATGTAGTGTTACGTTATAACGTATAACGTTATATAGTGTTACGTTATAACCTTGTACAGCATTAGGTTATAACCTACAATGTTATACGGTGTTATTTTACAACGTATAACGTTATATGGTATAATTTTATAACGTATAACGTTATATAGTATTATTTTATAACGTATAACGATATATAATATTATTTTATAACGTTTAACGTTATATAGTATTATTTTAAAACGTATAACGATATATAATATTATTTTATAACGTATAACGTTATATAGTATTATTTTATAACGTATAACGTTATGTAGTGTT
Source organism: Bombus dahlbomii (assembly GCA_037178635.1). Classification (NCBI taxonomy): domain Eukaryota; kingdom Metazoa; phylum Arthropoda; class Insecta; order Hymenoptera; family Apidae; genus Bombus; species Bombus dahlbomii. The sequence continues at coordinate 371,454 of CM074105.1, forward strand.
ACGTTCTAACGTATAACGTTATATAGTGTTACGTTATAACCTTGTACATCATTAGGTTATAACCTGTAATGTTATACGGTGTTATTTTACAACGTATAACGTTATATGGTATAATTTTATAACGTATAACGTTATATAGTATTATTTTATAACGTATGACGTTGTATAATATTATTTTATAACGTATAACGTTATGTAGTGTTACGTTATAACGTATAACGTTATATAGTGTTACGTTATAACCTTGTACAGCATTAGGTTATAACCTACAATGTTATACGGTGTTATTTTACAACGTATAACGTTATATGGTATAATTTTATAACGTATAACGTTATATAGTATTATTTTATAACGTATAACGATATATAATATTATTTTATAACGTTTAACGTTATATAGTATTATTTTAAAACGTATAACGATATATAATATTATTTTATAACGTATAACGTTATATAGTATTATTTTATAACGTATAACGTTATGTAGTGTTACGTTCTAACGTATAACGTTATATAGTGTTACGTTATAACCTTGTACATCATTAGGTTATAACCTGTAATGTTATACGGTGTTATTTTACAACGTATAACGTTATATGGTATAATTTTATAACGTATAACGTTATATAGTATTATTTTATAACGTATAACGATATATAATATTATTTTATAACGTTTAACGTTATATAGTATTATTTTAAAACGTATAACGATATATAATATTATTTTATAACGTATAACGATATATGGTATTATCTTCTAACAGATAACGTTATAGAGTATTATTTTATAACGTATAACGTTATGTAGTGTTACGTTATAACGTTTAACGTTATATTGTGTTACGTTATAACGTTATACGGCATTACGTTATAACGTACAACGTTATACGGTGTTATTTTGTAACGAATAACGTTATATGGTGTAATTTTATAACGTATAACGATATATAATATTATTTTATAACGTATAACGTTATATAGTATTATTCTATAACGTATAACGTTATGTAGTGTTACGTTATAACGTATAACGTTATATAGTGTTACGTTATAACGTTATACGGCATTACGTTATAACGTATAATGTTATACAGTATTATTTTATAACGTATAACGTTATATGGTATTATTTTCAAACGTATAACGTTATATAGTATTATTTTATCACGTGTAACGTTATGTTGTGTTAAGCTATAACGTATAACGTTATATAGAGTTACGTTATAACGTTATACGGCATTACGTTATAACGTATAACGTTATACGTTGTCATTTTATATCGTATCACGTTATACGGTATAATTTTACAACGTATAACGTCATATAGTATTATTTTATAATGTATAACGATATATAATATTATTTTATAACGTTTAACGGTATATCGTGTTATTTCATAACATATAACGTTATATGGTATTATTTTATAACGTATAACGGTATATCGTATTATTTCATAACATATAACGTTATATGGTATTATTTTATAACGTATAACGGTATGAAGTGTTACGTTATAACGTATAACGTTATATAGTGTTACGTTATAACGTTATACAGCATTACGTTATAACGTACAATGTTATACGGTGTTATTTTGTATCGAATAACGTTATATGGTGTAATTTTATAACGTATAACGATATATAATATTATTTTATAACGTATAACGTTATATAGTATTATTCTATAAGGTATAACGTTATGTAGTGTTACGTTATAACGTACAACGTTATATAGTGTTACGTTATAACGTTATACGGCATTACGTTATAACGTATAATGTTATACAGTATTATTTTATAACGTATAACGTTATATGGTATTATTTTCAAACGTATAACGTTATATAGTATTATTTCATCACGTGTAACGTTATGTTGTGTTACGTTATAACGTATAACGTTATATAGAGTTACGTTATAACGTTATACGGCATTACGTTATAACGTATAACGTTATACGTTGTCATTTTATATCGTATCACGTTATACGGTATAATTTTACAACGTATAACGTTATATAGTATTATTTTATAATGTATAACGATATATAATATTATTTTATAACGTTTAACGTTATATAGTATTATTTTATATCGTATAACGGTATATAATATTATTCTATAACGTATAACGTTATATAGTAATGTTTTATAACGTATATCGTTATGTAGTGTTACGTTATAACGTATAACGTTATATAGTGTTACGTTATAACGTTATACAGCATTACGTTATAACGTATAATGTTATACGGTGTTATTTTATAAGGAATAACGTTATATGGTATGATTTTCTAACGTATAACGATATATAATTTTATTTTATAACGTACAACGTTATATAGTATTATTTTATAACGTATAACGTTATGTAGTGTTACGTTATAACGTATAACGATAGATAGTGTTACCTTATGACGTTATACGGCATTACGTTATAACGTATATTGTTATACGGTGTCATTTTATAACGAATAACGTTATATGGTTTAATTTTATAACGTATAACGTTATATGGCATTATTTTATAACGTATAACGATATATAATATTATTTTATAACGTATAACATTATATAGTATTATTTTATAACGTATAACGTTATGTAGTGTTACGTTATAACGTATAACGTTATATAGTGTTACGTTATAACGTTATACAGCATTACGATATAACGTATAATGACGTACGGTGTTATTTTATAACGTATAATGTTATATGGTATCATCTTCTAACGTATAACGTTATATAGTATTATTGTATAGCGTATAACGCTATATCGTATTATTTTATAACGTATTACGTTATGTAGTGTTACGTTACAACGTATAACGTTATATAGTGTTACGCTATAACGTTATACAGCATTACGTTATAACGTATAATGCTATACGGTGTTATATTATAACGAATAACGTTATATGGTATAATTTTATAACGTATAACGTTATATGGAATTATTTTATAGCGTATAACGATATATAATTTTATTTTATAACGTACAACGTTATATAGTATTATTTTATAACGTATAACGATAGATAGTGTTACCTTATGACGTTATACGGCATTACGTTATAACCTATAATGTTGTACGGTATTATTTTATAATGTATAACGTTATATGGTATTATCTTCCAACATATAACGTTATAGAGTATTATTTTATAACGTGTAACGTTATGTAGTGTTACGTTATAACGTATAACGTTATATAGTGTTACGTTATAACGTTATACGGCATTACGTTATAACGTATTATGTTATACAGTATTATTTTATAACGTATAACGTTATATGGTATGATTTTCTAACGTATAACGTTATATAGTATTATTTTATAAAGTATAACGATGTATAATATTATTTTAGAACGTTTAACGTTATATAGCATTATTTGTTATCGTATAACGATATATAATATTATTTTATAACGTATAACGTTATATAGTATTATTTTATAACGTATAACGTTATATAGTGTTACGTTATAACGTTATACAGCATTACGTTATAACGTATAACGTTATACGGTGTCATTTTATATCGTATCTCGTTATATGGTATAATTTTATAACGTATAACGTTATATGGTATAATTTTATAACGTATAACGTTATATGGTATTATTTTATAACGTGTAACGATATATAATATTATTTTGTAACGTATAACGTTATATCGCATTATTTTATAACATATAACGTTATTTGGTATTATTTTATAACGCATAACGTTATATAGTATTATTTTATAACGTATAACGTTATGTAGTGTTACGTTAGAACGTATAACGTTATATAGTGTTACGTTCTAACGTTATACAGCATTACGTTATAACGTATAATGTTATACGGTGTTATTTTATAACGAATAACGTTATATTGTGTAATTTTATAACGTATAACGATATATAATATAATTTTATAACGTATAACGATATATGGTATTATCTTCTAACATATAACGTTATAGAGTATTATTTTATAACGTATAACGTTATGTAGTTTTACGTTATAACGTTTAACGTTATATTGTGTTACGTTATAACGTTATACGGCATTACGTTATAACGTATAATGTTATACGGTGTTATTTAACAACGTATAACGTTATATGTTATAATTTTATAACGTATAACGTTATATTGTATTGTTTTATAACGTATAACGTTATATAGAGTTACGTTATAACGTTATACGGCATTACGTTATAACGTATAACGTTATACGTTGTCATTTTATATCGTATCACGTTATACGGTATAATTTTACAACGTATAACGTTATATAGTATTATTTTATAATGTATAACGATATATAATATTATTTTATAACGTTTAACGTTATATAGTATTATTTTATATCGTATAACCTTATGCAGTGTTACGTTACAACGTATAACGTTATATAGTGTTACGCTATAACGTTATACAGCATTACGATATAACGTATAATGCTATACGGTGTTATTTTATAACGAATAACGTTATATGGTATAATTTTATAACGTATAACGTTATATGGAATTATTTTATAGCGTATAACGATATATAATTTTATTTTATAACGTACAACGTTATATAGTATTATTTTATAACGTATAACGATAGATAGTGTTACCTTATGACGTTATACGGCATTACGTTATAACCTATAATGTTGTACGGTATTATTTTATAACGTATAACGTTATATGGTATTATCTTCCAACATATAACGTTATAGAGTATTATTTTATAACGTGTAACGTTATGTAGTGTTACGTTATAACGTATAACGTTATATAGTGTTACGTTATAACGTTATACGGCATTACGTTATAACGTATTATGTTATACAGTATTATTTTATAACGTATAACGTTATATGGTATGATTTTCTAACGTATAACGTTATATAGTATTATTTTATAAAGTATAACGATGTATAATATTATTTTAGAACGTTTAACGTTATATAGCATTATTTGTTATCGTATAACGATATATAATATTATTTTATAACGTATAACGTTATATAGTATTATTTTATAACGTATAACGTTATATAGTGTTACGTTATAACGTTATACAGCATTACGTTATAACGTATAACGTTATACGGTGTCATTTTATATCGTATCTCGTTATATGGTATAATTTTATAACGTATAACGTTATATGGTATAATTTTATAACGTATAACGTTATATGGTATTATTTTATAACGTGTAACGATATATAATATTATTTTGTAACGTATAACGTTATATCGCATTATTTTATAACATATAACGTTATTTGGTATTATTTTATAACGCATAACGTTATATAGTATTATTTTATAACGTATAACGTTATGTAGTGTTACGTTAGAACGTATAACGTTATATAGTGTTACGTTCTAACGTTATACAGCATTACGTTATAACGTATAATGTTATACGGTGTTATTTTATAACGAATAACGTTATATTGTGTAATTTTATAACGTATAACGATATATAATATAATTTTATAACGTATAACGATATATGGTATTATCTTCTAACATATAACGTTATAGAGTATTATTTTATAACGTATAACGTTATGTAGTTTTACGTTATAACGTTTAACGTTATATTGTGTTACGTTATAACGTTATACGGCATTACGTTATAACGTATAATGTTATACGGTGTTATTTAACAACGTATAACGTTATATGTTATAATTTTATAACGTATAACGTTATATTGTATTGTTTTATAACGTATAACGTTATATAGAGTTACGTTATAACGTTATACGGCATTACGTTATAACGTATAACGTTATATGTTGTTATTTTATATCGTATCACGTTATACGGTATAATTTTACAACGTATAACGTTATATAGTATTATTTTATAATGTATAACGATATATAATATTATTTTATAACGTTTAACGTTATATAGTATTATTTTATATCGTATAACGTTATGTAGTGTTACGTTATAACGTATAACGATAGATAGTGTTACCTTATGACGTTATACGGCATTACGTTATAACGTATATTGTTATACGGTGTCATTTTATAACGTATAACGTTATATGGTATTATTTTATAACGTATAACGATATATCATATTATTTTATAACGTATTACGGTATATCGTATTATTTCATAACATATAACGATATATGGTATTATTTTATAACGTATAACGTTATATAGTATTATTTTATAACGTATAACGTTATGTACTCTTACGTTATAACGTATAACGTAATATAGTGTTACGTTATAACGTTATACAGCATTACGATATAACGTATAATGACGTACGGTGTTATTTTGTAACGTATAATGTTATATGGTCTAATTTTATAACCTGTAACGTTACCTGGAATTATTTTATAACGTATAACGTTATGTAGTGTTACGTTATAACGTTATACAGCATTACGTTATAACCTATAATGTTGTACGGTATTATTTTATAACGTATAACGTTATATGGTATTATCTTCTAACATATAACGTTATAGAGTATTATTTTAAGACGTACAACGTTATGTAGTGTTACGTTATAACGTATAACGTTATATAGTGTTACGTTAAAACGTTATACGTCATTACGTTATAACGAATTATGTTATACAGTATTATTTTCTAACGTATAACGTTATATGGTTTGATTTTCTAACGTATAACGTTATATAGTATTATTTTATAACCTATAACGATATATAATATTATTTTATAACGTATAACGTTATATAGTATTATTTTATAACGTATAACGTTATGTAGTCTTACGTTATAACGTATAACGTTATATAGTGCTACGTTATAACGTTATACAGCATTACGATATAACGTATAATGACGTACGGTGTTATTTTATAACGTATAATGTTATATGGTATAATTTTATATCCTGTAACGTTACCTGGAATTATTTTATTACGTATAACGTTATGTAGTGTTACGTTATAACGTTATACAGCATTACGTTATAACCTAGAATGTTGTACGGTATTATTTTATAACGTATAACGTTATATGGTATCATCTTCTAACGTATAACGTTATATAGTACTATTGTATAGCGTATAACGCTATATCGTATTATTTTATAACGTATTACGTTATGTAGTGTTACGTTACAACGTATAACGATATGTTGTGTTACGTTATAACGTATAACGTTATATAGTGTTACGTTATAACGTTATAGGGCATTACTTTATAACGTATAACGTTATACGTTGTCATTTTATTTCGTATCACGTTATACGGTATAATTTTACAACGTATAACGTTATATAGTATTATATTACAGTGTATAACGATATATAATATTATTTTATAACGTTTAACGTTATATAGTATTATTTTATATCGTATAACGATATATAATATTATTTTATAACGTATAACGTTATATAGTAATGTTTTATAACGTATAACGTTATGTAGTGTTACGTTATAACGTATAACGTTATATAGTGTTACGTTATAACGTTATGCAGCATTACGTTATAACGTATAATGTTATACGGTGTTATTTTATAACGAATAACGTTATATGGTATAATTTTATATCGTATAACGTTATATGGCATTATTTTATAGCGTATAACGATATATAATTTTATTTTATAACGTACAACGTTATATAGTATTATTTTATAACGTATAACGTTATGTAGTGTTACGTTATAACGTATAACGATAGATAGTGTTACCTTATGACGTTATACGGCATTACGTTATAACGTATAATGTTATACGGTGTTATTTTATAACGAATAACGTTATATGGTATGATTTTATAACCTATAACGTTATATGGTATAATTTTATAGCGTATAACGATATATAATATTATTTTATAACGTATAACGTTATATAGTATTATTTTATAACGTATGACGTTATATAATATTATTTTGTAACGTATAACGTTATGTAGTGTTACGTTATAACGTATAACGTTATATAGTGTTACGTTCTAACGTTATACAGCATTGCGTTATAACGTATAATGTTATACGGTGCTATTTTATAACGAATAACGTTATATTGTGTAATTTTATAACGTATAACGATATATAATATTATTTTATAACGTATAACGATATATGGTATTATCTTCTAACATATAACGTTATAGAGTATTATTTTATAACGTATAACGTTATGTAGTGTTACGTTATAACGTTTAACGTTATATTGTGTTACGTTATAACGTTATACGGCATTACGTTATAACGTATAATGTTATACGGTGTTATTTTACAACGTATAACATTATATGGTATAATTTTATAACGTATAACGTTATATTGTATTGTTTTATAACGTATAACGATATATAATATTATTTTATAACGTATAACGGTATATCGTGTTATTTCATAACATATAACGTTATATGGTATTATTTTATAACGTATAACGGTATATCGTATTATTTCATAACATATAACGTTATATGGTATTATTTTATAACGTATAACGGTATGTAGTGTTACGTTATAACGTATAACGTTATATAGTGTTACGTTATAACGTTATACGGCATTACGTTATAACGTATAATGTTATACGGTGTTATTTTACAACGTATAACATTATATGGTATAATTTTATAACGTATAACGTTATATTGTATTGTTTTATAACGTATAACGATATATAATATTATTTTATAACGTATAACGGTATATCGTGTTATTTCATAACATATAACGTTATAGAGTATTATTTTATAACGTATAACGTTATGTAGTGTTACGTTATAACGTTTAACGTTATATTGTGTTACGTTATAACGTTATACGGCATTACGTTATAACGTATAATGTTATACGGTGTTATTTTACAACATATAACATTATATGGTGTAATTTTATAACGTATAACGATATATAATATTATTTTATAACGTATAACGTTATATAGTATTATTCTATAACGTATAACGTTATGTAGTGTTACGTTATAACGTATAACGTTATATAGTGTTACGTTATAACGTTATACGGCATTACGTTATAACGTATAATGTTATACAGTATTATTTTATAACGTATAACGTTATATGGTATTATTTTCAAACGTATAACGTTATATAGTATTATTTTATCACGTATAACGTTATGTTGTGTTACGTTATAACGTATAACGTTATATAGAGTTACGTTATAACGTTATACGGCATTACGTTATAACGTATAACGTTATACGTTGTCATTTTATATCGTATCACGTTATACGGTATAATTTTACAACGTATAACGTCATATAGTATTATTTTATAATGTATAACGATATATAATATTATTTTATAACGATTAACGGTATATCGTGTTATTTCATAACATATAACGTTATATGGTATTATTTTATAACGTATAACGGTATATCGTATTATTTCATAACATATAACGTTATATGGTATTATTTTATAACGTATAACGGTATGAAGTGTTACGTTATAACGTATAACGTTATATAGTGTTACGTTATAACGTTATACAGCATTATGTAATAACGTATAACGTTATATAGTATTATTTTATAACGTATAACGATATATAATATTATTTTATAACGTATAACGTTATATAGTAATGTTTTATAACGTATAACGTTATACAGCATTACGTTATAACGTATAATGTTATACGGTGTTATTTTATAATGAATAACGTTATATGGTATAATTTTATAACGTATAACGTTATATAGTATTATTTTATAACGTATGACGTTGTATAATATTATTTTATAACGTATAACGTTATGTAGTGTTACGTTATAACGTATAACGTTATATAGTGTTACGTTATAACCTTGTACAGCATTAGGTTATAACCTACAATGTTATACGGTGTTATTTTACAACGTATAACGTTATATGGTATAATTTTATAACGTATAACGTTATATAGTATTATTTTATAACGTATAACGATATATAATATTATTTTATAACGTTTAACGTTATATAGTATTATTTTAAAACGTATAACGATATATAATGTTATTTTATAACGTATAACGTTATATAGTATTATTTTATAACGTATAACGTTATGTAGTGTTACGTTCTAACGTATAACGTTATATAGTGTTACGTTATAACCTTGTACAGCATTAGGTTATAACCTGTAATGTTATACGGTGTTATTTTACAACGTATAACGTTATATGGTATAATTTTATAACGTATAACGTTATATAGTATTATTTTATAACGTATAACGATATATAATATTATTTTATAACGTTTAACGTTATATAGTATTATTTTAAAACGTATAACGATATATAATATTATTTTATAACGTATAACGATATATGGTATTATCTTCTAACATATAACGTTATAGAGTATTATTTTATAACGTATAACGTTATGTAGTGTTACGTTATAACGTTTAACGTTATATTGTGTTACGTTATAACGTTATACGGCATTACGTTATAACGTATAATGTTATACGGTGTTATTTTACAACGTATAACATTATATGGTATAATTTTATAACGTATAACGTTATATTGTATTGTTTTATAACGTATAACGATATATAATATTATTTTATAACGTATAACGGTATATCGTGTTATTTCATAACATATAACGTTATATGGTATTATTTTATAACGTATAACGGTATATCGTATTATTTCATAACATATAACGTTATATGGTATTATTTTATAACGTATAACGGTATGTAGTGTTACGTTATAACGTATAACGTTATATAGTGTTACGTTATAACGTTGTACAGCATTACGTTATAACGTACAATGTTATACGGTGTTATTTTGTAACGAATAACGTTATATGGTGTAATTTTATAACGTATAACGATATATAATATTATTTTATAACGTATAACGTTATATAGTATTATTCTATAACGTATAACGTTATGTAGTGTTACGTTATAACGTACAACGTTATATAGTGTTACGTTGTAACGTTATACGGCATTACGTTATAACGTATAATGTTATACAGTATTATTTTATAACGTATAACGTTATATGGTATTATTTTCAAACGTATAACGTTATATAGTATTATTTTATCACGTGTAACGTTATGTTGTGTTACGTTATAACGTATAACGTTATATAGAGTTACGTTATAACGTTATACGGCATTACGTTATAACGTATAACGTTATACGTTGTCATTTTATATCGTATCACGTTATACGGTATAATTTTACAACGTATAACGTTATATAGTATTATTTTATAATGTATAACGATATATAATATTATTTTATAACGTTTAACGTTATATAGTATTATTTTATATCGTATAACGATATATAATATTATTTTATAACGTATAACGTTATATAGTAATGTTTTATAACGTATATCGTTATGTAGTGTTACGTTATAACGTATAACGTTATATAGTGTTACGTTCTAACGTTATACAGCATTGCGTTATAACGTATAATGTTATACGATGCTATTTTATAACGAATAACGTTATATTGTGTAATTTTATAACGTATAACGATATATAATATTATTTTATAACGTATAACGATATATGGTATTATCTTCTAACATATAACGTTATAGAGTATTATTTTATAACGTATAACGTTATGTAGTGTTACGTTATAACGTTTAACGTTATATTGTGTTACGTTATAACGTTATACGGCATTACGTTATAACGTATAACGTTATACGTTGTCATTTTATATCGTATCACGTTATACGGTATAATTTTACAACGTATAACGTTATATAGTATTATTTTATAATGTATAACGATATATAATATTATTTTATAACGTTTAACGTTATATAGTATTATTTTATATCGTATAACGGTATATAATATTATTCTATAACGTATAACGTTATATAGTAATGTTTTATAACGTATATCGTTATGTAGTGTTACGTTATAACGTATAACGTTATATAGTGTTACGTTATAACGTTATACAGCATTACGTTATAACGTATAATGTTATACGGTGTTATTTTATAAGGAATAACGTTATATGGTATGATTTTCTAACGTATAACGATATATAATTTTATTTTATAACGTACAACGTTATATAGTATTATTTTATAACGTATAACGTTATGTAGTGTTACGTTATAACGTATAACGTTATATAGTGTTACGTTATAACGTTATACAGCATTACGTTATAACGTATAACGTTATACGGTGTCATTTTATAACGAATAACGTTATATGGTTTAATTTTATAACGTATAACGTTATATGGCATTATTTTATAACGTATAACGATATATAATATTATTTTATAACGTATAACATTATATAGTATTATTTTATAACGTATAACGTTATGTAGTGTTACGTTATAACGTATAACGTTATATAGTGTTACGTTATAACGTTATACAGCATTACGTTATAACGTATAACGTTATACGGTGTCATTTTATATCGTATCTCGTTATATGGTATAATTTTATAACGTATAACGTTATATGGTATTATTTTATAACGTATAACGATATATAATATAATTTTATAACGTATAACGTTATATCGTTTTATTTTATAACATATAACGTTATATGGTATTATTTTATAACGCATAACGTTATATAGTATTCTTTCTTAACGTATAACGTTATGTTGTGTTACGTAGTTGTGTACGTGTTATGTAGTGTTACAACGTATAACGTTATATAATGTTACGCTATAACGTTATACAGCATTACGTTATAACGTATAATGTTATACGGTGTTATTGTATAACGAATATCGTTATATGGTATAATTTTATAACGTATAACGTTATGTGGTATTATTTTATAGCGTATAACGATATATAATGTTATTGTATAACGTACAACGTTATATAGTATTATTTTATAACGCATAACGTTATGTAGTGTTATGTTATAACGTATAACGATAGATAGTGTTACCTTATGGCGTTATACGGCATTACGTTATAACCTATAATGTTGTACGGTACTATTTTATAACGTATAACGTTATATGGTATTATCTTCTAACATATAACGTTATAGAGTATTATTTTATAACGTGTAACGTTATGTAGTGTTACGTTATAACGTATAACGTTATATAGTGTTACGTTATAACGTTATACGGCATTACGTTATAACGTATTATGTTATACGGTGTCATTTTATATCGTATCTCGTTATATGGTATAATTTTATAACGTATAACGTTATATAGTATAATTTTATAACGTATAACGTTATATAGTGATACGTTATATCGTTATATAGCATTACGTTATAACGTATAACGTTTTACGGTATTATTTTATAACGTATAACGTTGTATGCTAAAATTTTACAACGTATAACATTATGGTGTTATTTTATAACTTATAAAGAAATATAATATTATTTTATAACGTATAACGTTATATGGTATTATTTTATAACGTATAACGTTATATGGTAATATTTTATAACGTATAACGTTGTATAGTATTATTTTATAACGTGTAACGTTATTTAGCGTTACCTTATAACGTATAACGTTACATAGTGATACCTAATAATGTGTAACGTCATATAATATTATTTTAAAATGTATAACACTATATAGCGTTATTTTATCACGTATATCGTTATATAATGTTACTTTATGTCGTTATATAGCATTACGTTATAACGTATAACGTTATACGGTATTATTTTATAACGTATAAAGTTATATGGTATTATTTTATAACGTATAATCTTATATAGTATTATTTTATAACATATAACGTTATATGGTATAATTTTATAACGTATAACATTATATGGTATTATTTCATAACGTATAACGTTATATAATACTATTTTATAACGTATAGCGTTATGTAGTGTTACTTTATAACGTATAACGTTATATAGTGTTACGTTATAACTTTATATAGCATTACGCTATAACGTATTACGTTATACATTATTACGTTATAACGTTATATAGCATTAAGTTATAACGCATAACGTTACACGGTATTATTTTATAACGTATATCGTTATATTTTATTATTTTATAACGTATAACGTTATATGGTATTATTTTATAACGTATAACGTTATATAGTACTATTTTATAACGTATAACGTTACGTAGTGTCACGTTATAACGTATAACGTTATATAATGATACGTTATAACGTTATATAGCTTTTCGTTATAACGGATAACGTTATAAGGTATTATTTTAGAACGTATAACGTTATATGGTATTATTTTATAACGTATAACGTTAAGTGGTAATATTTTATAACGTATAACGTTATACAGTATTATTTTATAAGGTATAACGTTATGTAGAGTTACGTTATAACGTATAACGTTATATAGTGTTACGTTATAACGTTATATAGCATTACGTTATAACGTATAATGTTATACGGTATTATTTTATAACGTATAACGTAATATGCTATAATTTTACAACGTATAACGTTATATGGCATAACGTATAACGATATATAATATTATTTTATAACGTATAACGTTATATGGTATTATTTTATAACGTATAACGATATCTAATATTATTTTATAACGTATAACGCTATATAGTATTATTTTATAACGTACAAAGTTATGTAGTGATACGTTACAACGTATAACGTTATATATTGTTACGTTATAATATTATATAGCATTTCGTTATAACGGATATCGTCATACGGTATTATTTTATAACGTATAACGTTATATTGTATTACGTTATAACCTATAACGTTATACGGTATTATTTTATAACGTACAACGTTATATAGTATTATTTCATAACGTATAACGTTATATATTATTATTTTATAATGTATAACATTATATAGCGTTATTTTATAACGTATAACGTTATATATTATTATATTATAACGTATAACGTTATGTAGAGTTACGTTATAACGTATAACGTTATATAGTGTTACGTTATAACGTTATATAGCATTACGTTATAACGTATAACGTTACACGGTATTATTTTATAACCTATAACGTTATATCTTATTATTTTATAACGTATAACGTTATATAATATTACTCTATAACGTACAGCGTTATGTATTGTTACGTTATAACGTTTAACGTTATATACTGTTACGTTATATCGCTATACAGCATTACGTTATAGAGTATAATGCTATACGGTATTATTTTATGACGTATAACGTTATGTGGTATTATTTTATAACGTATAACGTATGTAGTGTTACGATATAACGTATAACGTTATATAGTGTTACGTTATAACATTATATAGCATTACATTATAACGTATAATGTTTTACGGTATTATTTATATCGTATAACGTTATATGGTGTTATTTTATAACGTATAACGTTATATGGTATTATTTTATAACGTATAACGTTACGTAGTGTTACGTCATAACGTATAACGTTATATAGTGTTACGCTATAACGTTATATAGCTTTACGTTATAACGTATAACGTTATATGGTATTATTTTATAACCTATAACGTTATACGGTAATATTTTATAACGTACAACGTTATATAGTATTATTTTATAACGTATAACGATATATAATATTATTCTATGACGTATAACGTTATATGGTATTATTTCATTACGTATAACGATATCTAATATTAATTTATAACGTATAACGCTATATAGTATTATTTTATAACGTATAGCGTTATGTAGTGTTACTTTATAATGTATAACGTTATATAGTGTTACGTTATAACGTTATACAGCATTACGTTATAACGTATAATGTTATAAGGTATTATTTTATAACGTATAACGTTATATGGTGTTATTTTATAACGTATAACGTTATATGGTATTATTTTATAACGTATAACGATATATAATATTATTTTAAAACATATAGCGTTATGTAGTGTTACGTTATAGCCTATAACGTTATATAGTGTTACGCTATAACGTTATATAGCTTTACGTTATAACGTATAACGTTACGTAGTTTTACGTCATAACGTATAACGTTATATAGTGTTACGTTATAACGTTATACAGCATTACGTTATAAAGTATAATACTATACAGTATTATTTTATAACGTATAACTTTATATGGTATTATTTTATAACGTATAACTTATGTAGTGTTACGATATTACGTATAACGTTATATAGTCTTACGTTATAACAATATATAGCATTACATTATAACGTATAATGTTTTACGGTATTATTTGATAACGTATAACGTTATATGCTATAATTTTACAACGTATAACGTTATATGGCATTATTTTATAACGTATAACAATATATAATATTATTTTATAACGTATAACGTTATATGGTATTATTTTATAACGTATAACGATATCTAATATTATGTTATAACGTATAACGCTATATAGTATTATTTTATAACGTACAACGTTATGTAGTGATACGTTATAACGTATAACGTTATATATTGTTACGTTATAATATTATATAGCATTTCGTTATAACGGATATCGTCATACGGTATTATTTTATAACGTACAACGTTATATAGTATTATTTTATAACGTATAACGTTATATAATATTACTCTATAACATACAGCGTTATGTATTGTTACGTAATAACGTTTAACGTTATATACTGTTACGTTATAACGTTATACAGCATTACGTTATAGAGTAAAATGCTATACGGTATTATTTTATAACGTATAACGTTATATGGTGTTATTTTTTAACGTATGACGTTATATGGTATTATTTTATAACGTATAACGTTATAGGGTATTATTCTATAACGTATAACGTTATAAAGTACTATTTTATAACGTGTAACGTTATGTAGTGTTATGTTATAAGGTATAACGTTATATAATGATACGTTATGACGTTATATAGCATTACGTTATAACGTATAACGTTATACGGTATTATTTTATAACGTATAACGTTATATAATATTATTTTAAAACGTATAACGTTATGTAGTGTTACGTTATAACGTATAACGTTATACGGTATTATTTTATAATGTATAACGTTATATGGTATTATTTTATAACGTATAACGTATGTAGTGTTACGTTATAACGTATAACGTTATATAGTGTTACGTTATAACATTATATAGCATTACATTATAACGTATAACGTTTTACGGTATTATTTATAACGTATAACGTTATATGCTATAATTTTACAACGTATAACGTTATATGGTATTATTTTATAACGTATAACGTTATAGGGTATTATTTTATAACGTATAACGTTATATAGTACTATTTTATAACGTATAACGTTACGTAGTGTTACATCATAACCTATAACGTTATATAGTGTTACGCTGTAACGTTATATAGCTTTACGTTATAACGTATAACGTTATATGGTATTACTTTATAACCTATAACGTTATACGGTACTATTTTATAACGTACAACGTTATATACTATTATTTTATAACGTATAACGTTATATATTATTATTTTATAATGTATAACATTATATAGCGTTATTTTATCACGTATAACGTTATATAATGACACGTTATGACGTTATATAGCATTACGTTATAACGTATAACGTTATACGTTCTTATTTTATAACGTATAAAGATATATGGTATTATTTTATAACGCATAACGTTATATGGTATTATTTTATAGCTTTTAACGTTATATAGTACTATTTTATAACGTATAACGTTACGTAGTGTTACGTTATAACGTATAACGTTATATAGTCTTACGTTATAACGTTATACAGCATTACATTATAACGTATAATGTTATACGGTATTATTTTATATAGTATAACGTAATATAGTAGTAATTTATAACGCATAACGTTATATATTATTATATTATAACGTATAACGTAATGTAGAGTTACGTTATAACGTATAACGTTATGTAGAGTTACGTTATAACGTATAACGTCATATAGTGTTACGTTATAACGTTATATAGCATTACGTTATAACGTTATACAGCATTACATTATAACGTATAATGTTATACGGTACTATTTTATAACGTATAACGTAATATAGTAGTATTTTATAACGTATAACGTTATATATTATTATATTATAACGTATAACGTTATGAAGAGTTACGTTATAACGTATAACGTTATATAGTGTTACGTTATAACGTTATACAGCATTACGTTATAGAGTATAATGCTATACGGTATTATTTTATAACGTATAACGATATATAATATTATTTGAAAACGTATAGCGTTATGTAGTGTTACGTTATAGCCTATAACGTTATATAGTGTTACGCTATAACGTTATATAGCATTACATTATAACGTATAATGTTTTACGGTATTATTTATAACGTATAACGTTATATGCTATAATTTTACAACGTATAACGTTATATGGTATTATTTAATAACGTATAACGATATATAATATTATTTTATGACGTATAACGTTATATGGTATTATTTCATAACGTATAACGATATCTAATATTAATTTATAACGTATAACGCTATATAGTATTATTTTATAACGTACAACTTTATGTAGTGTTATGTTATAACGTATAACGTTATATAGTGTGACGTTATAACATTATACAGCATTACGTTATAACGTATAAGGTTATAAGGTATTATTTTATAAGGTACAACGTTATATGATGTTATTTTATAACGTATAACGTTATATGGTAATATTTTATAACGTATAACGATATATAATATTATTTTAAAACGTACAGCGTTATGTAGTGTTACGTTATAGCCTATAACGTTATATAGTGTTACGCTATAACGTTATATAGCTTTACGTTATAACGTATAACGTTATATGGTATTATTTTATAACGTATAACGTTATAGGGTATTATTTTATAACGTGTAACGTTATAAAGTACTATTTTATAACGTGTAACGTTAGGTAGTGTTATGTTATAACGTATAACGTTATATAATGATACGTTATGACGTTATATAGCATTACGTTATAACGTATAACGTTATACGGTATTATTTTATAACGTATAACGTTATATAATATTACTCTATAACGTACAGCGTTATGTATTGTTACGTTATAACGTTTAACGTTATATAGTGTTACGTTATAACGTTATACAGCATTACGTTATAACGTATAACGTTATATGGTATTATTTTATAACGTATAACGTTATATAGTACTATTTTATAACGTGTAACGTTACGTAGTGTTACGTTGTAACGTATAACATTATATAGTGTTACGCTATAACGTTATATAGCTTTACGTTATAACGTATAACGTTATATGGTATTATATTATAACGTATAACGTTATATGGCATTATTTTATAACGTATAACGATATATAATATTATTTTATAACGTATAACGTTATATGGTATTATTTTATAACGTATAACGATATCTAATATTATTTTATAACGTATAACGCTATATAGTATTATTTTATAACGTAGAACGTTATGTAGTGATACGTTATAACGTATAACGTTATATATTGTTACGTTATAATATTATATAGCATTTCGTTATAACGGATATCGTCATACGGTATTATTTTATAACGTATAACATTATATTGTATTACGTTATAACCTATAACGTTATACAGTATTATTTTATAACGTACAACGTTATATAGTATTATTTTATAACGTATAACGTTATATATCATTATTTTATAATGTATAACATTATATAGCGTTATTTTATAACGTATAACGTTATATATTATTATATTATAACGTATAACGTTATGTAGAGTTACGTTATAACGTATAACGTTATATAGTGTTACGTTATAACGTTATATAGCATTACGTTATAACATATAACGTTACACGGTATTATTTTATAACCTATAACGTTATATCTTATTATTTTATAACGTATAACGTTATATAATATTACTCTATAACGTACAGCGTTATGTATTGTTACGTTATAACGTTTAACGTTATATAGTGTTACGTTATAACGTTATACAGCATTACGTTATAGAGTATAATGCTATACGGTATTATTTTATAACGTATAATGTTATGTGGTATTATTTTATAACGTATAACGTATGTAGTGTTACGATATAACGTATAACGTTATATAGTGTTACGTTATAACATTATATAGCATTACCTTATAACGTATAATGTTTTACGGTATTATTTATAACGTATAACGTTATATGCTATAATTTTACAACGTATAACGTTATATCGTATTATTTTATAACGTATAACGATATATAATATTATTCTATGACGTATAACGTTATATGGTATTATTTCGTAACGTATAACGATATCCAATATTAATTTATAACGTATAACGCTATATAGTATTATTTTATAACGTATAGCGTTATGCAGTGTTACTTTATAATGTATAACGTTATATAGTGTTACGTTATAACGTTATACAGCATTACGTTATAACGTATAACGTTATATGGTATTATTTTATAACGTATAACGATATCTAATATTATTTTATAACGTATAACGCTATATAGTACTATTTTATAACGTACAACGTTATGTAGTGATACGTTATAACGTATAACGTTATATATTGTTACGTTATAATATTATATAGCATTTCGTTATAATGGATATCGTCATACGGTATTATTTTATAACGTATAACGTTATATTGTATTACGTTATAACCTATAACGTTATACGGTATTATTTTATAACGTACAACGTTATATAGTATTATTTTATAACGTATAACATTATATATTATTATTTTATAATGTATAACATTATATAGCGTTATTTTATCACGTATAACGTTATATAGCATTACGTTAGAACGTATAACGTTACACGGTATTATTTTATAACGTATAACGTTATATCTCATTATTTTATAACGTATAACGTTATATCTCATTATTTTATAACGTATAACGTTATAAAGTACTATTTTATAACGTGTAACGTTATGTAGTGTTATGTTATAACGTATAACGTTATATAATGATACGTTATGACGTTATATAGCATTACGTTATAACGTATAACGTTATACGGTATAATTAATAACGTATAAAGTTATATGGTATTATTTTATAACGTATAACATTATATGGTATTATTTTATAACAATTAACGTTATATAGTACTATTTTATAACGTATAACGTTACGCAGCATTACGTTATAACGTATAACGTTATATGGTATTATTTTATAACGTATAACGATATCTAATATTATTTTATAACGTATAACGCTATATAGTACTATTTTATAACGTACAACGTTATGTAGTGATACGTTATAACGTATAACGTTATATATTGTTACGTTATAATATTATATAGCATTTCGTTATAATGGATATCGTCATACGGTATTATTTTATAACGTATAACGTTATATTGTATTACGTTATAACCTATAACGTTATACGGTATTATTTTATAACGTACAACGTTATATAGTATTATTTTATAACGTATAACATTATATATTATTTTTTTATAATGTATAACATTATATAGCGTTATTTTATCACGTATAACGTTATATAGCATTACGTTAGAACGTATAACGTTACACGGTATTATTTTACAACGTATAACGTTATATCTCATTATTTTATAACGTATAACGTTATAAAGTACTATTTTATAACGTGTAGCGTTATGTAGTGTTATGTTATAACGTATAACGTTATATAATGATACGTTATGACGTTATATAGCATTACGTTATAACGTATAACGTTATACGGTATAATTAATAACGTATAAAGTTATATGGTATTATTTTATAACGTATAACTTTATGTGGTATTATTTTATAACTTTTAACGTTATATAGTACTATTTTATAACGTATAACGTTACGCAGTGTTACGTTATAACGTATAACGTTATATAGTGTTACGTTATAACGTTATACAGCATTACGTTATAGCGTATAATGTTATACGGTATTATTTTATAACGTATAACGTAATATAGTAGTATTTTATAACGTATAACGTTATATATTATTATATTATAACGTATAACGTTATGTAGAGTTACGTTATAACGTATAACATTATATAGTGTTACGTTATAACGTTATACAGCATTACGTTATAGAGTATAATGCTATACGGTATTATTTTATAACGTATAACGATATATAATATTATTTGAAAACGTATAGCGTTATGTAGTGTTACGTTATAGCCTATAACGTTATATAGTGTTACGCTATAACGTTATATAGCATTACATTATAACGTATAATGTTTTACGGTATTATTTATAACGTATAACGTTATATGCTATAATTTTACAACGTATAACGTTATATGGTATTATTTAATAACGTATAACGATATATAATATTATTTTATGACGTATAACGTTATATGGTATTATTTCATAACGTATAACGATATCTAATATTAATTTATAACGTATAACGCTATATAGTATTATTTTATAACGTACAACTTTATGTAGTGTTATGTTATAACGTATAACGTTATATAGTGTTACGTTATAACATTATACAGCATTACGTTATAACGTATAAGGTTATAAGGTATTATTTTATAAGGTATAACGTTATATGGTGTTATTTTATAACGTATAACGTTATATGGTAATATTTTATAACGTATAACGATATATAATATTATTTTAAAACGTACAGCGTTATGTAGTGTTACGTTATAGCCTATAACGTTATATAGTGTTACGCTATAACGTTATATAGCTTTACGTTATAACGTATAACGTTATATTGTATTATTTTATAACGTATAACGTTATAGGGTATTATTTTATAACGTATAACGTTATAAAGTACTATTTTATAACGTGTAACGTTAGGTAGTGTTATGTTATAACGTATAACGTTAAATAATGATACGTTATGACGTTATATAGCATTACGTTATAACGTATAACGTTATACGGTATTATTTTATAACGTATAACGCTATATAATATTACTCTATAACGTACAGCGTTATGTATTGTTACGTTATAACGTTTAACGTTATATAGTGTTACGCTATAACGTTATATAGCTTTACGTTATAACGTATAACGTTATATGGTATTATTTTATAACGTATAACGTTACAGGGTATTATTTTATAACGTATAACGTTATAAAGTACTATTTTATAACGTGTAACGTTAGGTAGTGTTATGTTATAACGTATAACGTTATATAATGATACGCTATGACGTTATATAGCATTACGTTATAACGTATAACGTTATATAGTACTATTTTATAACGTGTAACGTTACGTATTGTTACGTTATAACGTATAACGTTATATAGTGTTACGCTATAACGTTATATAGCTTTACGTTATAACGTATAACGTTATATGGTATTATTTTATAACGTATAACGTTATAGGGTATTATTTTATAACGTATAACGTTATATAGTACTATTTTATAACGTGTAACGTTATGTAGTGTTATGTTATAAGGTATAACGATATATAATGATACGTTATGACGTTATATAGAATTACGTTCTAACGTATAACGTTATACGGTATTATTTTATAACGTATAACGTTATATAATATTATTTTATAACGTATAACGTTATGTAGTGTTACGTTATAACGTATAAGGTTATATAGTGTTACGTTATGACGTTATATAGCATTACGTTATAACGTATAACGTTATACGGTATAATTTTATAGCGTATAACGTTATATGTTATTATTTTATAACGTATAGCGTTATATAATATTACTGTATAACGTATAGCGTTATGTATTGTTACGTTATAACGTTTAACGTTATATAGTGTTACGCTATAACGTTATATAGCATTACATTATAACGTATAATGTTTTACCGTATTATTTGATAACTTATAACGTTATATCTTATTATTTTATAACGTATAACGTTATATATTACTATTTTATAATGTATAACATTATATAGCGTTATTTTATCACGTATAACGTTATATAGCATTACGTTATAACGTATAACGTTACACGGTATTATTTTATAACGTATAACGTTATATCTTATTATTTTATAACGTATAACGTTATAACGTACTATTTTAAAACGTGTAACGTTATGTAGTGTTATGTTATAACGTATAACGTTATATAATGATACGTTATGACGTTATATTGCATTACGTTATAACGTATAACGTTATACGGTATAATTAATAACGTATAAAGTTATATGGTATTATTTTATAACGTATAACGTTACGTAGTGTTACGTTATAACGTATAACGTTATATAGTGTTACGTTATAACGTTATACAGCATTACGTTATAGCGTATAATGTTATACGGTATTATTTTATAACGTATAACGTTATATCTCATTATTTTATAACGTATAACGTTATAAAGTACTATTTTATATCGTGTAACGTTATGTAGTGTTATGTTATAACGTTTAACGTTATATAATGATACGTTATGACGTTATATAGCATTACGTTATAACGTATAACGTTACACGGTATAATTAATAACGTATAAAGTTATATGGTATTATTTTATAACGTATAACTTTATATGGTATTATTTTATAACT
This sequence comes from Bombus dahlbomii, assembly GCA_037178635.1. Lineage (NCBI taxonomy): Eukaryota > Metazoa > Arthropoda > Insecta > Hymenoptera > Apidae > Bombus > Bombus dahlbomii. Next base: position 395,979 of record CM074105.1, read on the forward strand.
TTTAACGTTATATAGTACTATTTTATAACGTATAACGTTACGCAGTGTTACGTTATAACTTATAACGTTATATAGTGTTACGTTATAACGTTATACAGCATTACGTTATAGCGTATAATGTTATACGGTATTATTTTATAACGTATAACGTAATATAGTAGTATTTTATAACGTATAACGTTATATATTATTATATTATAACGTATAACGTTATGTAGAGTTACGTTATAACGTATAACGTTATATAGTGTTACGTTATAACGTTATACAGCATTACGTTATAGAGTATAATGCTATACGGTATTATTTTATAACGTATAACGATATATAATATTATTTGAAAACGTATAGCGTTATGTAGTGTTACGTTATAGCCTATAACGTTATATAGTGTTACGCTATAACGTTATATAGCATTACATTATAACGTATAATGTTTTACGGTATTATTTATAACGTATAACGTTATATGCTATAATTTTACAACGTATAACGTTATATGGTATTATTTAATAACGTATAACGATATATAATATTATTTTATGACGTATAACGTTATATGGTATTATTTCATAACGTATAACGATATCTAATATTAATTTATAACGTATAACGCTATATAGTATTATTTTATAACGTACAACTTTATGTTGTGTTATGTTATAACGTATAACGTTATATAGTGTTACGTTATAACATTATACAGCATTACGTTATAACGTATAAGGTTATAAGGTATTATTTTATAAGGTATAACGTTATATGATGTTATTTTATAACGTATAACGTTATATGGTAATATTTTATAACGTATAACGATATATAATATTATTTTAAAACGTACAGCGTTATGTAGTGTTACGTTATAGCCAATAACGTTATATAGTGTTACGCTATAACGTTATATAGCTTTACGTTATAACGTATAACGTTATATGGTATTATTTTATAACGTATAACGTTATAGGGTATTATTTTATAACGTATAACGTTATAAAGTACTATTTTATAACGTGTAACGTTAGGTAGTGTTATGTTATAACGTATAACGTTATATAATGATACGTTATGACGTTATATAGCATTACGTTATAACGTATAACGTTATACGGTATTATTTTATAACGTATAACGTTATATAATATTACTCTATAACGTACAGCGTTATGTATTGTTACGTTATAACGTTTAACGTTATATAGTGTTACGTTATAACGTTATACAGCATTACGTTATAACGTATAACGTTATATGGTATTATTTTATGACGTATAACGTTATATAGTACTATTTTATAACGTGTAACGTTACGTAGTGTTACGTTATAACGTATAACGTTATATAGTGTTACGCTATAACGTTATATAGCTTTACGTTATAACGTATAACGTTATGTGCTATAATTTTACAACGTATAACGTTATATGGCATTATTTTATAACGTATAACGATATATAATATTATTTTATAACGTATAACGTTATATGGTATTATTTTATAACGTAAAACGATATATAATATTATTTTATAACGTATAACGCTATATAGTATTATTTTATAACGTACAACGTTATGTAGTGATACGTTATAACGTATAACGTTATATATTGTGACGTTATAATATTATATAGCATTTCGTTATAACGGATATCGTCATACGGTATTATTTTATAACGTATAACGTTATATTGTATTACGTTATAACCTATAACGTTATACGGTATTATTTTATAACGTACAACGTTATATAGTATTATTTTATAACGTATAACGTTATATATTACTATTTTATAATGTATAACATTATATAGCGTTATTTTATCACGTATAACGTTATATAGCATTACGTTATAACGTATAACGTTACACGGTATTATTTTATAACGTATAACGTTATATCTTATTATTTTATAACGTATAACGTTATAACGTACTATTTTAAAACGTGTAACGTTATGTAGTGTTATGTTATAACGTATAACGTTATATAATGATACGTTACGACGTTATATAGCATTACGTTATAACGTATAACGTTATACGGTTTTATTTTATAACGTATAAAATTATATGGTATTATTTTATAACGTATAACTTTATATGGTATTATTTTATAACTTTTAACGTTATATAGTACTATTTTATAACGTATAACGTTACGTAGTGTTACGTTATAACGTATAACGTTATATAGTGTTACGTTATAACGTTACACAGCATTACGTTATAGCGTATAATGTTATACGGTATTATTTTATAACGTATAACGTAATATAGTAGTATTTTATTACGTATAACGTTATATATTATTATATTATAACGTATAACGTTATGTAGAGTTACGTTATAACGTATAACGTTATATAGTGTTACGTTATAACGTTATACAGCATTACGTTATAGAGTATAATGCTATACGGTATTATTTTATAACGTATAACGATATATAATATTATTTGAAAACGTATAGCGTTATGTAGTGTTTCGTTATAGCCTATAACGTTATATAGTGTTACGCTATAACGTTATATAGCATTACATTATAACGTATAACGTTTTACGGTATTATTTATAACGTATAACGTTATATGCTATCATTTTACAACGTATAACGTTATATGGTAATATTTTATAACGTATAACGATATATGGTATTATTTTATAACGTATAACGATATCTAATATTATTTTATAACGTATAACGCTATATAGTATTATTTTATAACGTACAACGTTATGTAGTGATACGTTATAACGTATAACGTTATATATTGTGACGTTACAATATTATATAGCATTTCGTTATAACGGATATCGTCATACGGTATTATTTTATAACGTATAACGTTATATGGTATTATTTTATAACGTATAACTTATGTAGTGTTACGATATAACATATAACGTTATATAGTATTACGTTATAACAATATATAGCATTACATTATAACGTATAATGTTTTACGGTATTATTTGATAACGTGTAACGTTATATGCTATAATTTTACAACGTATAACGTTATATGGCATTATTTTATAACGTAAAACGATATATAATATTATTTTATAACGTATAACGTTATATGGTATTATTTTATAACGTATAACGATATCTAATATTATTTTATAACGTATAACGCTATATAGTATTATTTTATAACGTACAACGTTATGTAGTGATACGTTATAACGTATAACGTTATATATTGTGACGTTACAATATTATATAGCATTTCGTTATAACGGATATCGTCATACGGTATTATTTTATAACGTATAACATAATATGTTATTATTTTATAACGTACAACGTTATATAATATTACTCTATAACGTATAGCGTTATGTATTGTTACGTTATAACGTTTAACGTTATATAGTGTTACGTTATAACATTATATATCATTACATTATAACGTATAATGTTTTACGGTATTATTTATAACGTATAACGTTATATGCTATAATTTTACAACGTATAACGTTATATGGTATTATTTTATAACGTATAACGATACATAATATTATTTTATGTCGTATAACGTTATATGGTATTATTTCATAACGTATAACGATATCTAATATTAATTTATAACGTATAACGCTATATAGTATTATTTTATAACGTAAAACTTTATGTAGTGTTATGTTATAACGTATAACGTTATATAGTGTTACGTTATAACGTTATACAGCATTACGTTATAACGTATAAGGATATAAGGTATTATTTTATAACGTATAACGTTATATGGTGTTATTTTACAACGTATAACGTTATATGGTATTATTTTATAACGTATAACGATATATAATATTATTTTAAAACATATAGCGTTATGTAGTTTACGTTATAGCCTATAACGTTATATAGTGTTACGCTATAACGTTATATAGCTTTACGTTATAACGTATAACGTTATATGGTACTATTTTATAACGTATAACGTTATATAATATTATTTTATAACGTATAACGTTATATAATATTATTTTATAACGTATAACGTTATATAATATTATTTTATAACGTATAACGTTATGTAGTGTTACGTTATAACGTATAAGGTTATATAGTGTTACGTTATGACGTTATATAGCATTACGTTATAACGTATAACGTTATACGGTATAATTTTATAGCGTATAACGTTATATGTTATTATTTTATAACGTATAGCGTTATATAATATTACTGTATAACGTATAGCGTTATGTATTGTTACGTTATAACGTTTAACGTTATATAGTGTTACGTTATAACGTTATACAGCATTACGTTATAGAGTATAATGCTATACGGTATTATTTTATAACGTATAACGTTATATAATATTATTTTATGACGTATAACGTTATATGGTATTATTTCATAACGTATAACGATATCTAATATTAATTTATAACGTATAACGCTATATAGTATTATTTTATAACGTACAACGTTATGTAGTGTTATGTAATAACGTATAACGTTATATAGTGTTACGTTATAACGTTATACAGCATTATGTAATAACGTATAAGGTTATAAGGTATTATTTTATAACGTATAACGTTATATAATACTATTTTATAACGTATAGCGTTATGTAGTGCTACTTTATAATGTATAACGTTATATAGTACTATTTTATAACGTATAACTTTACGTAGTGTTACGTCATAACGTATAACGTTATATAGTGTTACGCTATAGCGTTATATAGCTTTACGTTATAACCTATAACGTTATATGGTATTATTTTATAACCTATAACGTTATACGGTACTATTTTATAACGTACAACGTTATATAGTATTATTTTATAACGTATAACGTTATATATTATTATTTTATAATGTATAACATTATATAGCGTTATTTTATCACGTATAACGTTATATAATGATACGTTATGACATTATATAGCTTTACGTTATAACGTATAACGTTATACGTTATTATTTTATAACGTATAAAATTATATGGTACTATTTTATAACGTATAACGTTATATGGTATTATTTTATAACTTTTAACGTTATATAGTACTATTTTATAACGTATAACGTTACGTAGTGTTACGTTATAACGTATAACGTTATATAGTCTTACGATATAACGTTATACAGCATTACGTTATAACGTATAATGTTATACGGTATTATTTTATGACGTATTACGTAATACAGTAGTATTTTATAACGTATAACGTTATATATTATTATATTATAACGTATAACGTTATGTAGAGTTACGTTACAACGTATAACGTCATATAGTGTTACGTTATAGCGTTATATAGCATTACGTTATAACGTATAACGTTATATGTTATTATTTTATAACGTATAACGTTATATATTATTATTTTATAATGTATAACATTATGTAGTGTTACGTTATAACGTATAAGGTTATATAGTCTTACGTTATGACGTTATATAGCATTACGTTATAACGTATAATGTTATACGTTATTATTTGATAACATATAAAGTTATATGGTATAATGTTATAGCGTATAACGTTATATGTTATTATTTTATAACGTATAACGTTATATAGTGTTACGTTATAACGTTATACAGCATTACTTTATAGCGTATAACGTTATATGTAATTATTTTATAACGTATAACGTTATATATTATTATTTTATAATGTATAACATTATGTAGTGTTACGTTATAACGTATAAGGTTATATAGCCTTACGTTATAACGTTATACAGCATTACGTTATAACGTATAATGTTATATGTTATTATTTTATAACGTATAACGTTATATATTATTATTTTATAACGTATAACGATATCTAATATTATTTTATAACGTATAACGCTATATAGTATTATTTTATAACGTACAACGTTATATAGTATTATTTTATAACGTATAACGTTATATATTACTATTTTATAATGTATAACATTATATAGCGTTATTTTATCACGTATAACGTTATATAGCATTACGTTATAACGTATAACGTTACACGGTATTATTTTATAACGTATAACGTTATATCTTATTATTTTATAACGTATAACGTTATATAATATTATTTTATAACGTATAACGTTATATAGTCTTACGTTATGACGTTATATAGCATTACGTTATAACGTATAAAGTTATACGGTATTATTTTATAACGTATAACGTTATATAACATTATTTTACAACGTGTAACGTTATGTAGTGTTACGTTATAACGTATAAGGTTATATAGTGTTACGTTATAACGTTATATAGCATTACGTTATAACGTATAACGTTACACGCTATTATTTTATAACGTAAAACGTTATATGTTATTATTTTATAACGTACAACGTTATATAATATTACTCTGTAATGTATAGCGTTATGTATTGTTACGTTATAACGTTTAACGTTATATAGTGTTACGTTATAACGTTATACAGCATTACGTTATAACGTATAATGTTTTACGGTATTATTTATAACCTATAACGTTATATGCTATAATTTTACAACGTATAACGTTATATGGTATTATTTCATAACGTATAACGATATCTAATATTAATTTATAACGTATAACGCTATATAGCATTATTTTATAACGTACAACGTTATGTAGTGTTATGTTATAAAGTTTAACTATATATATAATGTTACGTTATAACGTTATACAGCATTACGCTATAGAGTATAATGCTATACGGTATTATTTTATAACGTATAACGTTATATGGTATTATTTTACAACGTATAACGTTATATGGTATTATTTTATAATTTATAACGATATATAATATTATTTTACGACGTATAACGTTATATGGTATTATTTCATAACGTATAACGATATCTAATATTAATTTATAACGTATAACGATATATAGTATTATTTTATAACGTACAACGTTATGTAGTGTTATGTTATAACGTATAACGTTATATAGTGTTACGTTAGAACGTTATACAGCATTACGTTATAACGTATAAGGTTATAAGGTATTATTTTATAACGTACAACGTTATGTAGTGTTATGTTATAAAGTTATACAGCATTACGTTAAAACGTATAAGGTTATAAGGTATTATTTTATAACGTATAACGTTATATGGTGATAGTTTATAACGTATAACGTTATACGGTATTATTTTATAACGTATAAAGTTATATGGTATTATTTTATAACGTATAAAGATCTATGGTAATATTTTATAACGTATAACGATATATAATATTATTTTAAAACGTACAGCGTTATGTAGTGTTACGTTATAGCCTATAACGTTATATAGTGTTACGCTATAACGTTATATAGCTTTACGTTTTAACGTATAACGTTATATCGTATTATTTTATAACGTATATCGATATATAATATTATTTTAAAACGTATAGCGTTATGTAGTGTTACGTTATAGCCTATAACGTTGTATAGTGTTACGCTATAACGTTATATAGCTTTACGTTATAACGCATAACGTTATACGGTATTATTTTATAACGTACAACGTTATATAGTAGTATTTTATAACGTATAACGTTATATATTACTATTTTATAATGTATAACATTATATAGCGTTATTTTATCACGTATAACGTTATATAATGATACGTTATGACGTTATATAGCATTACGATATATCGTATAACGTTATACGGTATTATTTTATAACGTATAAAGTTATATGGTACTATTTTATAACGTACAACGTTATATAGTATTATTTTATAACGTATAACGTTATATATTATTATTTTATAATGTATAACATTATATAGCGTTATTTTATCACGTATAACGTTATATAATGATACGTTATGACATTATATAGCATTACGTTATAACGTATAACGTTATACGTTATTATTTTATAACGTATAAAGTTATATGGTATTATTTTATAACGTATAACGTTATATGGTATTATTTTATAACTTTTAACGTTATATAGTACTATTTTATAACGTATAACGTTACATAGTGTAACGTTATAACGTATAACGTTATATAGTCTTACGATATAACGTTATACAGCATTACGTTATAACGTATAAGGTTATAAGGTATTATTTTATAACGTATAACGTTATATGGTATTAGTTTATAACGTATAACGTTATATGGTATTATTTTATAACCTATAACGATATATAATATTATTTTAAAACGTATAGCGTTATGTAGTGTTACGTTATAACCTATAACGTTATATAGTGTTACGCTATAACGTTATATAGCATTATGTTATAACGTATAACGTTATATGTTATTATTTTATAACGTATAAAGTTATATATTATTATTTTATAATGTATAACATTATATAGCGTCATTTTATCACGTATAACGTTATATAATGATACGTTATGACGTTATATAGCATTACGTTATAACGTATAACGTTATACGGTATTATTTTATAACGCATAAAGTTATATGGTATTATTTTATAACGTATAACGTTATATGGTATTATTTTATAACGTATAACGTTATATGTTATTATTTTATAACGTACAACGTTATATAATATTACTCTATAACGTATAGCGTTATGTAGTGTTACGTTATAACGTATAAGGTTATATAGTGTTACGTTATGACGTTATATAGCATTACGTTATAACGTATAACGTTACACGGTATTATTTTATAACGTATAACGTTATACGGTATTATTTTATAACGTATAACGTTATATAATATTATTTTACAACGTGTAACGTTATGTAGTGTTACGTTATAACATATAAGGTTATATAGATTTACGTTATGACGTTATATAGCATTACGTTATAACGTATAACGTTATATAGTAGTATTTTATAACGTATAACGTTATATATTATTATATTATAACGTATAACGTTATGTGGAGTTACGTTATAACGTATAACGTTATATAGTGTTACGTTATAACGTTATATAGCATTAGGTTATAACGTATAACGTTACACGGTATTATTTTATAACGTATAACGTTATATGTTATTATTTTATAACGTATAACGTTATATGGTATTCTTTTATAACGTATATCGATATATAATATTATTTTAAAACGTATAGCGTTATGTAGTGTTACGTTATAGCCTATAACGTTATATAGTGTTACGCTATAACGTTATATAGCTTTACGTTATAACGCATAACGTTATACGGTATTATTTTATAACGTACAACGTTATATAGTATTATTTTATAACGTATAACGTTATATATTAATATTTTATAATGTATAATATTATATAGCGTTATTTTATCACGTATAACGTTATATAATGATACGTTATGACGTTATATAGCATTACGTTATAACGTATAACGTTATACGGTATTATTTTATAACGTATAAAGTTATATGGTATTATTTTAGGACGTATAACGTTATATGGTATTATTTTATAACTTTTAACGTTATATAGTACTATTTTATAACGTATAACGTAGTGTTACGTTATAGCCTATAACGTTATATAGTGTTACGCTATAACGTTATATATCTTTACGTTATAACGTATACCGTTATATGGTATTATTTTATAACGTATAACGTTATAGGGTATTATTTTATAACGTATAACGTTATAAAGTACTATTTTATACCGTATAACGTTACGTAGTGTTACGTCATAACGTATAACGTCATATAGTGTTACGTTATAACGTTATACAGCATTACGTGATAACGAATAATGTTATACGGTACTATTTCATAACGTATAACGTTATATAGTAGTATTTTATAACGTATAACGTTATATAATATTATTTTATGACGTATGGCGTTATGTAGTGTTACCTTATAACGTATAACGTTATATAGTGTTACGTTATGACGTTATATAGCATTACGTTATAACGTATGACGTTATAAGGTATAATTTTATAGCGTATAACGTTATATGTTATTCTTTTATAACGTATAACGTTATATAGTATTATTTTATAACGTACAACGTTATGTAGTGTTATGTTATAACGTATAACGTTATATAGTGTTACGTTATAACGTTATACAGCATTATGTTATAACGTATAATGTTATAAGGTATTATTTTATAACGTATAACGTTATATAATACTATTTTATAACGTATAGCGTTATGTAGTGTTACTTTATAATGTATAACGTTATATAGTGTTACGTTATAACGTTATACAGCATTACGTTACAACGTATAATGTTATAAGGTATTATTTTATAACGTATAACGTTATATGGTGTTATTTTATAACGTATAACGTTATATGGTATTATTCTATAACGTATAACGTTATAGGGTATTATTTTATAACGTATAACGTTATATAGTACTATTTTATAACGTATAACGTTACGTAGTGTTACGTCATAACGTATAACGTTATATAGTGTTACGTTATGACGTTATATAGCATTACGTTATAACGTATGACGTTATACGGTATAATTTTATAGCGTATAACGTTATATGTTATTCTTTTATAACGTATAACATTATATAATATTACTCTATAACGTATAGCGTTACGTATTGTTACGATATAACGTATAACGTTATATAGTCTTACCTTATAACAATATATAGCATTACATTATAACGTATAATGTTTTACGGTATTATTTTATAACGTATAACGTTATATGGTTTTATTTTATAACGTATAACGATATATAATATTATTTTAAAACGTATAGCGTTAAGTAGTGTTACGTTATAGCCTATAACGTTATATAGTGTTACGCTATAACGTTATATAGCATTACGTTATAACGTATAACGTTTTACGGTATTATTTATAACGTATAACGTTATATGCTATAATTTTACAACGTACAACGTTATATAATATTACTCTATAACGTATAGCGTTATGTATTGTTACGTTATAACGTTTAACGTCATATAGTGTTACGTTAGAACGTTATACAGCATTACGTTATAACGTATAATGTTTTACGGTAAGATTTATAACGTATAACGTTATATGCTATAATTTTACAACGTATAACGTTATATGGTATTATTTCATAACGTATAACGATATCTAATATTAATTTATAACGTATAACGCTATATAGTATTATTTTATAACGTATAACGTTATATATTATTATTTTATAATGTATAACATTATATAGCGTCATTTTATCACGTATAACGTTATATAATGATACGTTATGACGTTACATAGCATTACGTTATAACGTATAACGTTATACGGTATTATTTTATAACGTATAAAGTTATATGGTATTATTTTATAACGTATAACGTTATATGGTATTATTTTATAACTTTTAACGTTATATAGTACTATTTTATAACGTATAACGTTACGTAGTGTTACGTTATAACGTATAACGTTATATAGTGTTACGTTATAACGTTATACAGCATTACGTTATAACGTATAATGTTTTACGGTATTATTTATAACGTATAACGTTATATGCTATAATTTTACAACGTATAACGTTATATGGCATTATTTTATAACGTATAACGATATATAATATTATTTTATGACGTATAACGTTATATGGTATTATTTCATAACGTATAACGATATCTAATATTAATTTATAACGTATAACGATATATAGTATTATTTTATAACGTACAACGTTATGTAGTGTTATGTTATAACGTATAACGTTATATAGTGTTACGTTATAACGTTATACAGCATTACGTTATAAAGTATAAGGTTATAAGGTATTATTTTATAACGTACAACGTTATGTAGTGTTATGTTATAACGTTATACAGCATTACGTTAAAACGTATAAGGTTATAAGGTATTATTTTATAACGTATAACGTTATATGGTGTTAGTTTATAACGTATAACGTTATACGGTATTATTTTATAACGTATAAAGTTATATGGTATTATTTTATAACGTATAAAGTTATATGGTAATATTTTATAACGTATAACGATATATAATATTATTTTAAAACGTACAGCGTTATGTAGTGTTACGTTATAGAATATAACGTTATATAGTGTTACGCTATAACGTTATATAGCTTTATGTTGTAACGTATAACGTTATATCGTATTATTTTATAACGGATAACGTTATAGGGTATTATTTTATAACGTATAACGTTATAAAGTACTATTTTATAACGTGTAACGTTATGTAGTGTTATGTTATAACGTATAACGTTATATAATGATACGTTATGACGTTATATAGCATTACGTTATTACGTATAACGTTATACGGTATTATTTTATAACGTATAATGTTATATAATATTATTTTATAACGTATAACGTTATGTAGTGTTACGTTATAACGTATAAGGTTATATAGTGTGACGTTATGACGTTATATAGCATTACGCTATAACGTATAACGTTATACGGTATAATTTTAGAGCGTATAACGTTATATGTTATTATTTTATAACGTATAGCGTTATATAATATTACTCTATAACGTATAGCGTTATGTATTGTTACGTTATAACGTTTAACGTTATATAGTGTTACGTTATAACGCTATACAGCATTACGTTATAGAGTATAAGGTTATAAGGTATTATTTTATAACGTACAACGTTATGTAGTGTTATGTTATAACGTTATACAGCATTACGTTAAAACTTATAAGGTTATAAGGTATTATTTTATAACGTATAACGTTATATGGTGTTAGTTTATAACGTATAACGTTATACGGTATTATTTTATAACGTATAAAGTTATATGGTATTATTTTATAACGTATAAAGTTATATGGTAATATTTTATAACATATAACGATATATAATATTATTTTAAAACGTACAGCGTTATGTAGTGTTACGTTATAGAATATAACGTTATATAGTGTTACGCTATAACGTTATATAGCTTTACGTTTTAACGTATAACGTTATATCGTATTATTTTATAACGGACAACGTTATAGGGTATTATTTTATAACGTATAACGTTATAAAGTACTATTTTATAACGCATAGCGTTATGTATTGTTACGTTATAACGTTTAACGTTATATAGTGCTACGTTATAACGCTATACAGCATTACATTATAACGTATAACGTTTTACGGTATTATTTTATAACGTATAACGTTATATAATATTATTTTATAACGTATAACGTTATATAATATTATTTTATAACGTATAACGTTATGTAGTGTTACGTTATAACGTATAAGGTTATATAGTGTGACGTTATGACGTTATATAGCATTACGCCATAACGTATAACGTTATACGGTATAATTTTATAACGTATAACGTTATATGGTATTATTTTATAACGTATAACGTATGTAGTGTTACGTTATAACGTATAACGTTATATAGTGTTACGTTATAACATTATATAGCATTACATTATAACGTATAACGTTTTACGGTATTATTTATAACGTATAACGTTATATGCTATAATTTTACAACGTATAACGTTATATGGTATTATTTATAACGTATAACGATATATAATACTATTTTATGACGTATAACATTATATGGTATTGTTTCATAACGTATAACGATATCTAATTTTAATTTATAACGTATAACGCTATATAGTATTATTTTATAACGTACAATGTTATGTAGCGTTATGTTATAACGTATAACGTTATATAGTGTTACGTTATAACGTTATACAGCATTACGTAATAACGTATAAGGTTATAAGGTATTATTTTATAACGTATAAAGTTATATGGTATTATTTAATAACGTATAACGTTATATGGTATTATTTTATAACTTTTAACGTTATATAGTACTATTTTATAACGTATAACGTTACGTAGTGTTACGTTATAACGTATACCGTTATATAGTGTTACGTTATAACGTTATACAGCATTACGTTATAACGTATAATGTTATACGGTATTATTTTATAACGTATAACGTTATATAGTAGTATTTTATAACGTATAACGTTATGTGGAGTTACGTTATAACGTATAACGTTATATAGTGTTACGTTATAACGTTATATAGCATTAGGTTATAACGTATAACGTTACACGGTATTATTTTATAACGTATAACGTTATATGTTATTATTTTATAACGTATAACGTTATATGGTATTCTTTTATAACGTATATCGATATATAATATTATTTTAAAACGTATAGCGTTATGTAGTGTTACGTTATAGCCTATAACGTTATATAGTGTTACGCTATAACGTTATATAGCTTTACGTTATAACGCATAACGTTATACGGTATTATTTTATAACGTACAACGTTATATAGTATTATTTTATAACGTATAACGTTATATATTAATATTTTATAATGTATAATATTATATAGCGTTATTTTATCACGTATAACGTTATATAATGATACGTTATGACGTTATATAGCATTACGTTATAACGTATAACGTTATACGGTATTATTTTATAACGTATAAAGTTATATGGTATTATTTTAGGACGTATAACGTTATATGGTATTATTTTATAACTTTTAACGTTATATAGTACTATTTTATAACGTATAACGTAGTGTTACGTTATAGCCTATAACGTTATATAGTGTTACGCTATAACGTTATATATCTTTACGTTATAACGTATACCGTTATATGGTATTATTTTATAACGTATAACGTTATAGGGTATTATTTTATAACGTATAACGTTATAAAGTACTATTTTATACCGTATAACGTTACGTAGTGTTACGTCATAACGTATAACGTCATATAGTGTTACGTTATAACGTTATACAGCATTACGTGATAACGTATAATGTTATACGGTACTATTTCATAACGTATAACGTTATATAGTAGTATTTTATAACGTATAACGTTATATAATATTATTTTATGACGTATGGCGTTATGTAGTGTTACCTTATAACGTATAACGTTATATAGTGTTACGTTATGACGTTATATAGCATTACGTTATAACGTATGACGTTATAAGGTATAATTTTATAGCGTATAACGTTATATGTTATTCTTTTATAACGTATAACGTTATATAGTATTATTTTATAACGTACAACGTTATGTAGTGTTATGTTATAACGTATAACGTTATATAGTGTTACGTTATAACGTTATACAGCATTATGTTATAACGTATAATGTTATAAGGTATTATTTTATAACGTATAACGTTATATAATACTATTTTATAACGTATAGCGTTATGTAGTGTTACTTTATAATGTATAACGTTATATAGTGTTACGTTATAACGTTATACAGCATTACGTTACAACGTATAATGTTATAAGGTATTATTTTATAACGTATAACGTTATATGGTGTTATTTTATAACGTATAACGTTATATGGTATTATTCTATAACGTATAACGTTATAGGGTATTATTTTATAACGTATAACGTTATATAGTACTATTTTATAACGTATAACGTTACGTAGTGTTACGTCATAACGTATAACGTTATATAGTGTTACGTTATGACGTTATATAGCATTACGTTATAACGTATGACGTTATACGGTATAATTTTATAGCGTATAACGTTATATGTTATTCTTTTATAACGTATAACATTATATAATATTACTCTATAACGTATAGCGTTACGTATTGTTACGATATAACGTATAACGTTATATAGTCTTACCTTATAACAATATATAGCATTACATTATAACGTATAATGTTTTACGGTATTATTTTATAACGTATAACGTTATATGGTTTTATTTTATAACGTATAACGATATATAATATTATTTTAAAACGTATAGCGTTAAGTAGTGTTACGTTATAGCCTATAACGTTATATAGTGTTACGCTATAACGTTATATAGCATTACGTTATAACGTATAACGTTTTACGGTATTATTTATAACGTATAACGTTATATGCTATAATTTTACAACGTACAACGTTATATAATATTACTCTATAACGTATAGCGTTATGTATTGTTACGTTATAACGTTTAACGTCATATAGTGTTACGTTAGAACGTTATACAGCATTACGTTATAACGTATAATGTTTTACGGTAAGATTTATAACGTATAACGTTATATGCTATAATTTTACAACGTATAACGTTATATGGTATTATTTCATAACGTATAACGATATCTAATATTAATTTATAACGTATAACGCTATATAGTATTATTTTATAACGTATAACGTTATATATTATTATTTTATAATGTATAACATTATATAGCGTCATTTTATCACGTATAACGTTATATAATGATACGTTATGACGTTACATAGCATTACGTTATAACGTATAACGTTATACGGTATTATTTTATAACGTATAAAGTTATATGGTATTATTTTATAACGTATAACGTTATATGGTATTATTTTATAACTTTTAACGTTATATAGTACTATTTTATAACGTATAACGTTACGTAGTGTTACGTTATAACGTATAACGTTATATAGTGTTACGTTATAACGTTATACAGCATTACGTTATAACGTATAATGTTTTACGGTATTATTTATAACGTATAACGTTATATGCTATAATTTTACAACGTATAACGTTATATGGCATTATTTTATAACGTATAACGATATATAATATTATTTTATGACGTATAACGTTATATGGTATTATTTCATAACGTATAACGATATCTAATATTAATTTATAACGTATAACGATATATAGTATTATTTTATAACGTACAACGTTATGTAGTGTTATGTTATAACGTATAACGTTATATAGTGTTACGTTATAACGTTATACAGCATTACGTTATAAAGTATAAGGTTATAAGGTATTATTTTATAACGTATAACGTTATATGGTGTTAGTTTATAACGTATAACGTTATACGGTATTATTTTATAACGTATAAAGTTATATGGTATTATTTTATAACGTATAAAGTTATGTGGTAATATTTTATAACGTATAACGATATATAATATTATTTTAAAACGTACAGCGTTATGTAGTGTTACGTTATAGAATATAACGTTATATAGTGTTACGCTATAACGTTATATAGCTTTATGTTGTAACGTATAACGTTATATCGTATTATTTTATAACGGATAACGTTATAGGGTATTATTTTATAACGTATAACGTTATAAAGTACTATTTTATAACGTGTAACGTTATGTAGTGTTATGTTATAACGTATAACGTTATATAATGATACGTTATGACGTTATATAGCATTACGTTATTACGTATAACGTTATACGGTATTATTTTATAACGTATAATGTTATATAATATTATTTTATAACGTATAACGTTATGTAGTGTTACGTTATAACGTATAAGGTTATATAGTGTGACGTTATGACGTTATATAGCATTACGCTATAACGTATAACGTTATACGGTATAATTTTAGAGCGTATAACGTTATATGTTATTATTTTATAACGTATAGCGTTATATAATATTACTCTATAACGTATAGCGTTATGTATTGTTACGTTATAACGTTTAACGTTATATAGTGTTACGTTATAACGCTATACAGCATTACGTTATAGAGTATAAGGTTATAAGGTATTATTTTATAACGTACAACGTTATGTAGTGTTATGTTATAACGTTATACAGCATTACGTTAAAACTTATAAGGTTATAAGGTATTATTTTATAACGTATAACGTTATATGGTGTTAGTTTATAACGTATAACGTTATACGGTATTATTTTATAACGTATAAAGTTATATGGTATTATTTTATAACGTATAAAGTTATATGGTAATATTTTATAACATATAACGATATATAATATTATTTTAAAACGTACAGCGTTATGTAGTGTTACGTTATAGAATATAACGTTATATAGTGTTACGCTATAACGTTATATAGCTTTACGTTTTAACGTATAACGTTATATCGTATTATTTTATAACGGACAACGTTATAGGGTATTATTTTATAACGTATAACGTTATAAAGTACTATTTTATAACGTATAGCGTTATGTATTGTTACGTTATAACGTTTAACGTTATATAGTGCTACGTTATAACGCTATACAGCATTACATTATAACGTATAACGTTTTACGGTATTATTTTATAACGTATAACGTTATATAATATTATTTTATAACGTATAACGTTATATAATATTATTTTATAACGTATAACGTTATGTAGTGTTACGTTATAACGTATAAGGTTATATAGTGTGACGTTATGACGTTATATAGCATTACGCCATAACGTATAACGTTATACGGTATAATTTTATAACGTATAACGTTATATGGTATTATTTTATAACGTATAACGTATGTAGTGTTACGTTATAACGTATAACGTTATATAGTGTTACGTTATAACATTATATAGCATTACATTATAACGTATAACGTTTTACGGTATTATTTATAACGTATAACGTTATATGCTATAATTTTACAACGTATAACGTTATATGGTATTATTTATAACGTATAACGATATATAATACTATTTTATGACGTATAACATTATATGGTATTGTTTCATAACGTATAACGATATCTAATTTTAATTTATAACGTATAACGCTATATAGTATTATTTTATAACGTACAATGTTATGTAGCGTTATGTTATAACGTATAACGTTATATAGTGTTACGTTATAACGTTATACAGCATTACGTAATAACGTATAAGGTTATAAGGTATTATTTTATAACGTATAAAGTTATATGGTATTATTTAATAACGTATAACGTTATATGGTATTATTTTATAACTTTTAACGTTATATAGTACTATTTTATAACGTATAACGTTACGTAGTGTTACGTTATAACGTATACCGTTATATAGTGTTACGTTATAACGTTATACAGCATTACGTTATAACGTATAATGTTATACGGTATTATTTTATAACGTATAACGTTATATAGTAGTATTTTATAACGTATAACGTTATATATTATTATATTATAACGTATAACGTTATGTGGAGTTACCTTATAACGTATAACGTTACATAGTGTTACGTTATAACGTTATATAGCATTACGTTATAACGTATAATGTTTTACGGTATTATTTTATAACGTATAACGTTATATAGTAGTATTTTATAACTTACAACGTTATATAATATTACTCTATAACGTATAGCGTTATGTATTGTTACGTTATAACGTTTAACATTATATAGTGTTACGTTATAACATTATATAGCATTACATTATAACGTATAACGTTTTACGGTATTATTTATAACGTATAAGGCTATATGCTATAATTTTACAACATATAACGTTATATGGTATTATTTTATAACGTGTAACGATATATAATATTATTTTATGACGTATAACGTTATATGGCATTATTTCATAATATAACGATATCTAATATTAATTTATAACGTATAACGCTATATAGTATTATTTTATAACGTACAACTTTATGTAGTGTTATGTTATAACGTATAACGTTATATAGTGTTACGTTATAACGTTATACAGCATTACGTTATAACGTATAATGTTATAAGGTATTATTTTATAACGTATAACGTTATATGGTATTATTTTATAACGTATAACGTTATATGGTAATATTTTATAACGTATAACGATATATAATATTATTTTAAAACGTACAGCGTTATGTAGTGTTACGTTATAGAATATAACGTTATATAGTGTTACGCTATAACGTTATATAGCTTTACGTTTTAACGTATAACGTTATATCGTATTATTTTATAACGGATAACGTTATAGGGTATTATTTTATAACGTATAACGTTATAAAGTACTATTTTATAACGTGTAACGTTATGTAGTGTTATGTTATAACGTATAACGTTATATAATGATACGTTATGACGTTATATAGCATTACGTTATTACGTATAACGTTATACGGTATTATTATATAACGTATAACGTTATATAATATTATTTTATAACGTATAACGTTATGTAGTGTTACGTTATAACGTATAAGGTTATATAGTGTAACGTTATGACGTTATATAGCATTACGTTATAACGTATAACGTTATACGGTATAATTTTAGAGCGTATAACGTTATATGTTATTATTTTATAACGTATAGCGTTATATAATATTACTCTATAACGTATAGCGTTATGTACTGTTACGTTATAACGTTTAACGTTATATAGTGTTACGTTATAACGCTATACAGCATTACGTTATAGAGTATAATGCTATACGGTATTATTTTATAACGTATAACGTTATATGGTATTATTTTATAACGTATAACGTATGTAGTGTTACGTTATAACGTATAACGTTATATAGTGTTACGTTATAACATTATATAGCATTACATTATAACGTATAACGTTTTACGGTAAGATTTATAACGTATAACGTTATATGCTATAATTTTACAACGTATAACGTTATATGGTATTATTTCATAACGTATAACGATATCTAATATTAATTTATAACGTATAACGCTATATAGTATTATTTTATAACGTATAGCGTTATATATTATTATTTTATAATGTATAACATTATATAGCGTCATTTTATCACGTATAACGTTATATAATGATACGTTATGACGTTACATAGCATTACGTTATAACGTATAACGTTATACGGTATTATTTTATAACGTATAAAGTTATATGGTATTATTTTATAACCTATAACGTTATATGGTATTATTTTATAACTTTTAACGTTATATAGTACTATTTTATAACGTATAACGTTACGTAGTGTTACGTTATAACGTATAACGTTATATAGTGTTACGTTATAACCTTATACAGCATTACGTTATAACGTATAATGTTTTACGGTATTATTTATAACGTATAACGTTATATGCTATAATTTTACAACGTATAACGTTATATGGCATTATTTTATAACGTATAACGATATATAATATTATTTTATGACGTATAACGTTATATGGTATTATTTCATAACGTATAACGATATCTAATATTAATTTATAACGTATAACGATATATAGTATTATTTTATAACGTACAACGTTATGTAGTGTTATGTTATAACGTATAACGTTATATAGTGTTACGTTATAACGTTATACAGCATTACGTTATAAAGTATAAGGTTATAAGGTATTATTTTATAACGTACAACGTTATGTAGTGTTATGTTATAACGTTATACAGCATTACGTTAAAACGTATAAGGTTATAAGGTATTATTTTATAACGTATAACGTTATATGGTGTTAGTTTATAACGTATAACGTTATACGGTATTATTTTATAACGTATAAAGTTATATGGTATTATTTTATAACGTATAAAGTTATATGGTAATATTTTATAACGTATAACGATATATAATATTATTTTAAAACGTACAGCGTTATGTAGTGTTACGTTATAGAATATAACGTTATATAGTGTTACGCTATAACGTTATATAGCTTTATGTTGTAACGTATAACGTTATATCGTATTATTTTATAACGGATAACGTTATAGGGTATTATTTTATAACGTATAACGTTATAAAGTACTATTTTATAACGTGTAACGTTATGTAGTGTTATGTTATAACGTATAACGTTATATAATGATACGTTATGACGTTATATAGCATTACGTTATTACGTATAACGTTATACGGTATTATTTTATAACGTATAACGTTATATAATATTATTTTATAACGTATAACGTTATGTAGTGTTACGTTATAACGTATAAGGTTATATAGTGTGACGTTATGACGTTATATAGCATTACGTTATAACGTATAACGTTATACGGTATAATTTTAGAGCGTATAACGTTATATGTTATTATTTTATAACGTATAGCGTTATATAATATTACTCTATAACGTATAGCGTTATGTATTGTTACGTTATAACGTTTAACGTTATATAGTGTTACGTTATAACGCTATACAGCATTACGTTATAGAGTATAATGCTATACGGTATTATTTTATAACGTATAACGTTATATGGTATTATTTTATAACGTATAACGTATGTAGTGTTACGTTATAACGTATAACGTTATATAGTGTTACGTTATAACATTATATAGCATTACATTATAACGTATAACGTTTTACGGTATTATTTATAACGTATAACGTTATATGCTATAATTTTACAACGTATAACGTTATATGGTATTATTTTATAACGTATAACGATATATAATACTATTTTATGACGTATAACTTTATATGGTATTATTTCATAACGTATAACGATATCTAATATTAATTTATAACGTATAACGCTATATAGTATTATTTTATAACGTACAATGTTATGTAGCGTTATGTTATAACGTATAACGTTATATAGTGTTACGTTATAACGTTATACAGCATTACGTAATAACGTATAAGGTTATAAGGTATTATTTTATAACGTATAAAGTTATATGGTATTATTTAATAACGTATAACGTTATATGGTATTATTTTATAACTTTTAACGTTATATAGTACTATTTTATAACGTATAACGTTACGTAGTGTTACGTTATAACGTATACCGTTATATAGTGTTACGTTATAACGTTATACAGCATTACGTTATAACGTATAATGTTATACGGTATTATTTTATAACGTATAACGTTATATAGTAGTATTTTATAACGTATAACGTTATATATTATTATATTATAACGTATAACGTTATGTGGAGTTACCTTATAACGTATAACGTTACATAGTGTTACGTTATAACGTTATATAGCATTACGTTATAACGTATAATGTTTTACGGTATTATTTTATATCGTATAACGTTATATAGTAGTATTTTATAACTTACAACGTTATATAATATTACTCTATAACGTATAACGTATGTAGTGTTACGTTATAACGTATAACGTTATATAGTGTTACGTTATAACATTATATAGCATTACATTATAACGTATAACGTTTTACGGTATTATTTATAACGTATAAGGCTATATGCTATAATTTTACAACGTATAACGTTATATGGTATTATTTTATAACGTATAACGATATATAATATTATTTTATGACGTATAACGTTATATAGTATTATTTCATAACGTATAACGATATCTAATATTAATTTATAACGTATAACGCTATATAGTATTATTTTATAACGTACAACGTTATGTAGTGTTATGTAATAACGTATAACGTATATAGTGTTACGTTATAACGTTATACAGCATTACGTTATAACGTATAATGTTATAAGGTATTATTTTATAACGTATAACGTTATATGGTATTATTTTATAACGTATAACGTTATATGGTAATATTTTATAACGTATAACGATATATAATATTATTTTAAAACGTACAGCGTTATGTAGTGTTACGTTATAGAATATAACGTTATATAGTGTTACGCTATAACGTTATATAGCTTTACGTTATAACGCATAACGTTATACGGTATTATTTTATAACGTACAACGTTATATAGTATTATTTTATAACGTATAACGTTATATATTACTATTTTATAATGTATAACATTATATAGCGTTATTTTATCACGTATAACGTTATATAATGATACGTTATGACGTTATATAGCATTACGTTATAACGTATAAAGTTATACGGTATTATTTTATAACGTATAAAGTTATATGGTATTATTTTATAACGTATAACGTTATATGTTATTATTTTATAACGTACAACGTTATAAAATATTACTCTATAACGTATAGCGTTATGTATTGTTACGTTATAACGTTTAACGTTATATAGTGTTACGTTATAACGTTATACAGCATTACGTTATAACGTATAACGTTATACGGTATTATTTTATAACGTATAACGTTATATAATATTATTTTATAACGTATAACGTTATGTAGTGTTACGTTATAACGTATAAGGTTATATAGTATTACGTTATGATGTTATATAGCATTACGTTATAACGTATAACGTTATATGGTGTTATTTTATAACGTATAACGTTATATGGTAATATTTTATAACGTATAACGATATATAATGTTATTTTAAAACGTATAGCGTTATGTAGTGTTACGTTATATCCTATAACGTTATATAGTGTTACGCTATAACGTTATATAGCTTTACGTTATAGCGTATAACGTTATATGGTATTATTTTATAACGTATAACGTTATAGGGTATTATTTTATAACGTATAGCATTATAAAGTACTATTTTATAACGTGTAACGTTATGTAGTGTTATGTTATAAGGTATAACGATATATAATGATACGTTATGACGTTATATAGAATTACGTTCTAACGTATATCGTTATACGGTATTATTTTATAACGTATAACGTTATATAATATTATTTTATAACGTATAACGTTATGTAGTGTTACGTTATGACGTTATATAGCATTACGTTATAACGTATAACGTTATACGGTATAATTTTATAGCGTATAACGTTATATGTTATTATTTTATAACGTATAGCGTTATATAATATTACTCTATAACGTATAGCGTTATGTATTGTTACGTTATAACGTTTAACGTTATATAGTGTTACGTTATAACGTTATACAGCATTTCGTTATAACGTATAATGTTATACTGTATTATGTTATAACCTATAACGTTATATGCTATAATTTTACAACGTATAACGTTATATGGTATTATTTTATAACGTATAACGATATATAATATTATTTTATGACGTATAACGTTATATGGTATTATTTCATAACGTATAACGATATCTAACATTAATTTATAACGTATAACGCTATATCGTATTATTTTATAACGTACAACGTTATGTAGTGTTATGTAATAACGTATGACGCTATAGAGTGTTACGTTATAACGTTATACAGCATTTTGTAATAACGTATAAGGTTATAAGGTATTATTTTATAACGTATAACGTTATATAATACTATTTTATAACGAATAGCGTTATGTAGTGCTACTTTATAATGTATAACGTTATATAGTACTATCTTATAACGTATAACGTTACGTAGTGTTACGTTATAACGTATAACGTTATATAGTGTTACGTTATAACGTTATACAGCATTACGTTATAGCGTATAATGTTATACGGTATTATTTTATAACGTATAACGTAATATAGTAGTATTTTATAACGTATAACGTTATATATTATTATATTATAACGTATAACGTTATATAATATTACCTTATAACGTATAGCGTTATGTAGAGTTACGTTATAACGTATAACGTTATATAGTGTTACGCGATAACGTCATATAGCATTACGTTATAACGTATAACGTTATATGGTATTATTTTATAATGTATAACATTATATAGCGTTATTTTATCACGTATAACGTTATAAAGTACCATTTTATACCGTATAACGTTATGTAGTGTTATGTTATAGCGCAAAACGTTATATAGTGTTACGTTATAACGTTATACAGCATTACGTTAGAACGTATAATGTTATACGGTATTATTTTATAACGTATACCGTTATATGGTATAATTTTATAACGTATAACGATATATAGTACTATTTTATAACCTATAACGTTATATAATATTATTTTGAATCGTATAGCGTTATGTAGTGTTACGTTATAGCCTATAACGTTATATAGTGTTACGCTATAACGTTATATAGCATTACGTTATAAGGTATAACGTTATATAGTATTATTTTATAATGTATAACATTATATAGCGTTATTTTATGACGTATAACGTTATAAAGAACTATTTTATACCGTATAACGTTATGTAGTATTAGGTTATAACGTTATACAGCATTACGTTATAACCTATAACGTTATAGGGTATTATTTTATAGCGTATAACGTTATATGTTATTATTTTATAACCCATAACGTTATATAATATTAATTTATAACGTATAGCGTTATGTAGAGTTACGTTGTAACGTATAACGTTATATAGTGTTACGTTATAACGTTATATAGCATTACGTTATAACGTACATCGTTATACTGTATTATGTTATAACCTATAACGTTATACGGTATTATTTCATAACGTATAACGTTATATAGTAGTATCTTATAACGTATAACGTTATATAGTACTATTTTATAACGTATAACGTTATGTAGAGTTACATTATAACGTATAACGTTATATAGTGTTACGTTATAACGTTATATAGCATTACGTTATAACGTATATCGTTATACTGTATTATGTTATAACCTATAACGTTATACGGTATTATTTTATAACGTATAACGTTATATAGTATTATCTTATAACGTATAACGTAATATAGTAGCATTTTATAACGTATAACGTTATATATTATTATTTTATAACGTATAACGTTATGTAGAGTTACGTTATAACGTATAACGTTATATAGTGTTACGTTATAACGTTATATAGCATTTCGTTATAACGGATAACGTCATACGGTATTATTTTATAACGTATAACGTTATATTGTATTACGTTATAACGTATAACGTTATACGGTACCATTTTATAACGTATAAAGTTATATGGTATTATTTTATAACGTATAACGTTATATAGTGTTACGTTATAACGTATAACGTTATGTAGTGTTACGTTATAACGTTATATTTTATTACGTACTAACGCATAACGTTATACGGTACCATTTTATAACGTATAAAGTTATATGGTATTATTTTATAACGTATAACGTTATATAATATTACTTTATAACGTATAGCGTTATGTAGTATTACGTTATAACGTATAACGTTGTATAGTGTTACGTTATAACATTATACAGCATTACATTATAACGTATAATGTTTTGCGGTATTATTTTATAACGTATAACGTTATGTGCTATAATTTTACAACGTATAACGTTAAATGGTATTATTTTATAACCTATAACGATATATAATATTATTTTATAACCTATAGCGTTATGTAGTGTTACGTTATAACGTATAACGTTATATAGTGTTACGTTATAACGTTATACAGCATTTCGTTATAACGTATAATGTTATACTGTATTATGTTATAACCTATAACGTTATACGGTATTATTTTATAACGTATAACGTTATATAGTGTTACGTTATAACGTATAACGTTATGTAGTGTTACGTTATAACGTTATATTGTATTACGTTCTAACGTATAACGTTATACGTTACCATTTTATGACGTATAATGTTATATGGTATTATTTTATAACGTATAACGATATATAATATTATTTTATAACCTATAACGTTATATAATATTATTTTAAAACGTATAGCGTTATGTAGTGTTGCGTTATAGCCTATAACGTTATATAGTGTTACGCGATAACGTTATATAGCATTACGTTATAACGTATAACGTTATATGGTATTATTTTATAATGTATAACATTATATAGCGTTATTTTATCACGTATAACGTTATAAAGTACTATTTTATACCGTATAACGTTATGTAGTGTTATGTTATATCGCATAACGTTATACAGCGTTACGATATGACGTTATATAGCATTACGGTATAACGTATAACGTTATACGGTATTATTTTATAGCGTATAACGTTATATGTTATTATTTTATAACGTATAACGTTATATAATATTACTTTATAACGTATAGCGTTATGTAGAGTTACGTTATAAAGTATAACGTTATATAGTGTTACGCGATAACGTTATATAGCATTACGTTATAACGTATAACGTTATATGGTATTATTTTATAATGTATAACATTATATAGCGTTATTTTATCACGTATAACGTTATAAAGTAATATTTTATACCGTATAACGTTATGTAGTGTTATGTTATAGCGCATAACGTTATATAGTGTTACGTTATAACGTTATACAGCATTACGTTATAACGTATAATGTTATACTGTATTATGTTATAACCTATAACGTTATACGGTATTATTTTATAACGTATAACGTTATATAGCATTACGTTATAACGTATAACGTTATATGGTATTATTTTATAATGTATAACATTATATAGCGTTATTTTATCACGTATAACGTTATAAAGTAATATTTTATACCGTATAACGTTATGTAGTGTTACGTTATAACGTATAACGTTATATAGTGTTACGTTATAACGTTATACAGCATTTCGTTATAACGTATAATGTTATACTGTATTATGTTATAACCTATAACGTTATACGGTATTATTTTATAACGTATAACGTTATATAGTGTTACGTTATAACGTATAACGTTATGTAGTGTTACGTTATAACGTTATATTGTATTACGTTCTAACGTAT
This sequence comes from Bombus dahlbomii, assembly GCA_037178635.1. Lineage (NCBI taxonomy): Eukaryota > Metazoa > Arthropoda > Insecta > Hymenoptera > Apidae > Bombus > Bombus dahlbomii. The sequence goes on from CM074105.1 coordinate 424,143, forward strand.
AACGTTATACGGTATTATTTTATAGCGTATAACGTTATATGTTATTATTTTATAACGTATAACGTTATATAATATTACTTTATAACGTATAGCGTTATGTAGAGTTACGTTATAAAGTATAACGTTATATAGTATTACGTTATAACGTTATACAGCATTACGTTATAACGTATAACGTTATATAGTGTTACGTTATGACGTTATATAGCATTACGTTATAACGTATAACGTTATACGGTATTATTTTATAACGTATAACGTTATATGGTATTATTTTATAACGTATAATTTTATATGGTATTATTTTATAACGCATAACGTTATATAGTACTATTTTATAACGTATAACGTTACGTGGTGTTACGTTATAACGTATAACGTTATATAGTGTTACGTTATAATGTTATACTGTATTATGTTATAACCTATAACTTTATACGGTATTATTTTATAACGTATAACGTTATATAATATTATCTTATAACGTATAACGTTATATATTATTATTTTATAATGTATAACATTATATAGCGTTACTTTATAACGTATAAGGTTATATAGTGTTACGTTATAACGTTATACAGCATTACGTTATAGAGTATAATGCTATACGGTATTATTTTATAACGTATAACGTTATATGGTATTATTTTATAACGTATAACGATATATAATACTATTTTATGTCGTATAACGTTGTATGGTATTATTTCATAACGTATAACGATATCTAATATTAATTTATAACGTATAACGTTATATAGTACTATTTTATAACGTATAACGTCACGTAGTGTTACGTTATAACGTATAACGTTATATAGTGTTACGCTATAACGTTATACAGCATTACGTTATAACGTATAATGTTATACGGTATAATTTTATAACGTATAACGTTATATAGCAGTATTTTATAACGTATAACGTTATGTATTATTATATTATAACGTATAACGTTATGTGGAGTTACGTTATAACGTATAACGTTATATAGTGTTACGTTATAACGTTATATAGCATTACGTTATAACGTATAACGTTACACGGTATTATTTTATAACGTATAACTTTACATGTTATTATTTTATAACGTATAACGTTATATAATATTACTCTATAACGTATAGCGTTATTTATTGTTACGTTATAACGTTTAACGTTATATAGTGTTACGTTATAACATTATATAGCATTACATTATAACGCATAATGTTTTACGGTATTATTTATAACGTATAACGTTATATGCTATAATTTTACAACGTATAAAGATATATGGTATTATTCTATAACGTATAACGATATATAATATTATTCTATGACGTATAACGTTATATGGTATTATTTCATAACGTATAACGATATCTAATATTAATTTATAACGTATAACGCTATATAGTATTATTTTATAATGTATAGCGTTATGTAGTGTTACTTTATAATGTATAACGTTATATAGTGTTACGTTATAACGTTATACAGCATTACGTTATAACGTATAATGTTATAAGTTATTATCTTTTAACGTATAACGTTATATGGTATTATTTTATAACGTATAACGATATATAATATTATTTTAAAACATATAGCGTTATGTAGTGTTACGTTATAACGTTATACAGCATTACGTTATAACGTATAATGTTATAAGGTATTATTTTATAACGTATAACGTTATATGGTGTTATTTTATAACGTATAACGTTATATGGTATTATTTTATAACGTATAACGATATATAATATTATTTTAAAACATATAGCGTTATGTAGTGTTACGTTATAGCCTATAACGTTATATAGTGTTACGCTATAACGTTATATAGCTTTACGTTATAACGTATAACGTTATATGGTATTATTTTATAACGTATAACGTTATAGGGTATTATTTTATAACGTATAACGTTATATAGTACTATTTTATAACGTATAACGTTACGTAGTTTTACGTCATAACGTATAACGTTATATAGTGTTACGTTATAACGTTATACAGCATTACGTTATAAAGTATAATGCTATACAGTATTATTTTATAACGTATAACTTTATATGGTATTATTTTATAACGTATAACTTATGTAGTGTTACGATATAACGTATCACGTTATATAGTCTTACGTTATAACAATATATAGCATTACATTATAACGTATAACTTTTACGGTATTATTTGATACCGTATAACGTTATATGCTATAATTTAACAACGTATAAGGTTATATGGCATTATTTTATAACGTAAAACGATATATAATATTATTTTATAACGTATAACGTTATATGGTATTATTTTATAACGTATAACGATATCTAATATTATTTTATAACGTATAACGCTATATAGTATTATTTTATAATGTACAACTTTATGTAGTGATACGTTATAACGTATAACGTTATATATTGTGACGTTATAATATTATATAGCATTTCGTTATAACGGATATCGTCATACGGTATTATTTTATAACGTATAAAGTTATATGGTATTATTTTATAACGTATAACTTTATATGGTATTATTTTATAACTTTTAACGTTATATAGTACTATTTTATAACGTATAACGTTACGTAGTGTTACGTTATAACGTATAACGTTATATAGTGTTACGCTATAACGTTATATAGCTTCACGTTATAAAGTATAACGTTATATGGTATTATTTTATAACGTATAACGTTATAGGGTATTATTTTATAACGTATAACGTTATAAAGTACTATTTTGTAACGTGTTACGTTATGTAGTGTTATGTTATAACGTATAACGTTATATAATGATACGTTATGACGTTATATAGCATTACGTCATAACGTATAACGTTATACGGTATTATTTTATAACGTATAACGTTATATAATATTATTTTATAACATATAACGTTATGTAGTGTTACGTTATAACGTATAAGGTTATATAGTGTTACGTTATGACGTTATATAGCATTACGTTATAACGTATAACGTTATACGGTATAATTTTATAGCGTATAACGTTATATGTTATTATTTTATAACGTATAACGTTATATGGTATTATTTTATAACGTATAACGTATGTAGTGTTACGTTATAACGTATAACGTTATATAGTGTTACGTTATAACATTATATAGCACTACATTATAACGTATAACGTTTTACGGTATGTTTTATAACGTATAACGTTATATGGTATAATTTTACAACGTATAACGTTATATGGTATTATTTTATAACGTATAACGATATATAATACTATTTTATGACGTATAACGTTATATGGTATTATTTCATAACGTATAACGATATCTAATATTAATTTATAACGTATAACGCTATATAGTATTATTTTATAACGTACAACGTTATGTAGCGTTATGTTATAACGTATAACGTTATATAGTGTTACGTTATAACGTTATACAGCATTACATAATAACGTATAAGGTTATAAGGTATTATTTTATAACGTATAAAGTTATATGGTATTATTTTATAACGTATAACGTTATATAATATTATTTTATAACGTATAGCATAATGTAGTGTTACGTTATAACGTATAAGGTTATATAGTCTTACGTTATGACGTTATATAGCATTACGTTATAACGTATAATGTTATACGTTATTATTTTATAACGTATAAAGTTATATGGTATAATTTTATAGCGTATAACGTTATATGTTATTATTTTATAACGTATAAAGTTATATAGTGTTACGTTATAACGTTATATAGCATTACGTTATAACGTATAATGTTTTACGGTATTATTTATAACGTATAACGTTATATGCTATAATTTTACAACGTATAACGTTATATGGTATTATTTCATAACGTATAACGATATCTAATATTAATTTATAACGTGTAACGCTATATAGTATTATTTTATAACGTATAACGTTATATATTATTATTTTATAATGTATAACATTATATAGCGTCATTTTATCACGTATAACGTTATATAATGATACGTTATGACGTTACATAGCATTACGTTATAACCTATAACGTTATACGGTATTATTTTATAACGTATAAAGTTATATGGTATTATTTTATAACGTATAACGTTATATGGTATTATTTTATAACTTTTAACGTTATATAGTACTATTTTATAACGTATAACGTTACGTAGTGTTACGTTATAACGTATAACGTTATATAGTGTTACGTTATAACGTTATACAGCATTACCTTATAACGTATTGTGTTATACGTTATTATTTTATAACATATAATGTTATATAGTAGTATTTTATAACGTATAACGTTATATATTATTATATTATAACGTATAACGATATATAATATTATTTTATGACGTATAACGTTATATGGTATTATTTCATAACGTATAACGATATATAATATTATTTTAAAACGTATAGCGTTATGTATTGTTACGTTATAAAGTTTAACTATATATATAATGTTACGTTATAACGTTATACAGCATTACGTTATAGAGTATAATGCTATACGGTATTATTTTATAACGTATAACGTTATATGGTATTATTTTACAACGTATAACGTTATATGGTATTATTTTATAATTTATAACGATATATAATATTATTTTATGACGTATAACGTTATATGGTATTATTTCATAACGTATAACGATATCTAATATTAATTTATAACGTATAACGATATATAGTATTATTTTATAACGTACAACGTTATGTACTGTTATGTTATAACGTATAACGTTATATAGTGTTACGTTATAACGTTATACAGCATTATGTTATAACGTATAATGTTATAAGGCATTATTTTATAACGTATAACGTTATATGATACTATTTTATAACGTATAGCGTTATGTAGTGTTACTTTATAATGTATAACGTTATATAGTGTTACGTTATAACGTTATACAGCATTACGTTACAACGTATAATGTTATAAGGTATTATTTTATAACGTATAACGTTATATGGTGTTATTTTATAACGTATAACGTTATATGGTATTATTCTATAACGTATAACGTTATAGGGTATTATTTTATAACGTATAACGTTATATAGTACTATTTTATAACGTATAACGTTACGTAGTGTTACGTCATAACGTATAACGTTATATAGTGTTACGTTATGACGTTATATAGCATTACGTTATAACGTATGACGTTATACGGTATAATTTTATAGCGTATAACGTTATATGTTATTCTTTTATAACGTATAACATTATATAATATTACTCTATAACGTATAGCGTTACGTATTGTTACGATATAACGTATAACGTTATATAGTCTTACCTTATAACAATATATAGCATTACATTATAACGTATAATGTTTTCCGGTATTATTTTATAACGTATAACGTTATATGGTTTTATTTTATAACGTATAACGATATATAATATTATTTTAAAACGTATAGCGTTAAGTAGTGTTACGTTATAGCCTATAACGTTATATAGTGTTACGCTATAACGTTATATAGCATTACGTTATAACGTATAACGTTTTACGGTATTATTTATAACGTATAACGTTATATGCTATAATTTTACAACGTACAACGTTATATAATATTACTCTATAACGTATAGCGTTATGTATTGTTACGTTATAACGTTTAACGTCATATAGTGTTACGTTATAACGTTATACAGCATTACGTTATAACGTATAATGTTTTACGATAAGATTTATAACGTATAACGTTATATGCTATAATTTTACAACGTATAACATTATATGGTATTATTTCATAACGTATAACGATATCTAATATTAATTTATAACGTATAACGCTATATAGTATTATTTTATAACGTAAAACGTTATATATTATTATTTTATAATGTATAACATTATATAGCGTCATTTTATCACGTATAACGTTATATAATGATACGTTATGACGTTACATAGCATTACGTTATAACGTATAACGTTATACGGTATTATTTTATAACGTATAAAGTTATATGGTATTATTTTATAACGTATAACGTTATATGGTATTATTTTATAACTTTTAACGTTATATAGTACTATTTTATAACGTATAACGTTACGTAGTGTTACGTTATAACGTATAACGTTATATAGTGTTACGTTATAACGTTATACAGCATTACGTTATAACGTATAATGTTTTACGGTATTATTTATAACGTATAACGTTATATGCTATAATTTTACAACGTATAACGTTATATGGCATTATTTTATAACGTATAACGATATATAATATTATTTTATGACGTATAACGTTATATGGTATTATTTCATAACGTATAACGATATCTAATATTAATTTATAACGTATAACGATATATAGTATTATTTTATAACGTACAACGTTATGTAGTGTTAAATATAACGTATAACGTTATATAGTGTTACGTTATAACGTTATACAGCATTACGTTATAAAGTATAAGGTTATAAGGTATTATTTTATAACGTACAACGTTATGTAGTGTTATGTTATAACGTTATACAGCATTACGTTAAAACGTATAAGGTTATAAGGTATTATTTTATAACGTATAACGTTATATGGTGTTAGTTTGTAACGTATAACGTTATACGGTATTATTTTATAACGTATAAAGTTATATGGTATTATTTTATAACGTATAAAGTTATATGGTAATATTTTATAACGTATAACGATATATAATATTATTTTAAAACGTACAGCGTTATGTAGTGTTACGTTATAGAATATAACGTTATATAGTGTTACGCTATAACGTTATATAGCTTTATGTTGTAACGTATAACGTTATATCGTATTATTTTATAACGGATAACGTTATAGGGTATTATTTTATAACGTATAACGTTATAAAGTACTATTTTATAACGTGTAACGTTATGTAGTGTTATGTTATAACGTATAACGTTATATAATGATACGTTATGACGTTATATAGCATTACGTTATTACGTATAACGTTATACGGTATTATTTTATAACGTATAATGTTATATAATATTATTTTATAACGTATAACGTTATGTAGTGTTACGTTATAACGTATAAGGTTATATAGTGTGACGTTATGACGTTATATAGCATTACGCTATAACGTATAACGTTATACGGTATAATTTTAGAGCGTATAACGTTATATGTTATTATTTTATAACGTATAGCGTTATATAATATTACTCTATAACGTATAGCGTTATGTATTGTTACGTTATAACGTTTAACGTTATATAGTGTTACGTTATAACGCTATACAGCATTACGTTATAGAGTATAATGCTATACGGTATTATTTTATAACGTATAACGTTATATGGTATTATTTTATAACGTATAACGTATGTAGTGTTACGTTATAACGTATAACGTTATATAGTGTTACGTTATAACATTATATAGCATTACATTATAACGTATAACGTTTTACGGTATTATTTATAACGTATAACGTTATATGCTATAATTTTACAACGTATAACGTTATATGGTATTATTTTATAACGTATAACGATATATAATACTATTTTATGACGTATAACATTATATGGTATTGTTTCATAACGTATAACGATATCTAATTTTAATTTATAACGTATAACGCTATATAGTATTATTTTATAACGTACAATGTTATGTAGCGTTATGTTATAACGTATAACGTTATATAGTGTTACGTTATAACGTTATACAGCATTACGTAATAACGTATAAGGTTATAAGGTATTATTTTATAACGTATAAAGTTATATGGTATTATTTAATAACGTATAACGTTATATGGTATTATTTTATAACTTTTAACGTTATATAGTACTATTTTATAACGTATAACGTTACGTAGTGTTACGTTATAACGTATACCGTTATATAGTGTTACGTTATAACGTTATACAGCATTACGTTATAACGTATAATGTTATACGGTATTATTTTATAACGTATAACGTTATATAGTAGTATTTTATAACGTATAACGTTATATATTATTATATTATAACGTATAACGTTATGTGGAGTTACCTTATAACGTATAACGTTACATAGTGTTACGTTATAACGTTATATAGCATTACGTTATAACGTATAATGTTTTACGGTATTATTTTATAACGTATAACGTTATATAGTAGTATTTTATAACTTACAACGTTATATAATATTACTCTATAACGTATAGCGTTATGTATTGTTACGTTATAACGTTTAACGTTATATAGTGTTACGTTATAACATTATATAGCATTACATTATAACGTATAACGTTTTACGGTATTATTTATAACGTATAAGGCTATATGCTATAATTTTACAACATATAACGTTATATGGTATTATTTTATAACGTGTAACGATATATAATATTATTTTATGACGTATAACGTTATATGGCATTATTTCATAATATAACGATATCTAATATTAATTTATAACGTATAACGCTATATAGTATTATTTTATAACGTACAACTTTATGTAGAGTTATGTTATAACGTATAACGTTATATAGTGTTACGTTATAACGTTATACAGCATTACGTTATAACGTATAATGTTATAAGGTATTATTTTATAACGTATAACGTTATATGGTATTATTTTATAACGTATAACGTTATATGGTAATATTTTATAACGTATAACGATATATAATATTATTTTAAAACGTACAGCGTTATGTAGTGTTACGTTATAGAATATAACGTTATATAGTGTTACGCTATAACGTTATATAGCTTTACGTTTTAACGTATAACGTTATATCGTATTATTTTATAACGGATAACGTTATAGGGTATTATTTTATAACGTATAACGTTATAAAGTACTATTTTATAACGTGTAACGTTATGTAGTGTTATGTTATAACGTATAACGTTATATAATGATACGTTATGACGTTATATAGCATTACGTTATTACGTATAACGTTATACGGTATTATTTTATAACGTATAACGTTATATAATATTATTTTATAACGTATAACGTTATGTAGTGTTACGTTATAACGTATAAGGTTATATAGTGTAACGTTATGACGTTATATAGCATTACGTTATAACGTATAACGTTATACGGTATAATTTTAGAGCGTATAACGTTATATGTTATTATTTTATAACGTATAGCGTTATATAATATTACTCTATAACGTATAGCGTTATGTACTGTTACGTTATAACGTTTAACGTTATAAAGTGTTACGTTATAACGCTATACAGCATTACGTTATAGAGTATAATGCTATACGGTATTATTTTATAACGTATAACGTTATATGGTATTATTTTATAACGTATAACGTATGTAGTGTTACGTTATAACGTATAACGTTATATAGTGTTACGTTATAACATTATATAGCATTACATTATAACGTATAACGTTTTACGGTATTATTTATAACGTATAAGGCTATATGCTATAATTTTACAACGTATAACGTTATATGGTATTATTTTATAACGTATAACGATATATAATATTATTTTATGACGTATAACGTTATATGGTATTATTTCATAACGTATAACGATATCTAATATTAATTTATAACGTATAACGCTATATAGTATTATTTTATAACGTACAACGTTATGTAGTGTTATGTAATAACGTATAACGTATATAGTGTTACGTTATAACGTTATACAGCATTACGTTATAACGTATAATGTTATAAGGTATTATTTTATAACGTATAACGTTATATGGTATTATTTTATAACGTATAACGTTATATGGTAATATTTTATAACGTATAACGATATATAATATTATTTTAAAACGTACAGCGTTATGTAGTGTTACGTTATAGAATATAACGTTATATAGTGTTACGCTATAACGTTATATAGCTTTACGTTTTAACGTATAACGTTAGATCGTATTATTTTATAACGGATAACGTTATAGGGTATTATTTTATAACGTATAACGTTATAAAGTACTATTTTATAACGTGTAACGTTATGTAGTGTTATGTTATAACGTATAACGTTATATAATGATACGTTATGACGTTATATAGCATTACGTTATTACGTATAACGTTATACGGTATTATTTTATAACGTATAACGTTATATAATATTATTTTATAACGTATAACGTTATGTAGTGTTACGTTATAACGTATAAGGTTATATAGTGTGACGTTATGACGTTATATAGCATTACGTTATAACGTATAACGTTATACGGTATAATTTTAGAGCGTATAACGTTATATGTTATTATTTTATAACGTATAGTGTTATATAATATAACTCTATAACGTATAGCGTTATGTACTGTTACGTTATAACGTTTAACGTTATATAGTGTTACGTTATAACGCTATACAGCATTACGTTATAGAGTATAATGCTATACGGTATTATTTTATAACGTATAACGTTATATGGTATTATTTTATAACGTATAACGTATGTAGTGTTACGTTATAACGTATAACGTTATATAGTGTTACGTTATAACATTATATAGCATTACATTATAACGTATAACGTTTTACGGTATTATTTATAACGTATAAGGTTATATGCTATAATTTTACAACGTATAACGTTATATGGTATTATTTTATAACGTATAACGATATATAATATTATTTTATGACATATAACGTTATATGGTATTATTTCATAACGTATAACGATATCTAATATTAATTTATAACGTATAACGCTATATAGTATTATTTTATAACGTACAACGTTATGTAGTGTTATGTAATAACGTATAACGTATATAGTGTTACGTTATAACGTTATACAGCATTATGTAATAACGTATAAGGTTATAAGGTATTATTTTATAACGTATAACGTTATATTGTACTGTTTTATAACGTATAACGTTACGTAGTGTTACGTCATAACGTATAACGATATAGTGTTACGCTATAACGTTATATAGCTTTACGTTATAACGTATAACGTTATATGGTATTATTTTATAACCTATAACGTTATACGGTACTATTTTATAACGTACAACGTTATATAGTATTATTTTATAACGTATAACGTTATATGGTATTATTTTATAACTTTTAACGTTATATAGTACTGTTTTATAACGTATAACGTTACGTAGCGTTACGTTATAACGTATAACGTCATATAGTGTTACGTTATAGCGTTATATAGCATTACGTTATAACGTATAACGTTACACGGTATTATTTTATAACGTATAACGTTATATCTTACTATTTTATAACGTATAACGATATATAATATTATTTTATGACATATAACGTTATATGGTATTATTTCATAACGTATAACGATATCTAATATTAATTTATAACGTATAACGCTATATAGTATTATTTTATAACGTACAACGTTATGTAGTGTTATGTAATAACGTATAACGTATATAGTGTTACGTTATAACGTTATACAGCATTATGTAATAACGTATAAGGTTATAAGGTATTATTTTATAACGTATAACGTTATATAATACTATTTTATAACGTATAGCGTTATGTAGTGCTACTTTATAATGTATAACGTTATATTGTACTATTTTATAACGTATAACGTTACGTAGTGTTACGTCATAACGTATAACGTTATATAGTGTTACGTTATGACGTTATATAGCATTACGTTATAACGTATGACGTTATACGGTATAATTTTATAGCGTATAACGTTATATGTTATTCTTTTATAACGTATAACATTATATAATATTACTCTATAACGTATAGCGTTACGTATTGTTACGATATAACGTATAACGTTATATAGTCTTACCTTATAACAATATATAGCATTACATTATAACGTATAATGTTTTACGGTATTATTTTATAACGTATAACGTTATATGGTTTTATTTTATAACGTATAACGATATATAATATTATTTTAAAACGTATAGCGTTAAGTAGTGTTACGTTATAGCCTATAACGTTATATAGTGTTACGCTATAACGTTATATAGCATTACGTTATAACGTATAACGTTTTACGGTATTATTTATAACGTATAACGTTATATGCTATAATTTTACAACGTACAACGTTATATAATATTACTCTATAACGTATAGCGTTATGTATTGTTACGTTATAACGTTTAACGTCATATAGTGTTACGTTATAACGTTATACAGCATTACGTTATAACGTATAATGTTTTACGGTAAGATTTATAACGTATAACGTTATATGCTATAATTTTACAACGTATAACGTTATATGGTATTATTTCATAACGTATAACGATATCTAATATTAATTTATAACGTATAACGCTATATAGTATTATTTTATAACGTATAACGTTATATATTATTATTTTTTAATGTATAACATTATATAGCGTCATTTTATCACGTATAACGTTATATAATGATACGTTATGACGTTACATAGCATTACGTTATAACGTATAACGTTATACGGTATTATTTTATAACGTATAAAGTTATATGGTATTATTTTATAACGTATAACGTTATATGGTATTATTTTATAACTTTTAACGTTATATAGTACTATTTTATAACGTATAACGTTACGTAGTGTTACGTTATAACGTATAACGTTATATAGTGTTACGTTATAACGTTATACAGCATTACGTTATAACGTATAATGTTTTACGGTATTATTTATAACGTATAACGTTATATGCTATAATTTTACAACGTATAACGTTATATGGCATTATTTTATAACGTATAACGATATATAATATTATTTTATGACGTATAACGTTATATGGTATTATTTCATAACGTATAACGATATCTAATATTAATTTATAACGTATAACGATATATAGTATTATTTTATAACGTACAACGTTATGTAGTGTTATGTTATAACGTATAACGTTATATAGTGTTACGTTATAACGTTATACAGCATTACGTTATAAAGTATAAGGTTATAAGGTATTATTTTATAACGTACAACGTTATGTAGTGTTATGTTATAACGTTATACAGCATTACGTTAAAACGTATAAGGTTATAAGGTATTATTTTATAACGTATAACGTTATATGGTGTTAGTTTATAACGTATAACGTTATACGGTATTATTTTATAACGTATAAAGTTATATGGTATTATTTTATAACGTATAAAGTTATATGGTAATATTTTATAACGTATAACGATATATAATATTATTTTAAAACGTACAGCGTTATGTAGTGTTACGTTATAGAATATAACGTTATATAGTGTTACGCTATAACGTTATATAGCTTTATGTTGTAACGTATAAAGTTATATCGTATTATTTTATAACGGATAACGTTATAGGGTATTATTTTATAACGTATAACGTTATAAAGTACTATTTTATAACGTGTTACGTTATGTAGTGTTATGTTATAACGTATAACGTTATATAATGATACGTTATGACGTTATATAGCATTACGTTATTACGTATAACGTTTTACGGTATTATTTATAACGTATAAGGTTATATGCTATAATTTTACAACGTATAACGTTATATGGTATTATTTTATAACGTATAACGATATATAATATTATTTTATGACATATAACGTTATATGGTATTATTTCATAACGTATAACGATATCTAATATTAATTTATAACGTATAACGCTATATAGTATTATTTTATAACGTACAACGTTATGTAGTGTTATGTAATAACGTATAACGTATATAGTGTTACGTTATAACGTTATACAGCATTACGTTATAACGTATAATGTTATAAGGTATTATTTTATAACGTATAACGTTATATGGTATTATTTTATAACGTATAACGTTATATGGTAATATTTTATAACGTATAACGATATATAATATTATTTTAAAACGTACAGCGTTATGTAGTGTTACGTTATAGAATATAACGTTATATAGTGTTACGCTATAACGTTATATAGCTTTACGTTTTAACGTATAACGTTAGATCGTATTATTTTATAACGGATAACGTTATAGGGTATTATTTTATAACGTATAACGTTATAAAGTACTATTTTATAACGTGTAACGTTATGTAGTGTTATGTTATAACGTATAACGTTATATAATGATACGTTATGACGTTATATAGCATTACGTTATTACGTATAACGTTATACGGTATTATTTTATAACGTATAACGTTATATAATATTATTTTATAACGTATAACGTTATGTAGTGTTACGTTATAACGTATAAGGTTATATAGTGTGACGTTATGACGTTATATAGCATTACGTTATAACGTATAACGTTATACGGTATAATTTTAGAGCGTATAACGTTATATGTTATTATTTTATAACGTATAGTGTTATATAATATAACTCCATAACGTATAGCGTTATGTACTGTTACGTTATAACGTTTAACGTTATATAGTGTTACGTTATATCGCTATACAGCATTACGTTATAGAGTATAATGCTATACGGTATTATTTTATAACGTATAACGTTATATGGTATTATTTTATAACGTATAACGTATGTAGTGTTACGTTATAAAGTATAACGTTATATAGTGTTACGTTATAACATTATATAGCATTACATTATAACGTATAACGTTTTACGGTATTATTTATAACGTATAAGGTTATATGCTATAATTTTACAACGTATAACGTTATATGGTATTATTTTATAACGTATAACGATATATAATATTATTTTATGACATATAACGTTATATGGTATTATTTCATAACGTATAACGATATCTAATATTAATTTATAACGTATAACGCTATATAGTATTATTTTATAACGTACAACGTTATGTAGTGTTATGTAATAACGTATAACGTATATAGTGTTACGTTATAACGTTATACAGCATTATGTAATAACGTATAAGGTTATAAGGTATTATTTTATAACGTATAACGTTATATTGTACTGTTTTATAACGTATAACGTTACGTAGTGTTACGTCATAACGTATAACGATATAGTGTTACGCTATAACGTTATATAGCTTTACGTTATAACGTATAACGTTATATGGTATTATTTTATAACCTATAACGTTATACGGTACTATTTTATAACGTACAACGTTATATAGTATTATTTTATAACGTATAACGTTATATGGTATTATTTTATAACTTTTAACGTTATATAGTACTGTTTTATAACGTATAACGTTACGTAGCGTTACGTTATAACGTATAACGTCATATAGTGTTACGTTATAGCGTTATATAGCATTACGTTATAACGTATAACGTTACACGGTATTATTTTATAACGTATAACGTTATATCTTACTATTTTATAACGTATAACGTTATATAATATTATTTTATAACGTATAGCATTATGTAGTGTTACGTTATAACGTATAAGGTTATATAGTCTTACGTTATGACGTTATATAGCATTACGTTATAACGTATAACGTTATATAGTGTTACGTTATAACATTATATAGCATTACATTATAACGTATAACGTTTTACGGTATTATTTATAACGTATAAGGTTATATGCTATAATTTTACAACGTATAACGTTATATGGTATTATTTTATAACGTATAACGATATATAATATTATTTTATGACATATAACGTTATATGGTATTATTTCATAACGTATAACGATATCTAATATTAATTTATAACGTATAACGCTATATAGTATTATTTTATAACGTACAACGTTATGTAGTGTTATGTAATAACGTATAACGTATATAGTGTTACGTTATAACGTTATACAGCATTATGTAATAACGTATAAGGTTATAAGGTATTATTTTATAACGTATAACGTTATATAATACTATTTTATAACGTATAGCGTTATGTAGTGCTACTTTATAATGTATAACGTTATATTGTACTATTTTATAACGTATAACGTTACGTAGTGTTACGTCATAACGTATAACGTTATATAGTGTTACGTTATGACGTTATATAGCATTACGTTATAACGTATGACATTATACGGTATAATTTTATAGCGTATAACGTTATATGTTATTCTTTTATAACGTATAACATTATATAATATTACTCTATAACGTATAGCGTTACGTATTGTTACGATATAACGTATAACGTTATATAGTCTTACCTTATAACAATATATAGCATTACATTATAACGTATAATGTTTTACGGTATTATTTTATAACGTATAACGTTATATGGTTTTATTTTATAACGTATAACGATATATAATATTATTTTAAAACGTATAGCGTTAAGTAGTGTTACGTTATAGCCTATAACGTTATATAGTGTTACGCTATAACGTTATATAGCATTACGTTATAACGTATAACGTTTTACGGTATTATTTATAACGTATAACGTTATATGCTATAATTTTACAACGTACAACGTTATATAATATTACTCTATAACGTATAGCGTTATGTATTGTTACGTTATAACGTTTAACGTCATATAGTGTTACGTTATAACGTTATACAGCATTACGTTATAACGTATAATGTTTTACGGTAAGATTTATAACGTATAACGTTATATGCTATAATTTTACAACGTATAACGTTATATGGTATTATTTCATAACGTATAACGATATCTAATATTAATTTATAACGTATAACGCTATATAGTATTATTTTATAACGTATAACGTTATATATTATTATTTTTTAATGTATAACATTATATAGCGTCATTTTATCACGTATAACGTTATATAATGATACGTTATGACGTTACATAGCATTACGTTATAACGTATAACGTTATACGGTATTATTTTATAACGTATAAAGTTATATGGTATTATTTTATAACGTATAACGTTATATGGTATTATTTTATAACTTTTAACGTTATATAGTACTATTTTATAACGTATAACGTTACGTAGTGTTACGTTATAACGTATAACGTTATATAGTGTTACGTTATAACGTTATACAGCATTACGTTATAACGTATAATGTTTTACGGTATTATTTATAACGTATAACGTTATATGCTATAATTTTACAACGTATAACGTTATATGGCATTATTTTATAACGTATAACGATATATAATATTATTTTATGACGTATAACGTTATATGGTATTATTTCATAACGTATAACGATATCTAATATTAATTTATAACGTATAACGATATATAGTATTATTTTATAACGTACAACGTTATGTAGTGTTATGTTATAACGTATAACGTTATATAGTGTTACGTTATAACGTTATACAGCATTACGTTATAAAGTATAAGGTTATAAGGTATTATTTTATAACGTACAACGTTATGTAGTGTTATGTTATAACGTTATACAGCATTACGTTAAAACGTATAAGGTTATAAGGTATTATTTTATAACGTATAACGTTATATGGTGTTAGTTTATAACGTATAACGTTATACGGTATTATTTTATAACGTATAAAGTTATATGGTATTATTTTATAACGTATAAAGTTATATGGTAATATTTTATAACGTATAACGATATATAATATTATTTTAAAACGTACAGCGTTATGTAGTGTTACGTTATAGAATATAACGTTATATAGTGTTACGCTATAACGTTATATAGCTTTATGTTGTAACGTATAAAGTTATATCGTATTATTTTATAACGGATAACGTTATAGGGTATTATTTTATAACGTATAACGTTATAAAGTACTATTTTATAACGTGTAACGTTATGTAGTGTTATGTTATAACGTATAACGTTATATAATGATACGTTATGACGTTATATAGCATTACGTTATTACGTATAACGTTATACGGTATTATTTTATAACGTATAATGTTATATAATATTATTTTATAACGTATAACGTTATGTAGTGTTACGTTATAACGTATAAGGTTATATAGTGTGACGTTATGACGTTATATAGCATTACGCTATAACGTATAACGTTATACGGTATAATTTTAGAGCGTATAACGTTATATGTTATTATTTTATAACGTATAGCGTTATATAATATTACTCTATAACGTATAGCGTTATGTATTGTTACGTTATAACGTCTAACGTTATATAGTGTTACGTTATAACGCTATACAGCATTACGTTATAGAGTATAATGCTATACGGTATTATTTTATAACGTATAACGTTATATGGTATTATTTTATAACGTATAACGTATGTAGTGTTACGTTATAACGTATAACGTTATATAGTGTTACGTTATAACATTATATAGCATTACATTGTAACGTATAACGTTTTACGGTATTATTTATAACGTATAACGTTATATGCTATAATTTTACAACGTATAACGTTATATGGTATTATTTTATAACGTATAACGATATATAATACTATTTTATGACGTATAACATTATATGGTATTGTTTCATAACGTATAACGATATCTAATTTTAATTTATAACGTATAACGCTATATAGTATTATTTTATAACGTACAATGTTATGTAGCGTTATGTTATAACGTATAACGTTATATAGTGTTACGTTATAACGTTATACAGCATTACGTAATAACGTATAAGGTTATAAGGTATTATTTTATAACGTATAAAGTTATATGGTATTATTTAATAACGTATAACGTTATATGGTATTATTTTATAACTTTTAACGTTATATAGTACTATTTTATAACGTATAACGTTACGTAGTGTTACGTTATAACGTATACCGTTATATAGTGTTACGTTATAACGTTATACAGCATTACGTTATAACGTATAATGTTATACGGTATTATTTTATAACGTATAACGTTATATAGTAGTATTTTATAACGTATAACGTTATATATTATTATATTATAACGTATAACGTTATGTGGAGTTACCTTATAACGTATAACGTTACATAGTGTTACGTTATAACGTTATATAGCATTACGTTATAACGTATAATGTTTTACGGTATTATTTTATAACGTATAACGTTATATAGTAGTATTTTATAACTTACAACGTTATATAATATTACTCTATAACGTATAGCGTTATGTATTGTTACGTTATAACGTTTAACGTTGTATAGTGTTACGTTATAACATTATATAGCATTACATTATAACGTATAACGTTTTACGGTATTATTTATAACGTATAAGGCTATATGCTATAATTTTACAACATATAACGTTATATGGTATTATTTTATAACGTGTAACGATATATAATATTATTTTATGACGTATAACGTTATATGGCATTATTTCATAATATAACGATATCTAATATTAATTTATAACGTATAACGCTATATAGTATTATTTTATAACGTACAACTTTATGTAGTGTTATGTTATAACGTATAACGTTATATAGTGTTACGTTATAACGTTATACAGCATTACGTTATAACGTATAATGTTATAAGGTATTATTTTATAACGTATAACGTTATATGGTATTATTTTATAACGTATAACGTTATATGGTAATATTTTATAACGTATAACGATATATAATATTATTTTAAAACGTACAGCGTTATGTAGTGTTACGTTATAGAATATAACGTTATATAGTGTTACGCTATAACGTTATATAGCTTTACGTTTTAACGTATAACGTTATATCGTATTATTTTATAACGGATAACGTTATAGGGTATTATTTTATAACGTATAACGTTATAAAGTACTATTTTATAACGTGTAACGTTATGTAGTGTTATGTTATAACGTATAACGTTATATAATGATACGTTATGACGTTATATAGCATTACGTTATTACGTATAACGTTATACGGTATTATTTTATAACGTATAACGTTATATAATATTATTTTATAACGTATAACGTTATGTAGTGTTACGTTATAACGTATAAGGTTATATAGTGTAACGTTATGACGTTATATAGCATTACGTTATAACGTATAACGTTATACGGTATAATTTTAGAGCGTATAACGTTATATGTTATTATTTTATAACGTATAGCGTTATATAATATTACTCTATAACGTATAGCGTTATGTACTGTTACGTTATAACGTTTAACGTTATATAGTGTTACGTTATAACGCTATACAGCATTACGTTATAGAGTATAATGCTATACGGTATTATTTTATAACGTATAACGTTATATGGTATTATTTTATAACGTATAACGTATGTAGTGTTACGTTATAACGTATAACGTTATATAGTGTTACGTTATAACATTATATAGCATTACATTATAACGTATAACGTTTTACGGTATTATTTATAACGTATAAGGCTATATGCTATAATTTTACAACGTATAACGTTATATGGTATTTTTTTATAACGTATAACGATATATAATATTATTTTATGACGTATAACGTTATATGGTATTATTTCATAACGTATAACGATATCTAATATTAATTTATAACGTATAACGCTATATAGTATTATTTTATAACGTACAACGTTATGTAGTGTTATGTAATAACGTATAACGTATATAGTGTTACGTTATAACGTTATACAGCATTACGTTATAACGTATAATGTTATAAGGTATTATTTTATAACGTATAACGTTATATGGTATTATTTTATAACGTATAACGTTATATGGTAATATTTTATAACGTATAACGATATATAATATTATTTTAAAACGTACAGCGTTATGTAGTGTTACGTTATAGAATATAACGTTATATAGTGTTACGCTATAACGTTATATAGCTTTACGTTTTAACGTATAACGTTAGATCGTATTATTTTATAACGGATAACGTTATAGGGTATTATTTTATAACGTATAACGTTATAAAGTACTATTTTATAACGTGTAACGTTATGTAGTGTTATGTTATAACGTATAACGTTATATAATGATACGTTATGACGTTATATAGCATTACGTTATTACGTATAACGTTATACGGTATTATTTTATAACGTATAACGTTATATAATATTATTTTATAACGTATAACGTTATGTAGTGTTACGTTATAACGTATAAGGTTATATAGTGTGACGTTATGACGTTATATAGCATTACGTTATAACGTATAACGTTATACGGTATAATTTTAGAGCGTATAACGTTATATGTTATTATTTTATAACGTATAGTGTTATATAATATAACTCTATAACGTATAGCGTTATGTACTGTTACGTTATAACGTTTAACGTTATATAGTGTTAAGTTATAACGCTATACAGCATTACGTTATAGAGTATAATGCTATACGGTATTATTTTATAACGTATAACGTTATATGGTATTATTTTATAACGTATAACGTATGTAGTGTTACGTTATAACGTATAACGTTATATAGTGTTACGTTATAACATTATATAGCATTACATTATAACGTATAACGT
Organism: Bombus dahlbomii; assembly: GCA_037178635.1. Classification (NCBI taxonomy): domain Eukaryota; kingdom Metazoa; phylum Arthropoda; class Insecta; order Hymenoptera; family Apidae; genus Bombus; species Bombus dahlbomii. The sequence continues at coordinate 445,419 of CM074105.1, forward strand.
TTTACGGTATTATTTATAACGTATAAGGTTATATGCTATAATTTTACAACGTATAACGTTATATGGTATTATTTTATAACGTATAACGATATATAATATTATTTTATGACATATAACGTTATATGGTATTATTTCATAACGTATAACGATATCTAATATTAATTTATAACGTATAACGCTATATAGTATTATTTTATAACGTACAACGTTATGTAGTGTTATGTAATAACGTATAACGTATATAGTGTTACGTTATAACGTTATACAGCATTATGTAATAACGTATAAGGTTATAAGGTATTATTTTATAACGTATAACGTTATATAATACTATTTTATAACGTATAGCGTTATGTAGTGCTACTTTATAATGTATAACGTTATATTGTACTATTTTATAACGTATAACGTTACGTAGTGTTACGTCATAACGTATAACGTTATATAGTGTTACGTTATGACGTTATATAGCATTACGTTATAACGTATGACATTATACGGTATAATTTTATAGCGTATAACGTTATATGTTATTCTTTTATAACGTATAACATTATATAATATTACTCTATAACGTATAGCGTTACGTATTGTTACGATATAACGTATAACGTTATATAGTCTTACCTTATAACAATATATAGCATTACATTATAACGTATAATGTTTTACGGTATTATTTTATAACGTATAACGTTATATGGTTTTATTTTATAACGTATAACGATATATAATATTATTTTAAAACGTATAGCGTTAAGTAGTGTTACGTTATAGCCTATAACGTTATATAGTGTTACGCTATAACGTTATATAGCATTACGTTATAACGTATAACGTTTTACGGTATTATTTATAACGTATAACGTTATATGCTATAATTTTACAACGTACAACGTTATATAATATTACTCTATAACGTATAGCGTTATGTATTGTTACGTTATAACGTTTAACGTCATATAGTGTTACGTTATAACGTTATACAGCATTACGTTATAACGTATAATGTTTTACGGTAAGATTTATAACGTATAACGTTATATGCTATAATTTTACAACGTATAACGTTATATGGTATTATTTCATAACGTATAACGATATCTAATATTAATTTATAACGTATAACGCTATATAGTATTATTTTATAACGTATAACGTTATATATTATTATTTTTTAATGTATAACATTATATAGCGTCATTTTATCACGTATAACGTTATATAATGATACGTTATGACGTTACATAGCATTACGTTATAACGTATAACGTTATACGGTATTATTTTATAACGTATAAAGTTATATGGTATTATTTTATAACGTATAACGTTATATGGTATTATTTTATAACTTTTAACGTTATATAGTACTATTTTATAACGTATAACGTTACGTAGTGTTACGTTATAACGTATAACGTTATATAGTGTTACGTTATAACGTTATACAGCATTACGTTATAACGTATAATGTTTTACGGTATTATTTATAACGTATAACGTTATATGCTATAATTTTACAACGTATAACGTTATATGGCATTATTTTATAACGTATAACGATATATAATATTATTTTATGACGTATAACGTTATATGGTATTATTTCATAACGTATAACGATATCTAATATTAATTTATAACGTATAACGATATATAGTATTATTTTATAACGTACAACGTTATGTAGTGTTATGTTATAACGTATAACGTTATATAGTGTTACGTTATAACGTTATACAGCATTACGTTATAAAGTATAAGGTTATAAGGTATTATTTTATAACGTACAACGTTATGTAGTGTTATGTTATAACGTTATACAGCATTACGTTAAAACGTATAAGGTTATAAGGTATTATTTTATAACGTATAACGTTATATGGTGTTAGTTTATAACGTATAACGTTATACGGTATTATTTTATAACGTATAAAGTTATATGGTATTATTTTATAACGTATAAAGTTATATGGTAATATTTTATAACGTATAACGATATATAATATTATTTTAAAACGTACAGCGTTATGTAGTGTTACGTTATAGAATATAACGTTATATAGTGTTACGCTATAACGTTATATAGCTTTATGTTGTAACGTATAAAGTTATATCGTATTATTTTATAACGGATAACGTTATAGGGTATTATTTTATAACGTATAACGTTATAAAGTACTATTTTATAACGTGTAACGTTATGTAGTGTTATGTTATAACGTATAACGTTATATAATGATACGTTATGACGTTATATAGCATTACGTTATTACGTATAACGTTATACGGTATTATTTTATAACGTATAATGTTATATAATATTATTTTATAACGTATAACGTTATGTAGTGTTACGTTATAACGTATAAGGTTATATAGTGTGACGTTATGACGTTATATAGCATTACGCTATAACGTATAACGTTATACGGTATAATTTTAGAGCGTATAACGTTATATGTTATTATTTTATAACGTATAGCGTTATATAATATTACTCTATAACGTATAGCGTTATGTATTGTTACGTTATAACGTTTAACGTTATATAGTGTTACGTTATAACGCTATACAGCATTACGTTATAGAGTATAATGCTATACGGTATTATTTTATAACGTATAACGTTATATGGTATTATTTTATAACGTATAACGTATGTAGTGTTACGTTATAACGTATAACGTTATATAGTGTTACGTTATAACATTATATAGCATTACATTATAACATATAACGTTTTACGGTATTATTTATAACGTATAAGGTTATATGCTATAATTTTACAACGTATAACGTTATATGGTATTATTTTATAACGTATAACGATATATAATATTATTTTATGACGTATAACGTTATATGGTATTATTTCATAACGTATAACGATATCTAATATTAGTTTATTACGTGTAACGCTATATAGTATTATTTTATAACGTATAACGTTATATATTATTATTTTATAATGTATAACATTATATAGCGTTATTTTATCACGTATAACGTTATATAGTGTTACGCTATAACGTTATATAGCTTCACGTTATAACGCATAACGTTATACGGTATTATTTTATAACGTACAACGTTATGTAGTGTTATGTTATAACGTTATACAGCATTACCTTAAAACGTATAAGGTTATAAGGTATTATTTTATAACGTATAACGTTATATGGTGTTAGTTTATAACGTATAACGTTATACGGTATTATTTTATAACGTATAAAGTTATATGGTATTATTTTATAACGTATAAAGTTATATGGTAATATTTTATAACGTATAACGATATATAATATTATTTTAAAACGTACAGCGTTATGTAGTGTTACGTTATAGAATATAACGTTATATAGTGTTACGCTATAACGTTATATAGCTTTACGTTTTAACGTATAACGTTATATCGTATTATTTTATAACGGATAACGTTATAGGGTATTATTTTATAACGTATAACGTTATAAAGTACTATTTTATAACGTGTAACGTTATGTAGTGTTATGTTATAACGTATAACGTTATATAATGATACGTTATGACGTTATATAGCATTACGTTATTACGTATAACGTTATACGGTATTATTTTATAACGTATAACGTTATATAATATTATTTTATAACGTATAACGTTATGTAGTGTTACGTTATAACGTATAAGGTTATATAGTGTGACGTTATGACGTTATATAGCATTACGCTATAACGTATAACGTTATACGGTATAATTTTAGAGCGTATAACGTTATATGTTATTATTTTATAACGTATAGCGTTATATAATATTACTCTATAACGTATAGCGTTATGTATTGTTACGTTATAACGTTTAACGTTATATAGTGTTACGTTATAACGCTATACAGCATTACGTTATAGAGTATAATGCTATACGGTATTATTTTATAACGTATAACGTTATATGGTATTATTTTATAACGTATAACGTATGTAGTGTTACGTTATAACGTATAACGTTATATAGTGTTACGTTATAACATTATATAGCATTACATTATAACGTATAACGTTTTACGGTATTATTTATAACGTATAACGTTATATGCTATAATTTTACAACGTATAACGTTATATGGTATTATTTTATAACGTATAACGATATATAATACTATTTTATGACGTATAACTTTATATGGTATTATTTCATAACGTATAACGATATCTAATATTAATTTATAACGTATAACGCTATATAGTATTATTTTATAACGTACAATGTTATGTAGCGTTATGTTATAACGTATAACGTTATATAGTGTTACGTTATAACGTTATACAGCATTACGTAATAACGTATAATGTTATAAGGTATTATTTTATAACGTACAACGTTATATAGTGTTACGTTATAACGTTATACAGCATTACGTTATAACGTATAATGTTATACGGTATTATTTTATAACGTATAACGTTATATAGTAGTATTTTATAACGTATAACGTTATATATTATTATATTATAACGTATAACGTTATGTGGAGTTACCTTATAACGTATAACGTTACATAGTGTTACGTTATAACGTTATATAGCATTACGTTATAACGTATAATGTTTTACGGTATTATTTTATATCGTATAACGTTATATAGTAGTATTTTATAACTTACAACGTTATATAATATTACTCTATAACGTATAGCGTTATGTATTGTTACGTTATAACGTTTAACGTTATATAGTGTTACGTTATAACATTATATAGCATTACATTATAACGTATAATGTTTTACGGTATTATTTATAACGTATAACGTTATATGCTATAATTTTACAACGTATAACGTTATATGGTATTATTTTATAACGTGTAACGATATATAATATTATTTTATGACGTATAACGTTATATGGCATTATTTCATAATATAACGATATCTAATATTAATTTATAACGTATAACGCTATATAGTATTATTTTATAACGTACAACTTTATGTAGTGTTATGTTATAACGTATAACGTTATATAGTGTTACGTTATAACGTTATACAGCATTACGTTATAACGTATAATGTTATAAGGTATTATTTTATAACGTATAACGTTATATGGTATTATTTTATAACGTATAACGTTATATGGTAATATTTTATAACGTATAACGATATATAATATTATTTTAAAACGTACAGCGTTATGTAGTGTTACGTTATAGAATATAACGTTATATAGTGTTACGCTATAACGTTATATAGCTTTACGTTTTAACGTATAACGTTATATCGTATTATTTTATAACGGATAACGTTATAGGGTATTATTTTATAACGTATAACGTTATAAAGTACTATTTTATAACGTGTAACGTTATGTAGTGTTATGTTATAACGTATAACGTTATATAATGATACGTTATGACGTTATATAGCATTACGTTATTACGTATAACGTTATACGGTATTATTTTATAACGTATAACGTTATATAATATTATTTTATAACGTATAACGTTATGTAGTGTTACGTTATAACGTATAAGGTTATATAGTGTGACGTTATGACGTTATATAGCATTACGTTATAACGTATAACGTTATACGGTATAATTTTAGAGCGTATAACGTTATATGTTATTATTTTATAACGTATAGCGTTATATAATATTACTCTATAACGTATAGCGTTATGTACTGTTACGTTATAACGTTTAACGTTATATAGTGTTACGTTATAACGCTATACAGCATTACGTTATAGAGTATAATGCTATACGGTATTATTTTATAACGTATAACGTTATATGGTATTATTTTATAACGTATAACGTATGTAGTGTTACGTTATAACGTATAACGTTATATAGTGTTACGTTATAACATTATATAGCATTACATTATAACGTATAACGTTTTACGGTATTATTTATAACGTATAAGGCTATATGCTATAATTTTACAACGTATAACGTTATATGGTATTATTTTATAACGTATAACGATATATAATATTATTTTATGACGTATAACGTTATATAGTATTATTTCATAACGTATAACGATATCTAATATTAATTTATAACGTATAACGCTATATAGTATTATTTTATAACGTACAACGTTATGTAGTGTTATGTAATAACGTATAACGTATATAGTGTTACGTTATAACGTTATACAGCATTACGTTACAACGTATAATGTTATAAGGTATTATTTTATAACGTATAACGTTATATGGTATTATTTTATAACGTATAACGTTATATGGTAATATTTTATAACGTATAACGATATATAATATTATTTTAAAACGTACAGCGTTATGTAGTGTTACGTTATAGAATATAACGTTATATAGTGTTACGCTATAACGTTATATAGCTTTACGTTATAACGCATAACGTTATACGGTATTATTTTATAACGTACAACGTTATATAGTATTATTTTATAACGTATAACGTTATATATTACTATTTTATAATGTATAACATTATATAGCGTTATTTTATCACGTATAACGTTATATAATGATACGTTATGACGTTATATAGCATTACGTTATAACGTATAACGTTATACGGTATTATTTTATAACGTATAAAGTTATATGGTATTATTTTATAACGTATAACGTTATATGGTATTATTTTATAACTTTTAACGTTATATAGTACTATTTTATAACGTATAACGTAGTGTTACGTTATAGCCTATAACGTTATATAGTGTTACGCTATAACGTTATATATCTTTACGTTATAACGTATACCGTTATATGGTATTATTTTATAACGTATAACGTTATAGGGTATTATTTTATAACGGATAACGTTATAAAGTACTATTTTATACCGTATAACGTTACGTAGCGTTACGTCATAACGTATAACGTCATATAGTGTTACGTTATAACGTTATACAGCATTACGTGATAACGTATAATGTTATACGGTAATATTTCATAACGTATAACGTTATATAGTAGTATTTTATAACGTATAACGTTATATAATATTATTTTATGACGTATGGCGTTATGTAGTGTTACGTTATAACGTATAACGTTATATAGTGTTACGTTATGACGTTATATAGCATTACGTTATAACGTATGACGTTATAAGGTATAATTTTATAGCGTATAACGTTATATGTTATTCTTTTATAACGTATAACGTTATATAGTATTATTTTATAACGTACAACGTTATGTAGTGTTATGTTATAACGTATAACGTTATATAGTGTTACGTTATAACGTTATACAGCATTATGTTATAACGTATAATGTTATAAGGCATTATTTTATAACGTATAACGTTATATAATACTATTTTATAACGTATAGCGTTATGTAGTGTTACTTTATAATGTATAACGTTATATAGTGTTACGTTATAACGTTATACAGCATTACGTTATAACGTATAATGTTATAAGGTATTATTTTATAACGTATAACGTTATATGGTGTTATTTTATAACGTATAACGTTATATGGTATTATTCTATAACGTATAACGTTATAGGGTATTATTTTATAACGTATAACGTTATATAGTACTATTTTATAACGTATAACGTTACGTAGTGTTACGTCATAACGTATAACGTTATATAGTGTTACGTTATGACGTTATATAGCATTACGTTATAACGTATAATGTTTTACGGTATTATTTTATAAAGTATAACGTTATATGGTTTTATTTTATAACGTATAACGATATATAATATTATTTTAAAACGTATAGCGTTAAGTAGTGTTACGTTATAGCCTATAACGTTATATAGTGTTACGCTATAACGTTATATAGCATTACGTTATAACGTATAACGTCACACGGTATTATTTTATAACGTATAACGTTATATGTTATTATTTTACAACGTACAACGTTATATAATATTACTCTATAGCGTATAGCGTTATGTATTGTTACGTTATAACGTTTAACGTTATATAGTGTTACGTTATAACGTTATACAGCATTACGTTATAACGTATAATGTTTTACGGTAAGATTTATAACGTATAACGTTATATGCTATAATTTTACAACGTATAACGTTATATGGTATTATTTCATAACGTATAACGATATCTAATATTAATTTATAACGTATAACGCTATATAGTATTATTTTATAACGTATAACGTTATATATTATTATTTTATAATGTATAACATTATATAGCGTCATTTTATCACGTATAACGTTATATAATGATACGTTATGACGTTACATAGCATTACGTTATAACGTATAACGTTATACGGTATTATTTTATAACGTATAAAGTTATATGGTATTATTTTATAACGTATAACGTTATATGGTATTATTTTATAACTTTTAACGTTATATAGTACTATTTTATAACGTATAACGTTACGTAGTGTTACGTTATAACGTATAACGTTATATAGTGTTACGTTATAACGTTATACAGCATTACCTTATAACGTATAATTTTATACGTTATTATTTTATAACATACAACGTTATATAGTAGTATTTTATAACGTATAACGTTATATATTATTATATTATAACGTATAACGATATATAATATTATTTTATGACGTATAAAGTTATATGGTATTATTTCATAACGTATAACGATATATAATATTATTTTAAAACGTATAGCGTTATGTATTGTTACGTTATAAAGTTTAACTATATATCTAATGTTACGTTATAACGTTATACAGCATTACGTTATAACGTATAATGTTATACGGTATAATTTTATAACGTATAACGTTATATAGTAGTATTTTATAACGTATAACGTTATATATTATTATATTATAACGTATAACGTTATGTGGAGTTACCTTATAACGTATAACGTTACATAGTGTTACGTTATAACGTTATATAGCATTACGTTATAACGTATAATGTTTTACGGTATTATTTTATAACGTATAACGTTATATAGTAGTATTTTATAACTTACAACGTTATATAATATTACTCTATAACGTATAGCGTTATGTATTGTTACGTTATAACGTTTAACGTTATATAGTGTTACGTTATAACATTATATAGCATTACATTATAACGTATAATGTTTTACGGTATTATTTATAACGTATAACGTTATATGCTATAATTTTACAACGTATAACGTTATATGGTATTATTTTATAACGTGTAACGATATATAATATTATTTTATGACGTATAACGTTATATGGCATTATTTCATAATATAACGATATCTAATATTAAATTATAACGTATAACGCTATATAGTATTATTTTATAACGTACAACTTTATGTAGTGTTATGTTATAACGTATAACGTTATATAGTGTTACGTTATAACGTTATACAGCATTACGTTATAACGTATAATGTTATAAGGTATTATTTTATAACGTATAACGTTATATGGTATTATTTTATAACGTATAACGTTATATGGTAATATTTTATAACGTATAACGATATATAATATTATTTTAAAACGTACAGCGTTATGTAGTGTTACGTTATAGAATATAACGTTATATAATGATACGTTATGACGTTATATAGCATTACGTTATTACGTATAACGTTATACGGTATTATTTTATAACGTATAACGTTATATAATATTATTTTATAACGTATAACGTTATGTAGTGTTACGTTATAACGTATAAGGTTATATAGTGTGACGTTATGACGTTATATAGCATTACGTTATAACGTATAACGTTATACGGTATAATTTTAGAGCGTATAACGTTATATGTTATTATTTTATAACGTATAGCGTTATATAATATTACTCTATAACGTATAGCGTTATGTATTGTTACGTTATAACGTTTAACGTTATATAGTGTTACGTTATAACGCTATACAGCATTACGTTATAGAGTATAATGCTATACGGTATTATTTTATAACGTATAACGTTATATGGTATTATTTTATAACGTATAACGTATGTAGTGTTACGTTATAACGTATAACGTTATATAGTGTTACGTTATAACATTATATAGCTTTACGTTATAACATATAACGTTTTACGGTATTATTTATAACGTATAAGGTTATATGCTATAATTTTACAACGTATAACGTTATATGGTATTATTTTATAACGTATAACGATATATAATATTATTTTATGACGTATAACGTTATATGGTATTATTTCATAACGTATAACGATATCTAATATTAGTTTATAACGTGTAACGCTATATAGTATTATTTTATAACGTATAACGTTATATATTATTATTTTATAATGTATAACATTATATAGCGTTATTTTATCACGTATAACGTTATATAGTGTTACGCTATAACGTTATATAGCTTTACGTTATAACGCATAACGTTATACGGTATTATTTTATAACGTACAACGTTATATAGTATTATTTTATAACGTATAACGTTATATATTACTATTTTATAATGTATAACATTATATAGCGTTATTTTATCACGTATAACGTTATATAATGATACGTTATGACGTTATATAGCATTACGTTATAACGTATAACGTTATACGGTATTATTTTATAACGTATAAAGTTATATGGTATTATTTTATAACGTATAACGTTATATGGTATTATTTTATAACTTTTACCGTTATATAGTACTATTTTATAACGTATAACGTAGTGTTACGTTATAGCCTATAACGTTATATAGTGTTACGCTATAACGTTATATATCTTTACGTTATAACGTATACCGTTATATGGTATTATTTTATAACGTATAACGTTATAGGGTATTATTTTATAACGTATAACGCTATAAAGTACTATTTTATACCGTATAACGTTACGTAGTGTTACGTCATAACGTATAACGTCATATAGTGTTACGTTATAACGTTATACAGCATTACGTGATAACGTATAATGTTATACGGTACTATTTCATAACGTATAACGTTATATAGTAGTATTTTATAACGTATAACGTTATATAATATTATTTTATCACGTATGGCGTTATGTAGTGTTACGTTATAACGTATAACGTTATATAGTGTTACGTTATGACGTTATATAGCATTACGTTATAACGTATGACGTTATAAGGTATAATTTTATAGCGTATAACGTTATATGTTATTCTTTTATAACGTATAACGTTATATAGTATTATTTTATAACGTACAACGTTATGTAGTGTTATGTTATAACGTATAACGTTATATAGTGTTACGTTATAACGTTATACAGCATTATGTTATAACGTATAATGTTATAAGGCATTATTTTATAACGTATAACGTTATATAATACTATTTTATAACGTATAGCGTTATGTAGTGTTACTTTATAATGTATAACGTTATATAGTGTTACGTTATAACGTTATACAGCATTACGTTATAACGTATAATGTTATAAGGTATTATTTTATAACGTATAACGTTATATGGTGTTATTTTATAACGTATAACGTTATATGGTATTATTCTATAACGTATAACGTTATAGGGTATTATTTTATAACGTATAACGTTATATAGTACTATTTTATAACGTATAACGTTACGTAGTGTTACGTCATAACGTATAACGTTATATAGTGTTACGTTATGACGTTATATAGCATTACGTTATAACGCATAATGTTTTACGGTATTATATTATAAAGTATAACGTTATATGGTTTTATTTTATAACGTATAACGATATATAATATTATTTTAAAACGTATAGCGTTAAGTAGTGTTACGTTATAGCCTATAACGTTATATAGTGTTACGCTATAACGTTATATAGCATTACGTTATAACGTATAACGTCACACGGTATTATTTTATAACGTATAACGTTATATGTTATTATTTTACAACGTACAACGTTATATAATATTACTCTATAGCGTAGAGCGTTATGTATTGTTACGTTATAACGTTTAACGTTATATAGTGTTACGTTATAACGTTATACAGCATTACGTTATAACGTATAATGTTTTACGGTAAGATTTATAACGTATAACGTTATATGCTATAATTTTACAACGTATAACGTTATATGGTATTATTTCATAACGTATAACGATATCTAATATTAATTTATAACGTATAACGCTATAAATATAACGCTATTTTATAACGTATAACGTTATATATTATTATTTTATAATGTATAACATTATATAGCGTCATTTTATCACGTATAACGTTATATAATGATACGTTATGACGTTACATAGCATTACGTTATAACGTATAACGTTATACGGTATTATTTTATAACGTATAAAGTTATATGGTATTATTTTATAACGTATAACGTTATATGGTATTATTTTATAACTTTTAACGTTATATAGTACTATTTTATAACGTATAACGTTACGTAGTGTTACGTTATAACGTATAACGTTATATAGTGTTACGTTATAACGTTATACAGCATTACCTTATAACGTATAATTTTATACGTTATTATTTTATAACATATAACGTTATATAGTAGTATTTTATAACGTATAACGTTATATATTATTATATTATAACGTATAACGATATATAATATTATTTTATGACGTATAACGTTATATGGTATTATTTCATAACGTATAACGATATCTAATATTAGTTTATAACGTGTAACGCTATATAGTATTATTTTATAACGTATAACGTTATATATTATTATTTTATAATGTATAACATTATATAGCGTTATTTTATCACGTATAACGTTATATAGTGTTACGCTATAACGTTATATAGCTTTACGTTATAACGCATAACGTTATACGGTATTATTTTATAACGTACAACGTTATGTAGTGTTATGTTATAACGTTATACAGCATTACGTTAAAACGTATAAGGTTATAAGGTATTATTTTATAACGTATAACGTTATATGGTGTTAGTTTATAACGTATAACGTTATACGGTATTATTTTATAACGTATAAAGTTATATGGTATTATTTTATAACGTATAAAGTTATATGGTAATATTTTATAACGTATAACGATATATAATATTATTTTAAAACGTACAGCGTTATGTAGTGTTACGTTATAGAATATAACGTTATATAATGATACGTTATGACGTTATATAGCATTACGTTATTACGTATAACGTTATACGGTATTATTTTATAACGTATAACGTTATATAATATTATTTTATAACGTATAACGTTATGTAGTGTTACGTTATAACGTATAAGGTTATATAGTGTGACGTTATGACGTTATATAGCATTACGTTATAACGTATAACGTTATACGGTATAATTTTAGAGCGTATAACGTTATATGTTATTATTTTATAACGTATAGCGTTATATAATATTACTCTATAACGTATAGCGTTATGTACTGTTACGTTATAACGTTTAACGTTATATAGTGTTACGTTATAACGCTATACAGCATTACGTTATAGAGTATAATGCTATACGGTATTATTTTATAACGTATAACGTTATATGGTATTATTTTATAACGTATAACGATATATAATATTATTTTATGACGTATAACGTTATATAGTATTATTTCATAACGTATAACGATATCTAATATTAATTTATAACGTATAACGCTATATAGTATTATTTTATAACGTACAACGTTATGTAGTGTTATGTAATAACGTATAACGTATATACTGTTACGTTATAACGTTATACAGCATTACGTTATAACGTATAATGTTATAAGGTATTATTTTATAACGTATAACGTTATATGGTATTATTTTATAACGTATAACGTTATATGGTAATATTTTATAACGTATAACGATATATAATATTATTTTAAAACGTACAGCGTTATGTAGTGTTACGTTATAGAATATAACGTTATATAGTGTTACGCTATAACGTTATATAGCTTTACGTTATAACGCATAACGTTATACGGTATTATTTTATAACGTACAACGTTATATAGTATTATTTTATAACGTATAACGTTATATATTACTATTTTATAATGTATAACATTATATAGCGTTATTTTATCACGTATAACGTTATATAATGATACGTTATGACGTTATATAGCATTACGTTATAACGTATAACGTTATACGGTATTATTTTATAACGTATAAAGTTATATGGTATTATTTTATAACGTATAACGTTATATGGTATTATTTTATAACTTTTAACGTTATATAGTACTATTTTATAACGTATAACGTAGTGTTACGTTATAGCCTATAACGTTATATAGTGTTACGCTATAACGTTATATATCTTTACGTTATAACGTATACCGTTATATGGTATTATTTTATAACGTATAACGTTATAGGGTATTATTTTATAACGGATAACGTTATAAAGTACTATTTTATACCGTATAACGTTACGTAGTGTTACGTCATAACGTATAACGTCATATAGTGTTACGTTATAACGTTGTACAGCATTACGTGATAACGTATAATGTTATACGGTACTATTTCATAACGTATAACGTTATATAGTAGTATTTTATAACGTATAACGTTATATAATATTATTTTATGACGTATGGCGTTATGTAGTGTTACGTTATAACGTATAACGTTATATAGTGTTACGTTATGACGTTATATAGCATTACGTTATAACGTATGACGTTATAAGGTATAATTTTATAGCGTATAACGTTATATGTTATTCTTTTATAACGTATAACGTTATATAGTATTATTTTATAACGTACAACGTTATGTAGTATTATGTTATAACGTATAACGTTATATAGTGTTACGTTATAACGTTATACAGCATTATGTTATAACGTATAATGTTATAAGGCATTATTTTATAACATATAACGTTATATAATACTATTTTATAACGTATAGCGTTATGTAGTGTTACTTTATAATGCATAACGTTATATAGTGTTACGTTATAACGTTATACAGCATTACGTTATAACGTATAATGTTATAAGGTATTATTTTATAACGTATAACGTTATATGGTGTTATTTTATAACGTATAACGTTATATGGTATTATTCTATAACGTATAACGTTATAGGGTATTATTTTATAACGTATAACGTTATATAGTACTATTTTATAACGTATAACGTTACGTAGTGTTACGTCATAACGTATAACGTTATATAGTGTTACGTTATGACGTTATATAGCATTACGTTATAACGTATAATGTTTTACGGTATTATTTTATAAAGTATAACGTTATATGGTTTTATTTTATAACGTATAACGATATATAATATTATTTTAAAACGTATAGCGTTAAGTAGTGTTACGTTATAGCCTATAACGTTATATAGTGTTACGCTATAACGTTATATAGCATTACGTTATAACGTATAACGTCACACGGTATTATTTTATAACGTATAACGTTATATGTTATTATTTTACAACGTACAACGTTATATAATATTACTCTATAGCGTATAGCGTTATGTATTGTTACGTTATAACGTTTAACGTTATATAGTGTTACGTTATAACGTTATACAGCATTACGTTATAACGTATAATGTTTTACGGTAAGATTTATAACGTATAACGTTATATGCTATAATTTTACAACGTATAACGTTATATGGTATTATTTCATAACGTATAACGATATCTAATATTAATTTATAACGTATAACGCTATATAGTATTATTTTATAACGTATAACGTTATATGCTATAATTTTACAACGTATAACGTTATATGGTATTATTTTATAACGTGTAACGATATATAATATTATTTTATGACGTATAACGTTATATGGCATTATTTCATAATATAACGATATCTAATATTAAATTATAACGTATAACGCTATATAGTATTATTTTATAACGTACAACTTTATGTAGTGTTATGTTATAACGTATAACGTTATATAGTGTTACGTTATAACGTTATACAGCATTACGTTATAACGTATAATGTTATAAGGTATTATTTTATAACGTATAACGTTATATGGTATTATTTTATAACGTATAACGTTATATGGTATTATTCTATAACTTATAACGTTATAGGGTATTATTTTATAACGTATAACGTTATATAGTACTATTTTATAACGTATAACGTTACGTAGTGTTACGTCATAACGTATAACGTTATATAGTGTTACGTTATGACGTTATATAGCATTACGTTATAACGTATAATGTTTTACGGTATTATTTTATAAAGTATAACGTTATATGGTTTTATTTTATAACGTATAACGATATATAATATTATTTTAAAACGTGTAGCGTTAAGTAGTGTTACGTTATAGCCTATAACGTTATATAGTGTTACGCTATAACGTTATATAGCATTACGTTATAACGTATAACGTCACACGGTATTATTTTATAACGTATAACGTTATATGTTATTATTTTACAACGTACAACGTTATATAATATTACTCTATAGCGTATAGCGTTATGTATTGTTACGTTATAACGTTTAACGTTATATAGTGTTACGTTATAACGTTATACAGCATTACGTTATAACGTATAATGTTTTACGGTAAGATTTATAACGTATAACGTTATATGCTATAATTTTACAACGTATAACGTTATATGGTATTATTTCATAACGTATAACGATATCTAATATTAATTTATAACGTATAACGCTATATATATAACGCTATTTTATAACGTATAACGTTATATATTATTATTTTATAATGTATAACATTATATAGCGTCATTTTATCACGTATAACGTTATATAATGATACGTTATGACGTTACATTGCATTACGTTATAACGTATAACGTTATACGGTATTATTTTATAACGTACAAAGTTATATGGTATTATTTTATAACGTATAACGTTATATGGTATTATTTTATAACTTTTAACGTTATATAGTACTATTTTATAACGTATAACGTTACGTAGTGTTACGTTATAACGTATAACGTTATATAGTGTTACGTTATAACGTTATACAGCATTACCTTATAACGTATAATTTTATACGTTATTATTTTATAACATATAACGTTATATAGTAGTATTTTATAACGTATAACGTTATATATTATTATATTATAACGTATAACGATATATAATATTATTTTATGACGTATAACGTTATATGGTATTATTTCATAACGTATAACGATATCTAATATTAGTTTATAACGTGTAACGCTATATAGTATTATTTTATAACGTATAACGTTATATATTATTATTTTATAATGTATAACATTATATAGCGTTATTTTATCACGTATAACGTTATATAGTGTTACGCTATAACGTTATATAGCTTTACGTTATAACGCATAACGTTATACGGTATTATTTTATAACGTACAACGTTATGTAGTGTTATGTTATAACGTTATACAGCATTACGTTAAAACGTATAAGGTTATAAGGTATTATTTTATAACGTATAACGTTATATGGTGTTAGTTTATAACGTATAACGTTATACGGTATTATTTTATAACGTATAAAGTTATATGGTATTATTTTATAACGTATAAAGTTATATGGTAATATTTTATAACGTATAACGATATATAATATTATTTTAAAACGTACAGCGTTATGTAGTGTTACGTTATAGAATATAACGTTATATAATGATACGTTATGACGTTATATAGCATTACGTTATTACGTATAACGTTATACGGTATTATTTTATAACGTATAACGTTATATAATATTATTTTATAACGTATAACGTTATGTAGTGTTACGTTATAACGTATAAGGTTAGATAGTGTGACGTTATGACGTTATATAGCATTACGTTATAACGTATAACGTTATACGGTATAATTTTAGAGCGTATAACGTTATATGTTATTATTTTATAACGTATAGCGTTATATAATATTACTCTATAACGTATAGCGTTATGTATTGTTACGTTATAACGTTTAACGTTATATAGTGTTACGTTATAACGCTATACAGCATTACGTTATAGAGTATAATGCTATACGGTATTATTTTATAACGTATAACGTTATATGGTATTATTTTATAACGTATAACGTATGTAGTGTTACGTTATAACGTATAACGTTATATAGTGTTACGTTATAACATTATATAGCTTTACATTATAACATATAACGTTTTACGGTATTATTTATAACGTATAAGGTTATATGCTATAATTTTACAACGTATAACGTTATATGGTATTATTTTATAACGTATAACGATATATAATATTATTTTATGACGTATAACGTTATATGGTATTATTTCATAACGTATAACGATATCTAATATTAGTTTATAACGTGTAACGCTATATAGTATTATTTTATAACGTATAACGTTATATATTATTATTTTATAATGTATAACATTATATAGCGTTATTTTATCACGTATAACGTTATATAGTGTTACGCTATAACGTTATATAGCTTTACGTTATAACGCATAACGTTATACGGTATTATTTTATAACGTACAACGTTATATAGTATTATTTTATAACGTATAACGTTATATATTACTATTTTATAATGTATAACATTATATAGCGTTATTTTATCACGTATAACGTTATATAATGATACGTTATGACGTTATATAGCATTACGTTATAACGTATAACGTTATACGGTATTATTTTATAACGTATAAAGTTATATGGTATTATTTTATAACGTATAACGTTATATGGTATTAATTTCTAACTTTTAACGTTATATAGTACTATTTTATAACGTATAACGTAGTGTTACGTTATAGCCTATAACGTTATATAGTGTTACGCTATAACGTTATATATCTTTACGTTATAACGTATACCGTTATATGGTATTATTTTATAACGTATAACGTTATAGGGTATTATTTTATAACGTATAACGCTATAAAGTACTATTTTATACCGTATAACGTTACGTAGTGTTACGTCATAACGTATAACGTCATATAGTGTTACGTTATAACGTTATACAGCATTACGTGATAACGTATAATGTTATACGGTACTATTTCATAACGTATAACGTTATACAGTAGTATTTTATAACGTATAACGTTATATAATATTATTTTATGACGTATGGCGTTATGTAGTGTTACGTTATAACGTATAACGTTATATAGTGTTACGTTATGACGTTATATAGCATTACGTTATAACGTATGACGTTATAAGGTATAATTTTATAGCGTATAACGTTATATGTTATTCTTTTATAACGTATAACGTTATATAGTATTATTTTATAACGTACAACGTTATGTAGTGTTATGTTATAACGTATAACGTTATATAGTGTTACGTTATAACGTTATACAGCATTATGTTATAACGTATAATGTTATAAGGCATTATTTTATAACGTATAACGTTATATAATACTATTTTATAACGTATAGCGTTATGTAGTGTTACTTTATAATGTATAACGTTATATAGTGTTACGTTATAACGTTATACAGCATTACGTTATAACGTATAATGTTATACGGTATAATTTTAGAGCGTATAACGTTATATGTTATTATTTTATAACGTATAGCGTTATATAATATTACTCTATAACGTATAGCGTTATGTATTGTTACGTTATAACGTTTAACGTTATATAGTGTTACGTTATAACGCTATACAGCATTACGTTATAGAGTATAATGCTATACGGTATTATTTTATAACGTATAACGTTATATGGTATTATTTTATAACGTATAACGTATGTAGTGTTACGTTATAACGTATAACGTTATATAGTGTTACGTTATAACATTATATAGCTTTACATTATAACATATAACGTTTTACGGTATTATTTATAACGTATAAGGTTATATGCTATAATTTTACAACGTATAACGTTATATGGTATTATTTTATAACGTATAACGATATATAATATTATTTTATGACGTATAACGTTATATGGTATTATTTCATAACGTATAACGATATCTAATATTAGTTTATAACGTGTAACGCTATATAGTATTATTTTATAACGTATAACGTTATATATTATTATTTTATAATGTATAACATTATATAGCGTTATTTTATCACGTATAACGTTATATAGTGTTACGCTATAACGTTATACAGCATTACGTTAAAACGTATAAGGTTATAAGGTATTATTTTATAACGTATAACGTTATATGGTGTTAGTTTATAACGTATAACGTTATACGGTATTATTTTATAACGTATAAAGTTATATGGTATTATTTTATATCGTATAAAGTTATATGGTAATATTTTATAACGTATAACGATATATAATATTATTTTAAAACGTACAGCGTTATGTAGTGTTACGTTATAGAATATAACGTTATATAGTGTTACGCTATAACGTTATATAGCTTTACGTTTTAACGTATAACGTTATATCGTATTATTTTATAACGGATAACGTTATAGGGTATTATTTTATAACGTATAACGTTATAAAGTACTATTTTATAACGTGTAACGTTATGTAGTGTTATGTTATAACGTATAACGTTATATAATGATACGTTATGACGTTATATAGCATTACGTTATTACGTATAACGTTATACGGTATTATTTTATAACGTATAACGTTATATAATATTATTTTATAACGTATAACGTTATGTAGTGTTACGTTATAACGTATAAGGTTATATAGTGTGACGTTATGACGTTATATAGCATTACGCTATAACGTATAACGTTATACGGTATAATTTTAGAGCGTATAACGTTATATGTTATTATTTTATAACGTATAGCGTTATATAATATTACTCTATAACGTATAGTGTTATGTATTGTTACGTTATAACGTTTAACGTTATATAGTGTTACGTTATAACGCTATACAGCATTACGTTATAGAGTATAATGCTATACGGTATTATTTTATAACGTATAACGTTATATGGTATTATTTTATAACGTATAACGTATGTAGTGTTACGTTATAACGTATAACGTTATATAGTGTTACGTTATAACATTATATAGCATTACATTATAACGTATAACGTTTTACGGTATTATTTATAACGTATAACGTTATATGCTATAATTTTACAACGTATAACGTTATATGGTATTATTTTATAACGTATAACGATATATAATACTATTTTATGACGTATAACTTTATATGGTATTATTTCATAACGTATAACGATATCTAATATTAATTTATAACGTATAACGCTATATAGTATTATTTTATAACGTACAATGTTATGTAGCGTTATGTTATAACGTATAACGTTATATAGTGTTACGTTATAACGTTATACAGCATTACGTAATAACGTATAAGGTTATAAGGTATTATTTTATAACGTATAAAGTTATATGGTATTATTTAATAACGTATAACGTTATATGGTATTATTTTATAACTTTTAACGTTATATAGTACTATTTTATAACGTATAACGTTACGTAGTGTTACGTTATAACGTATACCGTTATATAGTGTTACGTTATAACGTTATACAGCATTACGTTATAACGTATAATGTTATACGGTATTATTTTATAACGTATAACGTTATATAGTAGTATTTTATAACGTATAACGTTATATATTATTATATTATAACGTATAACGTTATGTGGAGTTACCTTATAACGTATAACGTTACATAGTGTTACGTTATAACGTTATATAGCATTACGTTATAACGTATAATGTTTTACGGTATTATTTTATATCGTATAACGTTATATAGTAGTATTTTATAACTTACAACGTTATATAATATTACTCTATAACGTATAGCGTTATGTATTGTTACGTTATAACGTTTAACGTTATATAGTTTTACGTTATAACGTATAACGTTATATAGTGTTACGTTATAACGTTATACAGCATTACCTTATAACGTATAATTTTATACGTTATTATTTTATAACATATAACGTTATATAGTAGTATTTTATAACGTGTAACGATATATAATATTATTTTATGACGTATAACGTTATATGGCATTATTTCATAGTATAACGATATCTAATATTAATTTATAACGTATAACGCTATATAGTATTATTTTATAACGTATAACGTTATATATTATTATTTTATAATGTATAACATTATATAGCGTCATTTTATCACGTATAACGTTATATAATGATACGTTATGACGTTACATAGCATTACGTTATAACGTATAACGTTATACGGTATTATTTTATAACGTATAAAGTTATATGGTATTATTTTATAACGTATAACATTATATGGTATTATTTTATAACTTTTAACGTTATATAGTACTATTTTATAACGTATAACGTTACGTAGTGTTACGTTATAACGTATAACGTTATATAGTGTTACGTTATAACGTATAACGTTATATAGTGTTACGTTATAACGTTATACAGCATTACCTTATAACGTATAATTTTATACGTTATTATTTTATAACATATAACGTTATATAGTAGTATTTTATAACGTATAACGTTATATATTATTATATTATAACGTATAACGATATATAATATTATTTTATGACGTATAACGTTATATGGTATTATTTCATAACGTATAACGATATATAATATTATTTTAAAACGTATAGCGTTATGTATTGTTACGTTATAAAGTTTAACTATATATCTAATGTTACGTTATAACGTTATACAGCATTACGTTATAACGTATAATGTTATACGGTATAATTTTATAACGTATAACGTTATATAGTAGTATTTTATAACGTATAACGTTATATATTATTATATTATAACGTATAACGTTATGTGGAGTTACCTTATAACGTATAACGTTACATAGTGTTACGTTATAACGTTATATAGCATTACGTTATAACGTATAATGTTTTACGGTATTATTTTATAACGTATAACGTTATATAGTAGTATTTTATAACTTACAACGTTATATAATATTACTCTATAACGTATAGCGTTATGTATTGTTACGTTATAACGTTTAACGTTATATAGTGTTACGTTATAACATTATATAGCATTACATTATAACGTATAATGTTTTACGGTATTATTTATAACGTATAACGTTATATGCTATAATTTTACAACGTATAACGTTATATGGTATTATTTTATAACGTGTAACGATATATAATATTATTTTATGACGTATAACGTTATATGGCATTATTTCATAATATAACGATATCTAATATTAAATTATAACGTATAACGCTATATAGTATTATTTTATAACGTACAACTTTATGTAGTGTTATGTTATAACGTATAACGTTATATAGTGTTACGTTATAACGTTATACAGCATTACGTTATAACGTATAATGTTATAAGGTATTATTTTATAACGTATAACGCTATATGGTATTATTTTATAACGTATAACGTTATATGGTAATATTTTATAACGTATAACGATATATAATATTATTTTAAAACGTACAGCGTTATGTAGTGTTACGTTATAGAATATAACGTTATATAATGATACGTTATGACGTTATATAGCATTACGTTATTACGTATAACGTTATACGGTATTATTTTATAACGTATAACGTTATATAATATTATTTTATAACGTATAACGTTATGTAGTGTTACGTTATAACGTATAAGGTTATATAGTGTGACGTTATGACGTTATATAGCATTACGTTATAACGTATAACGTTATACGGTATAATTTTAGAGCGTATAACGTTATATGTTATTATTTTATAACGTATAGCGTTATATAATATTACTCTATAACGTATAGCGTTATGTATTGTTACGTTATAACGTTTAACGTTATATAGTGTTACGTTATAACGCTATACAGCATTACGTTATAGAGTATAATGCTATACGGTATTATTTTATAACGTATAACGTTATATGGTATTATTTTATAACGTATAACATATGTAGTGTTACGTTATAACGTATAACGTTATATAGTGTTACGTTATAACATTATATAGCTTTACATTAAAACATATAACGTTTTACGGTATTATTTATAACGTATAAGGTTATATGCTATAATTTTACAACGTATAACGTTATATGGTATTATTTTATAACGTATAACGATATATAATATTATTTTATGACGTATAACGTTATATGGTATTATTTCATAACGTATAACGATATCTAATATTAGTTTATAACGTGTAACGCTATATAGTATTATTTTATAACGTATAACGTTATATATTATTATTTTATAATGTATAACATTATATAGCGTTATTTTATCACGTATAACGTTATATAGTGTTACGCTATAACGTTATATAGCTTTACGTTATAACGCATAACGTTATACGGTATTATTTTATAACGTACAACGTTATATAGTATTATTTTATAACGTATAACGTTATATATTACTATTTTATAATGTATAACATTATATAGCGTTATTTTATCACGTATAACGTTATATAATGATACGTTATGACGTTATATAGCATTACGTTATAACGTATATCGTTATACGGTATTATTTTATAACGTATAAAGTTATATGGTATTATTTTATAACGTATAACGTTATATGGTATTATTTTATAACTTTTAACGTTATATAGTACTATTTTATAACGTATAACGTAGTGTTACGTTATAGCCTATAACGTTATATAGTGTTACGCTATAACGTTATATATCTTTACGTTATAACGTATACCGTTATATGGTATTATTTTATAACGTATAACGTTATAGGGTATTATTTTATAACGTATAACGCTATAAAGTACTATTTTATACCGTATAACGTTACGTAGTGTTACGTCATAACGTATAACGTCATATAGTGTTACGTTATAACGTTATACAGCATTACGTGATAACGTATAATGTTATACGGTACTATTTCATAACGTATAACGTTATATAGTAGTATTTTATAACGTATAACGTTATATAATATTATTTTATGACGTATGGCGTTATGTAGTGTTACGTTATAACGTATAACGTTATATAGTGTTACGTTATGACGTTATATAGCATTACGTTATAACGTATGACGTTATAAGGTATAATTTTATAGCGTATAACGTTATATGTTATTCTTTTATAACGTATAACGTTATATAGTATTATTTTATAACGTACAACGTTATGTAGTGTTATGTTATAACGTATAACGTTATATAGTGTTACGTTATAACGTTATACAGCATTATGTTATAACGTATAATGTTATAAGGCATTATTTTATAACGTATAACGTTATATAATACTATTTTATAACGTATAGCGTTATGTAGTGTTACTTTATAATGTATAACGTTATATAGTGTTACGTTATAACGTTATACAGCATTACGTTATAACGTATAATGTTATAAGGTATTATTTTATAACGTATAACGTTATATGGTGTTATTTTATAACGTATAACGTTATATGGTATTATTCTATAACGTATAACGTTATAGGGTATTATTTTATAACGTATAACGTTATATAGTACTATTTTATAACGTATAACGTTACGTAGTGTTACGTCATAACGTATAACGTTATATAGTGTTACGTTATGACGTTATATAGCATTACGTTATAACGTATAATGTTTTACGGTATTATTTTATAAAGTATAACGTTATATGGATTTATTTTATAACGTATAACGATATATAATATTATTTTAAAACGTATAGCGTTAAGTAGTGTTACGTTATAGCCTATAACGTTATATAGTGTTACGCTATAACGTTATATAGCATTACGTTATAACGTATAACGTCACACGGTATTATTTTATAACGTATAACGTTATATGTTATTATTTTACAACGTACAACGTTATATAATATTACTCTATAGCGTATAGCGTTATGTATTGTTACGTTATAACGTTTAACGTTATATAGTGTTACGTTATAACGTTATACAGCATTACGTTATAACGTATAATGTTTTACGGTAAGATTTATAACGTATAACGTTATATGCTATAATTTTACAACGTATAACGTTATATGGTATTATTTCATAACGTATAACGATATCTAATATTAATTTATAACGTATAACGCTATATATATAACGCTATTTTATAACGTATAACGTTATATATTATTATTTTATAATGTATAACATTATATAGCGTCATTTTATCACGTATAACGTTATATAATGATACGTTATGACGTTACATAGCATTACGTTATAACGTATAACGTTATACGGTATTATTTTATAACGTATAAAGTTATATGGTATTATTTTATAACGTATAACGTTATATGGTATTATTTTATAACTTTTAACGTTATATAGTACTATTTTATAACGTATAACGTTACGTAGTGTTACGTTATAACGTATAACGTTATATAGTGTTACGTTATAACGTTATACAGCATTACCTTATAACGTATAATTTTATACGTTATTATTTTATAACATATAACGTTATATAGTAGTATTTTATAACGTATAACGTTATATATTATTATATTATAACGTATAACGATATATAATATTATTTTATGACGTATAACGTTATATGGTATTATTTCATAACGTATAACGATATCTAATATTAGTTTATAACGTGTAACGCTATATAGTATTATTTTATAACGTATAACGTTATATATTATTATTTTATAATGTATAACATTATATAGCGTTATTTTATCACGTATAACGTTATATAGTGTTACGCTATAACGTTATATAGCTTTACGTTATAACGCATAACGTTATACGGTATTATTTTATAACGTACAACGTTATGTAGTGTTATGTTATAACGTTATACAGCATTACGTTAAAACGTATAAGGTCATAAGGTATTATTTTATAACGTATAACGTTATATGGTGTTAGTTTATAACGTATAACGTTATACGGTATTATTTTATAACGTATAAAGTTATATGGTATTATTTTATAACGTATAAAGTTATATGGTAATATTTTATAACGTATAACGATATATAATATTATTTTAAAACGTACAGCGTTATGTAGTGTTACGTTATAGAATATAACGTTATATAATGATACGTTATGACGTTATATAGCATTACGTTATTACGTATAACGTTATACGGTATTATTTTATAACGTATAACGTTATATAATATTATTTTATAACGTATAACGTTATGTAGTGTTACGTTATAACGTATAAGGTTAGATAGTGTGACGTTATGACGTTATATAGCATTACGTTATAACGTATAACGTTATACGGTATAATTTTAGAGCGTATAACGTTATATGTTATTATTTTATAACGTGTAGCGTTATATAATATTACTCTATAACGTATAGCGTTATGTATTGTTACGTTATAACGTTTAACGTTATATAGTGTTACGTTATAACGCTATACAGCATTACGTTATAGAGTATAATGCTATACGGTATTATTTTATAACGTATAACGTTATATGGTATTATTTTATAACGTATAACGTATGTAGTGTTACGTTATAACGTATAACGTTATATAGTGTTACGTTATAACATTATATAGCTTTACATTATAACATATAACGTTTTACGGTATTATTTATAACGTATAAGGTTATATGCTATAATTTTACAACGTATAACGTTATATGGTATTATTTTATAACGTATAACGATATATAATATTATTTTATGACGTATAACGTTATATGGTATTATTTCATAACGTATAACGATATCTAATATTAGTTTATAACGTGTAACGCTATATAGTATTATTTTATAACGTATAACGTTATATATTATTATTTTATAATGTATAACATTATATAGCGTTATTTTATCACGTATAACGTTATATAGTGTTACGCTATAACGTTATATAGCTTTACGTTATAACGCATAACGTTATACGGTATTATTTTATAACGTACAACGTTATATAGTATTATTTTATAACGTATAACGTTATATATTACTATTTTATAATGTATAACATTATATAGCGTTATTTTATCACGTATAACGTTATATAATGATACGTTATGACGTTATATAGCATTACGTTATAACGTATAACGTTATACGGTATTATTTTATAACGTATAAAGTTATATGGTATTATTTTATAACGTATAACGTTATATAATATTATTTTATGACGTATGGCGTTATGTAGTGTTACGTTATAACGTATAACGTTATATAGTGTTACGTTATGACGTTATATAGCATTACGTTATAACGTATGACGTTATAAGGTATAATTTTATAGCGTATAACGTTATAGGGTATTATTTTATAACGTATAACGCTATAAAGTACTATTTTATACCGTATAACGTTACGTAGTGTTACGTCATAACGTATAACGTCATATAGTGTTACGTTATAACGTTATACAGCATTACGTGATAACGTATAATGTTATACGGTACTATTTCATAACGTATAACGTTATATAGTAGTATTTTATAACGTATAACGTTATATAATATTATTTTATGACGTATGGCGTTATGTAGTGTTACGTTATAACGTATAACGTTATATAGTGTTACGTTATGACGTTATATAGCATTACGTTATAACGTATGACGTTATAAGGTATAATTTTATAGCGTATAACGTTATATGTTATTCTTTTATAACGTATAACGTTATATAGTATTATTTTATAACGTACAACGTTATGTAGTGTTATGTTATAACGTATAACGTTATATAGTGTTACGTTATAACGTTATACAGCATTATGTTATAACGTATAATGTTATAAGGCATTATTTTATAACGTATAACGTTATATAATACTATTTTATAACGTATAGCGTTATGTAGTGTTACTTTATAATGTATAACGTTATATAGTGTTACGTTATAACGTTATACAGCATTACGTTATAACGTATAATGTTATAAGGTATTATTTTATAACGTATAACGTTATATGGTGTTATTTTATAACGTATAACGTTATATGGTATTATTCTATAACGTATAACGTTATAGGGTATTATTTTATAACGTATAACGTTATATAGTACTATTTTATAACGTATAACGTTACGTAGTGTTACGTCATAACGTATAACGTTATATAGTGTTACGTTATGACGTTATATAGCATTACGTTATAACGTATAATGTTTTACGGTATTATTTTATAAAGTATAACGTTATATGCTATAATTTTACAACGTATAACGTTATATGGTATTATTTTATAACGTATAACGATATATAATATTATTTTATGACGTATAACGTTATATGGTATTATTTCATAACGTATAACGATATCTAATATTAGTTTATAACGTGTAACGCTATATAGTATTATTTTATAACGTATAACGTTATATATTATTATTTTATAATGTATAACATTATATAGCGTTATTTTATCACGTATAACGTTATATAGTGTTACGCTATAACGTTATATAGCTTTACGTTATAACGCATAACGTTATACGGTATTATTTTATAACGTACAACGATATAGTATTATTTTATAACGTATAACGTTATATATTACTATTTTATAATGTATAACATTATATAGCGTTATTTTATCACGTATAACGTTATATAATGATACGTTATGACGTTATATAGCATTACGTTATAACGTATAACGTTATACGGTATTATTTTATAACGTATAAAGTTATATGGTATTATTTTATAACGTATAACGTTATATGGTATTAATTTATAACTTTTAACGTTATATAGTACTATTTTATAACGTATAACGTAGTGTTACGTTATAGCCTATAACGTTATATAGTGTTACGCTATAACGTTATATATCTTTACGTTATAACGTATACCGTTATATGGTATTATTTTATAACGTATAACGTTATAGGGTATTATTTTATAACGTATAACGCTATAAAGTACTATTTTATACCGTATAACGTTACGTAGTGTTACGTCATAACGTATAACGTCATATAGTGTTACGTTATAACGTTATACAGCATTACGTGATAACGTATAATGTTATACGGTACTATTTCATAACGTATAACGTTATACAGTAGTATTTTATAACGTATAACGTTATATAATATTATTTTATGACGTATGGCGTTATGTAGTGTTACGTTATAACGTATAACGTTATATAGTGTTACGTTATGACGTTATATAGCATTACGTTATAACGTATGACGTTATAAGGTATAATTTTATAGCGTATAACGTTATATGTTATTCTTTTATAACGTATAACGTTATATAGTATTATTTTATAACGTACAACGTTATGTAGTGTTATGTTATAACGTATAACGTTATATAGTGTTACGTTATAACGTTATACAGCATTATGTTATAACGTATAATGTTATAAGGCATTATTTTATAACGTATAACGTTATATAATACTATTTTATAACGTATAGCGTTATGTAGTGTTACTTTATAATGTATAACGTTATATAGTGTTACGTTATAACGTTATACAGCATTACGTTATAACGTATAATGTTATAAGGTATTATTTTATAACGTATAACGTTATATGGTGTTATTTTATAACGTATAACGTTATATGGTATTATTCTATAACGTATAACGTTATAGGGTATTATTTTATAACGTATAACGTTATATAGTACTATTTTATAACGTATAACGTTACGTAGTGTTACGTCATAACGTATAACGTTATATAGTGTTACGTTATGACGTTATATAGCATTACGTTATAACGTATAATGTTTTACGGTATTATTTTATAAAGTATAACGTTATATGGTTTTATTTTATAACGTATAACGATATATAATATTATTTTAAAACGTATAGCGT
Source organism: Bombus dahlbomii (assembly GCA_037178635.1). Taxonomy (NCBI): domain Eukaryota; kingdom Metazoa; phylum Arthropoda; class Insecta; order Hymenoptera; family Apidae; genus Bombus; species Bombus dahlbomii. The sequence continues at coordinate 476,105 of CM074105.1, forward strand.
TAAGTAGTGTTACGTTATAGCCTATAACGTTATATAGTGTTACGCTATAACGTTATATAGCATTACGTTATAACGTATAACGTCACACGGTATTATTTTATAACGTATAACGTTATATGTTATTATTTTACAACGTACAACGTTATATAATATTACTCTATAGCGTATAGCGTTATGTATTGTTACGTTATAACGTTTAACGTTATATAGTGTTACGTTATAACGTTATACAGCATTACGTTATAACGTATAATGTTTTACGGTAAGATTTATAACGTATAACGTTATATGCTATAATTTTACAACGTATAACGTTATATGGTATTATTTCATAACGTATAACGATATCTAATATTAATTTATAACGTATAACGCTATATAGTATTATTTTATAACGTATAACGTTATATATTATTATTTTATAATGTATAACATTATATAGCGTCATTTTATCACGTATAACGTTATATAATGATACGTTATGACGTTACATAGCATTACGTTATAACGTATAACGTTATACGGTATTATTTTATAACGTATAAAGTTATATGGTATTATTTTATAACGTATAACGTTATATGGTATTATTTTATAACTTTTAACGTTATATAGTACTATTTTATAACGTATAACGTTACGTAGTGTTACGTTATAACGTATAACGTTATATAGTGTTACGTTATAACGTTATACAGCATTACCTTATAACGTATAATTTTATACGTTATTATTTTATAACATATAACGTTATATAGTAGTATTTTATAACGTATAACGTTATATATTATTATATTATAACGTATAACGATATATAATATTATTTTATGACGTATAACGTTATATGGTATTATTTCATAACGTATAACGATATCTAATATTAGTTTATAACGTGTAACGCTATATAGTATTATTTTATAACGTATAACGTTATATATTATTATTTTATAATGTATAACATTATATAGCGTTATTTTATCACGTATAACGTTATATAGTGTTACGCTATAACGTTATATAGCTTTACGTTATAACGCATAACGTTATACGGTATTATTTTATAACGTACAACGTTATGTAGTGTTATGTTATAACGTTATACAGCATTACGTTAAAACGTATAAGGTTATAAGGTATTATTTTATAACGTATAACGTTATATGGTGTTAGTTTATAACGTATAACGTTATACGGTATTATTTTATAACGTATAAAGTTATATGGTATTATTTTATAACGTATAAAGTTATATGGTAATATTTTATAACGTATAACGATATATAATATTATTTTAAAACGTACAGCGTTATGTAGTGTTACGTTATAGAATATAACGTTATATAGTGTTACGCTATAACGTTATATAGCTTTACGTTATAACGCATAACGTTATACGGTATTATTTTATAACGTACAACGTTATATAGTATTATTTTATAACGTATAACGTTATATATTACTATTTTATAATGTATAACATTATATAGCGTTATTTTATCACGTATAACGTTATATAATGATACGTTATGACGTTATATAGCATTACGTTATAACGTATAACGTTATACGGTATTATTTTATAACGTATAACGTTATATGTTATTATTTTATAACGTATAGCGTTATATAATATTATTTTATAACGTATAACGTTATGTAGTGTTACGTTATAACGTATAAGGTTATATAGTGTGACGTTATGACGTTATATAGCATTACGCTATAACGTATAACGTTATACGGTATTATTTTATAACGTATAACGTTATATGTTATTATTTTATAACGTATAGCGTTATATAATATTATGTTATAACGTATAACGTTATATAGTGTTACGTTATAACGTTATACAGCATTATGTTATAACGTATAATGTTATAAGGCATTATTTTATAACGTATAACGTTATATAATACTATTTTATAACGTATAGCGTTATGTAGTGTTACTTTATAATGTATAACGTTATATAGTGTTACGTTATAACGTTATACAGCATTACGTTATAACGTATAATGTTATAAGGTATTATTTTATAACGTATAACGTTATATGGTGTTATTTTATAACGTATAACGTTATATCGTATTATTTTATAACGGATAACGTTATAGGGTATTATTTTATAACGTATAACGTTATAAAGTACTATTTTATAACGTGTAACGTTATGTAGTGTTATGTTATAACGTATAACGTTATATAATGATACGTTATGACGTTATATAGCATTACGTTATTACGTATAACGTTATACGGTATTATTTTATAACGTATAACGTTATATAATATTATTTTATAACGTATAACGTTATGTAGTGTTACGTTATAACGTATAAGGTTATATAGTGTGACGTTATGACGTTATATAGCATTACGCTATAACGTATAACGTTATACGGTATAATTTTAGAGCGTATAACGTTATATGTTATTATTTTATAACGTATAGCGTTATATAATATTACTCTATAACGTATAGCGTTATGTATTGTTACGTTATAACGTTTAACGTTATATAGTGTTACGTTATAACGCTATACAGCATTACGTTATAGAGTATAATGCTATACGGTATTATTTTATAACGTATAACGTTATATGGTATTATTTTATAACGTATAACGTATGTAGTGTTACGTTATAACGTATAACGTTATATAGTGTTACGTTATAACATTATATAGCATTACATTATAACGTATAACGTTTTACGGTATTATTTATAACGTATAACGTTATATGCTATAATTTTACAACGTATAACGTTATATGGTATTATTTTATAACGTATAACGATATATAATACTATTTTATGACGTATAACTTTATATGGTATTATTTCATAACGTATAACGATATCTAATATTAATTTATAACGTATAACGCTATATAGTATTATTTTATAACGTACAATGTTATGTAGCGTTATGTTATAACGTATAACGTTATATAGTGTTACGTTATAACGTTATACAGCATTACGTAATAACGTATAAGGTTATAAGGTATTATTTTATAACGTATAAAGTTATATGGTATTATTTAATAACGTATAACGTTATATGGTATTATTTTATAACTTTTAACGTTATATAGTACTATTTTATAACGTATAACGTTACGTAGTGTTACGTTATAACGTATACCGTTATATAGTGTTACGTTATAACGTTATACAGCATTACGTTATAACGTATAATGTTATACGGTATTATTTTATAACGTATAACGTTATATAGTAGTATTTTATAACGTATAACGTTATATATTATTATATTATAACGTATAACGTTATGTGGAGTTACCTTATAACGTATAACGTTACATAGTGTTACGTTATAACGTTATATAGCATTACGTTATAACGTATAATGTTTTACGGTATTATTTTATATCGTATAACGTTATATAGTAGTATTTTATAACTTACAACGTTATATAATATTACTCTATAACGTATAGCGTTATGTATTGTTACGTTATAACGTTTAACGTTATATAGTGTTACGTTATAACATTATATAGCATTACATTATAACGTATAATGTTTTACGGTATTATTTATAACGTATAACGTTATATGCTATAATTTTACAACGTATAACGTTATATGGTATTATTTTATAACGTGTAACGATATATAATATTATTTTATGACGTATAACGTTATATGGCATTATTTCATAATATAACGATATCTAATATTAATTTATAACGTATAACGCTATATAGTATTATTTTATAACGTACAACTTTATGTAGTGTTATGTTATAACGTATAACGTTATATAGTGTTACGTTATAACGTTATACAGCATTACGTTATAACGTATAATGTTATAAGGTATTATTTTATAACGTATAACGTTATATGGTATTATTTTATAACGTATAACGTTATATGGTAATATTTTATAACGTATAACGATATATAATATTATTTTAAAACGTACAGCGTTATGTAGTGTTACGTTATAGAATATAACGTTATATAGTGTTACGCTATAACGTTATATAGCTTTACGTTTTAACGTATAACGTTATATCGTATTATTTTATAACGGATAACGTTATAGGGTATTATTTTATAACGTATAACGTTATAAAGTACTATTTTATAACGTGTAACGTTATGTAGTGTTATGTTATAACGTATAACGTTATATAATGATACGTTATGACGTTATATAGCATTACGTTATTACGTATAACGTTATACGGTATTATTTTATAACGTATAACGTTATATAATATTATTTTATAACGTATAACGTTATGTAGTGTTACGTTATAACGTATAAGGTTATATAGTGTGACGTTATGACGTTATATAGCATTACGTTATAACGTATAACGTTATACGGTATAATTTTAGAGCGTATAACGTTATATGTTATTATTTTATAACGTATAGCGTTATATAATATTACTCTATAACGTATAGCGTTATGTACTGTTACGTTATAACGTTTAACGTTATATAGTGTTACGTTATAACGCTATACAGCATTACGTTATAGAGTATAATGCTATACGGTATTATTTTATAACGTATAACGTTATATGGTATTATTTTATAACGTATAACGTATGTAGTGTTACGTTATAACGTATAACGTTATATAGTGTTACGTTATAACATTATATAGCTTTACATTATAACATATAACGTTTTACGGTATTATTTATAACGTATAAGGTTATATGCTATAATTTTACAACGTATAACGTTATAAGGTATTATTTTATAACGTATAACGATATATAATACTATTTTATGACGTATAACTTTATATGGTATTATTTCAAAACGTATAACGATATCTAATATTAATTTATAACGTATAACGCTATATAGTATTATTTTATAACGTACAACGTTATGTAGTGTTATGTAATAACGTATAACGTATATAGTGTTACGTTATAACGTTATACAGCATTACGTTATAACGTATAATGTTATAAGGTATTATTTTATAACGTATAACGTTATATGGTATTATTTTATAACGTATAACGTTATATGGTAATATTTTATAACGTATAACGATATATAATATTATTTTAAAACGTACAGCGTTATGTAGTGTTACGTTATAGAATATAACGTTATATAGTGTTACGCTATAACGTTATATAGCTTTACGTTATAACGCATAACGTTATACGGTATTATTTTATAACGTACAACGTTATATAGTATTATTTTATAACGTATAACGTTATATATTACTATTTTATAATGTATAACATTATATAGCGTTATTTTATCACGTATAACGTTATATAATGATACGTTATGACGTTATATAGCATTACGTTATAACGTATAACGTTATACGGTATTATTTTATAACGTATAAAGTTATATGGTATTATTTTATAACGTATAACGTTATATGGTATTATTTTATAACTTTTAACGTTATATAGTACTATTTTATAACGTATAACGTAGTGTTACGTTATAGCCTATAACGTTATATAGTGTTACGCTATAACGTTATATATCTTTACGTTATAACGTATACCGTTATATGGTATTATTTTATAACGTATAACGTTATAGGGTATTATTTTATAACGGATAACGTTATAAAGTACTATTTTATACCGTATAACGTTACGTAGTGTTACGTCATAACGTATAACGTCATATAGTGTTACGTTATAACGTTATACAGCATTACGTGATAACGTATAATGTTATACGGTACTATTTCATAACGTATAACGTTATATAGTAGTATTTTATAACGTATAACGTTATATAATATTATTTTATGACGTATGGCGTTATGTAGTGTTACGTTATAACGTATAACGTTATATAGTGTTACGTTATGACGTTATATAGCATTACGTTATAACGTATGACGTTATAAGGTATAATTTTATAGCGTATAACGTTATATGTTATTCTTTTATAACGTATAACGTTATATAGTATTATTTTATAACGTACAACGTTATGTAGTGTTATGTTATAACGTATAACGTTATATAGTGTTACGTTATAACGTTATACAGCATTATGTTATAACGTATAATGTTATAAGGCATTATTTTATAACGTATAACGTTATATAATACTATTTTATAACGTATAGCGTTATGTAGTGTTACTTTATAATGTATAACGTTATATAGTGTTACGTTATAACGTTATACAGCATTACGTTATAACGTATAATGTTATAAGGTATTATTTTATAACGTATAACGTTATATGGTGTTATTTTATAACGTATAACGTTATATGGTATTATTCTATAACGTATAACGTTATAGGGTATTATTTTATAACGTATAACGTTATATAGTACTATTTTAAAACGTATAACGTTACGTAGTGTTACGTCATAACGTATAACGTTATATAGTGTTACGTTATGACGTTATATAGCATTACGTTATAACGTATAATGTTTTACGGTATTATTTTATAAAGTATAACGTTATATGGTTTTATTTTATAACGTATAACGATATATAATATTATTTTAAAACGTATAGCGTTAAGTAGTGTTACGTTATAGCCTATAACGTTATATAGTGTTACGCTATAACGTTTTATAGCATTACGATATAACGTATAACGTCACACGGTATTATTTTATAACGTATAACGTTATATGTTATTATTTTACAACGTACAACGTTATATAATATTACTCTATAGCGTATAGCGTTATGTATTGTTACGTTATAACGTTTAACGTTATATAGTGTTACGTTATAACGTTATACAGCATTACGTTATAACGTATAATGTTTTACGGTAAGATTTATAACGTATAACGTTATATGCTATAATTTTACAACGTATAACGTTATGTGGTATTATTTCATAACGTATAACGATATCTAATATTAATTTATAACGTATAACGCTATATAGTATTATTTTATAACGTATAACGTTATATATTATTATTTTATAATGTATAACATTATATAGCGTCATTTTATCACGTATAACGTTATATAATGATACGTTATGACGTTACATAGCATTACGTTATAACGTATAACGTTATACGGTATTATTTTATAACGTATAAAGTTATATGGTATTATTTTATAACGTATAACGTTATATGGTATTATTTTATAACTTTTAACGTTATATAGTACTATTTTATAACGTATAACGTTACGTAGTGTCACGTTATAACGTATAACGTTATATAGTGTTACGTTATAACGTTATACAGCATTACCTTATAACGTATAATTTTATACGTTATTATTTTATAACATATAACGTTATATAGTAGTATTTTATAACGTATAACGTTATATATTATTATATTATAACGTATAACGATATATAATATTATTTTATGACGTATAACGTTATATGGTATTATTTCATAACGTATAACGATATATAATATTATTTTAAAACGTATAGCGTTATGTATTGTTACGTTATAAAGTTTAACTATATATCTAATGTTACGTTATAACGTTATACAGCATTACGTTATAACGTATAATGCTATACGGTATTATTTTATAACGTATAACGTTATATGGTATTATTTTATAACGTATAACATATGTAGTGTTACGTTATAACGTATAACGTTATATAGTGTTACGTTATAACGTTATACAGCATTACGTTATAACGTATAATGTTTTACATTCATTATTTATAACGTATAACGTTATATGCTATAATTTTACAACGTATAACGTTATATGGTATTATTTTATAACGTATAACGATATATAATATTATTTTATGACGTATAACGTTATATGGTATTATTTCATAACGTATAACGATATCTAATATTAATTTATAACGTGTAACGCTATATAGTATTATTTTATAACGTATAACGTTATATATTATTATTTTATAATGTATAACATTATATAGCGTCATTTTATCACGTATAACGTTATATAATGATACGTTATGACGTTACATAGCATTACGTTATAACGTATAACGATATACGGTATTATTTTATAACGTATAAAGTTATATGGTATTATTTTATAACGTATAACGTTATATGGTATTATTTTATAACTTTTAACGTTATATAGTACTATTTTATAACGTATAACGTTACGTAGTGTTACGTTATAACGTATAACGTTATATAGTGTTACGTTATAACGTTATACAGCATTACCTTATAACGTATAGTGTTATACGTTATTATTTTATAACATATAATGTTATATAGTAGTATTTTATAACGTATAACGTTATATATTATTATATTATAACGTATAACGATATATAATATTATTTTATGACGTATAACGTTATATGGTATTATTTTATAACGTATAACGTTATATGGTAATATTTTATAACGTATAACGATATATAATATTATTTTAAAACGTACAGCGTTATGTAGTGTTACGTTATAGAATATAACGTTATATAGTGTTACGTTATAACGTTATACAGCATTACGTTATAACGTATAATGTTATAAGGTATTATTTTATAACGTATAACGTTATATGGTATTATTTTATAACGGATAACGTTATAGGGTACTATTTTATAACGTATAACGTTATAAAGTACTATTTTATAACGTGTAACGTTATGTAGTGTTATGTTATAACGTATAACGTTATATAATGATACGTTATGACGTTATATAGCATTACGTTATAACGTATAACGTTATACGGTATTATTTTATAACGTATAAAGTTATATGGTATTATTTTATAACTTTTAACGTTATATAGTACTATTTTATAACGTATAACTTTACGTAGTGTTACGTTATAACGTATAACGTTATATAGTGTTACGTTGTAACGTTATACGGCATTACCTTATAACGCATAATGTTATACGTTATTATTTTATAACGTATAACGTTATATAGTAGTATTTTATAACGTATAACGTTATATATTATTATATTATAACGTATAACGTTATGTGGAGTTACGTTATAACGTATAACGTTATATAGTGTGACGTTATAACCTTATATAGCATTACGTTATAACGTATAATGTTATACGTCATTATTTTATAACGTATAAAGTTATATAGTAGTATTTTATAACGTATAACGTTATATATTATTATATTATAACGTATAACGTTATGTGGAGTTACGTTATAACGTATAACGTTATATAGTGTTACGTTATAACGTTATATAGCATTACGTTATAACGTATAACGTTGTACGGTATTATTTTATAACGTATAACGTTATATAATATTATTTTACAACGTATAACGTTATGTAGTGTTACGTTATAACGTATAAGGTTATATAGTGTTACGTTATGACGTTATATAGAATTACGTTATAACGTATAACGATATACTGTATAATATTATAGCGTATAACGTTATATGTTATTATTTTATAACGTATAGCGTTATATAATATTACTCTGTAACGTATAGCGTTATGTATTGTTACGTTATAACGTTTAACGTTATATAGTGTTACGTTATAACATTATATAGCATTACATTATAACGCATAATGTTTTACGGTATTATTTATAACGTATAACGTTATATGCTATAATTTTACAACGTATAACGTTATATGGTATTATTTTATAACGTATAACGTGTGTAGTGTTACGATATAACGTATAACGTTATATAGTGTTACGTTATAACATTATATAGCATTACATTACATTATAACGGTAACGGTATAATGTTTTACGGTATTATTTATAACGTATAACGTTATATGCTATAACTTTACAACGTATAACGTTATATGGTATTATTTTATAACGTATAACGATATATAATATTATTCTATGACGTATAACGTTATATGGTATTATTTCATAACGTATAACGATACATAATATTAATTTATAACGTATAACGCTATATAGTATTATTTTATAACGTACAACGTTATGTAGTGTTATGTTATAACGTATAACGTTATATGGTGTTATTTTATAACGTATAACGTTATATGGTATTAATTTATAACGTATAACGGTATATAATATTATTTTAAAACATATAGCGTTATGTAGTGTTACGTTATAGCCTATAACGTTATATAGTGTTACGCTATAATGTTATATATCTTTACGTTATAACGTATAACGTTATATGGTTTTATTCTATAACGTATAACGTTATAGGGTATTATTTTATAACGTATAACGTTATATAGTACTATTTTATAACGTATAACGTTATATAGTGTTACGTTATAACGTTATATAGCATAACGTTATAACGTATATCGTTATACTGTATTACGTTATAACCTATAACGTTATACGTTATTATTTTATAACGTATAACGTTATATAGTATTATCTTATAACGTATAACGTAATATAGTAGCATTTTATAACGTATAACGTTATATATTATTATTTTATAACGTATAACGTTATGTAGAGTTACGTTATAACGTATAACGTTATATAGTGTTACGTTATAACGTTATATAGCATTTCGTTATAACGGATACCGTCATACGGTATTATTTTATAACGTATAACGTTATATGCTATAATTTTACAACGTATAACGTTATACGGTGTTATTTTATAACGTATAACGATATATAATATTATTTTATAACGTATAACGTATGTAGTGTTACGTTATAACGTATAACGTTATATAGTGTTACTTTATAACATCATATAGCATTACATTATAACGTATAATGTTTTACGTTATTATTTATAACGTATAACGTTATATACTATAATTTTACAACATATAACGTTATATGGTATTATTTTATATCGTATAACGATATATAATATTATTTTATAACGTATAACGTTATATGGTATTATTTCATAACGTATAACGATATCTAATATTATTTTATAACGTATAACGGTATATAGTATTATTTTATAACGTACAACGTTATGTAGTGTTATGTTATAACGTATAACGTTATGTAGAGTTACGTTATAACGTACAACGTTATATAGTGTTACGTCATAACGTCATATAGCATTACAATATAACGTATAATGTTTTACGTTATTATTTATAACGTATAACGTTATATGGTATTATTTTATAACGTATAACGTTATAAAGTACAATTTTTTACCGTATAACGTTATGTAGTGCTATGTTGTACCGCATAACGTTATGTAGTGTTATGTTATAACGTATAGCGTTATGTAGTGATACCTAATAACGTATAACGTTATATAGTACTATTTTATAACGTATAACGTTATGTAGTGTTACGTTGTAACGTATAACGTTATATAGTGTTACGTTATGACGTTATATAGCATTACGTTATAACGTATAACGTTATACGGTATTATTTTATAGCGTATAACGTTATATGGTATTATTTTATAACGTATAACGTTATAAAGTACAATTTTATACCGTATAAGGTTACGTAGTGTTATGTTATACCGCATAACGTTATATAGTGTTACGTTATAACGTTATACAGCATCACGTTATAACGTATATCGTTATACTGTATTATGTTATAACCTATAACGTTATACGGTATTATTTTATAACGTATAACGTTATATAGTGTTACGGTGTAACGTATAACGTTATGTAGTGTTACGTTATAACGATATATTGTATTACGTTCTAACGTATAACGTTATACGGTACCATTTTATGACGTATAACGTTATATGGTATTATTTTATAACGTATAACGATATATAATATTATTTTATAACCTATAACGTTATATAATATTATTTTAAAACGTATAGCGTTATGTAGTGTTACGTTATAGCCTATAACGTTATATAGTGTTACGTTATGACGATATATATCATTACGTTATAACGTATAACGTTATACGGTATTATTTTATAGCGTGTAACAGTATATGTTATTATTTTATAACGTATAACGTTATATAATATTACTTTATAACGTATAGCATTATGTAGAGTTACGTTATAACGTATAACGTTATATAGTGTTACGCGATAACGTTATATAGCATTACGTTATAACGTATACGGTTATATGGTATAATTTTATAACGTATAACGATATATCGTACTATTTTATAACCTATAACGTTATATAATATTATTTTAAATCGTATAGCGTTATGTAGTGTTACGTTATAGCCTACAACGTTATATAGTGTTACGCTATAACGTTATATAGCATTACGTTATAAGGTATAACTTTATATGGTATTGTTTTATAATGTATGACATTATATAGCGTTATTTTATGACGTTTAACGTTATAAAGAACTATTTTATACCGTATAACGTTATGTAGTGTTACGGTATAACGTTATACAGCATTACGTTATAACGTATAACGTTATACGGTATTATTTTATAGCGTATAACGTTATATGTTATTATTTTATAACGTATAACGTTACATAATATTACTTTATAACGTATAGCGTTATGAAGAGTTACGTTATAACGTATAACGTTATATAGTGTTACGTTATAACGTTATATAGCATTACGTTATAACGTATATCGTTATACTGTATTATGTTATAACCTATAACGTTATACGTTATTATTTTATAACGTATAACGTTATATATTATTATCTTATAACGTATAACGTTATAGAGTACTATTTTATAACGTATAACGTTATGTAGTGTTACGTTATAACGTTATACAGCATTACGTTATAACGTATATAGTTATACGGTATTATTTTATAACGTATAACGTTATATGGTATTATTTTATAACGTATAACGTTATATGGTAATATTTTATAACGTATAACGATATATAATATTATTTTAAAACGTACAGCGTTATGTAGTGTTACGTTATAGAATATAACGTTATATAGTGTTACGCTATAACGTTATATAGCTTTACGTTTTAACGTATAACGTTATATCGTATTATTTTATAACGGATAACGTTATAGGGTATTATTTTATAACGTATAACGTTATAAAGTACTATTTTATAACGTGTAACGTTATGTAGTGTTATGTTATAACGTATAACGTTATATCATGATACGTTATGACGTTATATAGCATTACGTTATTACGTATAACGTTATACGGTATTATTTTATAACGTATAACGTTATATAATATTATTTTATAACGTATAACGTTATGTAGTGTTACGTTATAACGTATAAGGTTATATAGTGTGACGTTATGACGTTATATAGCATTACGTTATAACGTATAACGTTATACGGTATAATTTTAGAGCGTATAACGTTATATGTTATTATTTTATAACGTATAGCGTTATATAATATTACTCTATAACGTATAGCGTTATGTACTGTTACGTTATAACGTTTAACGTTATATAGTGTTACGTTATAACGCTATACAGCATTACGTTATAGAGTATAATGCTATACGGTATTATTTTATAACGTATAACGTTATATGGTATTATTTTATAACGTATAACGTATGTAGTGTTACGTTATAACGTATAACGTTATATAGTGTTACGTTATAACATTATATAGCATTACATTATAACGTATAACGTTTTACGGTATTATTTATAACGTATAAGGCTATATGCTATAATTTTACAACGTATAACGTTATATGGTATTATTTTATAACGTATAACGATATATAATATTATTTTATGACGTATAACGTTATATAGTATTATTTCATAACGTATAACGATATCTAATATTAATTTATAACGTATAACGCTATATAGTATTATTTTATAACGTACAACGTTATGTAGTGTTATGTAATAACGTATAACGTATATAGTGTTACGTTATAACGTTATACAGCATTACGTTATAACGTATAATGTTATAAGGTATTATTTTATAACGTATAACGTTATATGGTATTATTTTATAACGTATAACGTTATATGGTAATATTTTATAACGTATAACGATATATAATATTATTTTAAAACGTACAGCGTTATGTAGTGTTACGTTATAGAATATAACGTTATATAGTGTTACGCTATAACGTTATATAGCTTTACGTTATAACGCATAACGTTATACGGTATTATTTTATAACGTACAACGTTATATAGTATTATTTTATAACGTATAACGTTATATATTACTATTTTATAATGTATAACATTATATAGCGTTATTTTATCACGTATAACGTTATATAATGATACGTTATGACGTTATATAGCATTACGTTATAACGTATAACGTTATACGGTATTATTTTATAACGTATAAAGTTATATGGTATTATTTTATAACGTATAACGTTATATGGTATTATTTTATAACTTTTAACGTTATATAGTACTATTTTATAACGTATAACGTAGTGTTACGTTATAGCCTATAACGTTATATAGTGTTACGCTATAACGTTATATATCTTTACGTTATAACGTATACCGTTATATGGTATTATTTTATAACGTATAACGTTATAGGGTATTATTTTATAACGGATAACGTTATAAAGTACTATTTTATACCGTATAACGTTACGTAGTGTTACGTCATAACGTATAACGTCATATAGTGTTACGTTATAACGTTATACAGCATTACGTGATAACGTATAATGTTATACGGTACTATTTCATAACGTATAACGTTATATAGTAGTATTTTATAACGTATAACGTTATATAATATTATTTTATGACGTATGGCGTTATGTAGTGTTACGTTATAACGTATAACGTTATATAGTGTTACGTTATGACGTTATATAGCATTACGTTATAACGTATGACGTTATAAGGTATAATTTTATAGCGTATAACGTTATATGTTATTCTTTTATAACGTATAACGTTATATAGTATTATTTTATAACGTACAACGTTATGTAGTGTTATGTTATAACGTATAACGTTATATAGTGTTACGTTATAACGTTATACAGCATTATGTTATAACGTATAATGTTATAAGGCATTATTTTATAACGTATAACGTTATATAATACTATTTTATAACGTATAGCGTTATGTAGTGTTACTTTATAATGTATAACGTTATATAGTGTTACGTTATAACGTTATACAGCATTACGTTATAACGTATAATGTTATAAGGTATTATTTTATAACGTATAACGTTATATGGTGTTATTTTATAACGTATAACGTTATATGGTATTATTCTATAACGTATAACGTTATAGGATATTATTTTATAACGTATAACGTTATATAGTACTATTTTATAACGTATAACGTTACGTAGTGTTACGTCATAACGTATAACGTTATATAGTGTTACGTTATGACGTTATATAGCATTACGTTATAACGTATAATGTTTTACGGTATTATTTTATAAAGTATATCGTTATATGGTTTTATTTTATAACGTATAACGATATATAATATTATTTTAAAACGTATAGCGTTAAGTAGTGTTACGTTATAGCCTATAACGTTATATAGTGTTACGCTATAACGTTATATAGCATTACGTTATAACGTATAACGTCACACGGTATTATTTTATAACGTATAACGTTATATGTTATTATTTTACAACGTACAACGTTATATAATATTACTCTATAGCGTATAGCGTTATGTATTGTTACGTTATAACGTTTAACGTTATATAGTGTTACGTTATAACGTTATACAGCATTACGTTATAACGTATAATGTTTTACGGTAAGATTTATAACGTATAACGTTATATGCTATAATTTTACAACGTATAACGTTATATGGTATTATTTCATAACGTATAACGACATCTAATATTAATTTATAACGTATAACGCTATATAGTATTATTTTATAACGTATAACGTTATATATTAATATTTTATAATGTATAACATTATATAGCGTCATTTTATCACGTATAACGTTATATAATGATACGTTATGACGTTACATAGCATTACGTTATAACGTATAACGTTATACGGTATTATTTTATAACGTATAAAGTTATATGGTATTATTTTATAACGTATAACGTTATATGGTATTATTTTATAACTTTTAACGTTATATAGTACTATTTTATAACGTATAACGTTACGTAGTGTTACGTTATAACGTATAACGTTATATAGTGTTACGTTATAACGTTATACAGCATTACCCTATAACGTATAATTTTATACGTTATTATTTTATAACATATAACGTTATATAGTAGTATTTTATAACGTATAACGTTATATATTATTATATTATAACGTATAACGATATATAATATTATTTTATGACGTATAACGTTATATGGTATTATTTCATAACGTATAACGGTATATAATATTATTTTAAAACGTATAGCGTTATGTATTGTTACGTTATAAAGTTTAACTATATATCTAATGTTACGTTATAACGTTATACAGCATTACGTTATAACGTATAATGTTATACGGTATAATTTTATAACGTATAACGTTATATAGTAGTATTTTATAACGTATAACGTTATATATTATTATATTATAACGTATAACGTTATGTGGAGTTACCTTATAACGTATAACGTTACATAGTGTTACGTTATAACGTTATATAGCATTACGTTATAACGTATAATGTTTTACGGTATTATTTTATAACGTATAACGTTATATAGTAGTATTTTATAACTTACAACGTTATATAATATTACTCTATAACGTATAGCGTTATGTATTGTTACGTTATAACGTTTAACGTTATATAGTGTTACGTTATAACATTATATAGCATTACATTATAACGTATAATGTTTTACGGTATTATTTATAACGTATAACGTTATATGCTATAATTTTACAACGTATAACGTTATATGGTATTATTTTATAACGTGTAACGATATATAATATTATTTTATGACGTATAACGTTATATGGCATTATTTCATAATATAACGATATCTAATATTAAATTATAACGTATAACGCTATATAGTATTATTTTATAACGTACAACTTTATGTAGTGTTATGTTATAACGTATAACGTTATATAGTGTTACGTTATAACGTTATACAGCATTACGTTATAACGTATAATGTTATAAGGTATTATTTTATAACGTATAACGTTATTTGGTATTATTTTATAACGTATAACGTTATATGGTAATATTTTATAACGTATAACGATATATAATATTATTTTAAAACGTACAGCGTTATGTAGTGTTACGTTATAGAATATAACGTTATATAATGATACGTTATGACGTTATATAGCATTACGTTATTACGTATAACGTTATACGGTATTATTTTATAACGTATAACGTTATATAATATTATTTTATAACGTATAACGTTATGTAGTGTTACGTTATAACGTATAAGGTTATATAGTGTGACGTTATGACGTTATATAGCATTACGTTATAACGTATAACGTTATACGGTATAATTTTAGAGCGTATAACGTTATATGTTATTATTTTATAACGTATAGCGTTATATAATATTACTCTATAACGTATAGCGTTATGTATTGTTACGTTATAACGTTTAACGTTATATAGTGTTACGTTATAACGCTATACAGCATTACGTTATAGAGTATAATGCTATACGGTATTATTTTATAACGTATAACGTTATATGGTATTATTTTATAACGTATAACGTATGTAGTGTTACGTTATAACGTATAACGTTATATAGTGTTACGTTATAACGTTATATAGCTTTACATTATAACATATAACGTTTTACGGTATTATTTATAACGTATAAGGTTATATGCTATAATTTTACAACGTATAACGTTATATGGTATTATTTTATAACGTATAACGATATATAATATTATTTTATGACGTATAACGTTATATGGTATTATTTCATAACGTATAACGATATCTAATATTAGTTTATAACGTGTAACGCTATATAGTATTATTTTATAACGTATAACATTATATATTATTATTTTATAATGTATAACATTATATAGCGTTATTTTATCACGTATAACGTTATATAGTGTTACGCTATAACGTTATATAGCTTTACGTTATAACGCATTACGTTATACGGTATTATTTTATAACGTACAACGTTATATAGTATTATTTTATAACGTATAACGTTATATATTACTATTTTATAATGTATAACATTATATAGCGTTATTTTATCACGTATAACGTTATATAATGATACGTTATGACGTTATATAGCATTACGTTATAACGTATAACGTTATACGGTATTATTTTATAACGTATAAAGTTATATGGTATTATTTTATAACGTATAACGTTATATGGTATTATTTTATAACGTATAACGTTATAGGGTATTATTTTATAACGTATAACGCTATAAAGTACTATTTTATACCGTATAACGTTACGTAGTGTTACGTCATAACGTATAACGTCATATAGTGTTACGTTATAACGTTATACAGCATTACGTGATAACGTATAATGTTATACGGTACTATTTCATAACGTATAACGTTATATAGTAGTATTTTATAACGTATAACGTTATATAATATTATTTTATGACGTATGGCGTTATGTAGTGTTACGTTATAACGTATAACGTTATATAGTGTTACGTTATGACGTTATATAGCATTACGTTATAACGTATGACGTTATAAGGTATAATTTTATAGCGTATAACGTTATATGTTATTCTTTTATAACGTATAACGTTATATAGTATTATTTTATAACGTACAACGTTATGTAGTGTTATGTTATAACGTATAACGTTATATAGTGTTACGTTATAACGTTATACAGCATTATGTTATAACGTATAATGTTATAAGGCATTATTTTATAACGTATAACGTTATATAATACTATTTTATAACGTATAGCGTTATGTAGTGTTACTTTATAATGTATAACGTTATATAGTGTTACGTTATAACGTTATACAGCATTACGTTATAACGTATAATGTTATAAGGTATTATTTTATAACGTATAACGTTATATGGTGTTATTTTATAACGTATAACGTTATATGGTATTATTCTATAACGTATAACGTTATAGGGTATTATTTTATAACGTATAACGTTATATAGTACTATTTTATAACGTATAACGTTACGTAGTGTTACGTCATAACGTATAACGTTATATAGTGTTACGTTATGACGTTATATAGCATTACGTTATAACGTATAATGTTTTACGGTATTATTTTATAAAGTATAACGTTATATGGTTTTATTTTATAACGTATAACGATATATAATATTATTTTAAAACGTATAGCGTTAAGTAGTGTTACGTTATAGCCTATAACGTTATATAGTGTTACGCTATAACGTTATATAGCATTACGATATAACGTATAACGTCACACGGTATTATTTTATAACGTATAACGTTATATGTTATTATTTTACAACGTACAACGTTATATAATATTACTCTATAGCGTATAGCGTTATGTATTGTTACGTTATAACGTTTAACGTTATATAGTGTTACGTTATAACGTTATACAGCATTACGTTATAACGTATAATGTTTTACGGTAAGATTTATAACGTATAACGTTATATGCTATAATTTTACAACGTATAACGTTATGTGGTATTATTTCATAACGTATAACGATATCTAATATTAATTTATAACGTATAACGCTATATAGTATTATTTTATAACGTATAACGTTATATATTATTATTTTATAATGTATAACATTATATAGCGTCATTTTATCACGTATAACGTTATATAATGATACGTTATGACGTTACATAGCATTACGTTATAACGTATAATGTTTTACGGTAAGATTTATAACGTATAACGTTATATGCTATAATTTTACAACGTATAACGTTATATGGTATTATTTCATAACGTATAACGATATCTAATATTAATTTATAACGTATAACGCTATATAGTATTATTTTATAACGTATAACGTTATATATTATTATTTTATAATGTATAACATTATATAGCGTCATTTTATCACGTATAACGTTATATAATGATACGTTATGACGTTACATAGCATTACGTTATAACGTATAACGTTATACGGTATTATTTTATAACGTATAAAGTTATATGGTATTATTTTATAACGTATAACGTTATATGGTATTATTTTATAACTTTTAACGTTATATAGTACTATTTTATAACGTATAACGTTACGTAGTGTTACGTTATAACGTATAACGTTATATAGTGTTACGTTATAACGTTATACAGCATTACCTTATAACGTATAATTTTATACGTTATTATTTTATAACATATAACGTTATATAGTAGTATTTTATAACGTATAACGTTATATATTATTATATTATAACGTATAACGATATATAATATTATTTTATGACGTATAACGTTATATGGTATTATTTCATAACGTATAACGATATATAATATTATTTTAAAACGTATAGCGTTATGTATTGTTACGTTATAAAGTTTAACTATATATCTAATGTTACGTTATAACGTTATACAGCATTACGTTATAACGTATAATGCTATACGGTATTATTTTATAACGTATAACGTTATATGGTATTATTTTATAACGTATAACATATGTAGTGTTACGTTATAACGTATAACGTTATATAGTGTTACGTTATAACGTTATACAGCATTACGTTATAACGTATAATGTTTTACATTCATTATTTATAACGTATAACGTTATATGCTATAATTTTACAACGTATAACGTTATATGGTATTATTTTATAACGTATAACGATATATAATATTATTTTATGACGTATAACGTTATATGGTATTATTTCATAACGTATAACGATATCTAATATTAATTTATAACGTGTAACGCTATATAGTATTATTTTATAACGTATAACGTTATATATTATTATTTTATAATGTATAACATTATATAGCGTCATTTTATCACGTATAACGTTATATAATGATACGTTATGACGTTACATAGCATTACGTTATAACGTATAACGATATACGGTATTATTTTATAACGTATAAAGTTATATGGTATTATTTTATAACGTATAACGTTATATGGTATTATTTTATAACTTTTAACGTTATATAGTACTATTTTATAACGTATAACGTTACGTAGTGTTACGTTATAACGTATAACGTTATATAGTGTTACGTTATAACGTTATACAGCATTACCTTATAACGTATAGTGTTATACGTTATTATTTTATAACATATAATGTTATATAGTAGTATTTTATAACGTATAACGTTATATATTATTATATTATAACGTATAACGATATATAATATTATTTTATGACGTATAACGTTATATGGTATTATTTCATAACGTATAACGATATATAATATTATTTTAAAACGTATAGCGTTATGTATTGTTACGTTATAAAGTTTAACTATATATATAATGTTACGTTATAACGTTATACAGCATTACGTTATAACGTATAATGTTATAAGGTATTATTTTATAACGTATAACGTTATATGGTATTATTTTATAACGTATAACGTTATATGGTAATATTTTATAACGTATAACGATATATAATATTATTTTAAAACGTACAGCGTTATGTAGTGTTACGTTATAGAATATAACGTTATATAGTGTTACGTTATAACGTTATACAGCATTACGTTATAACGTATAATGTTATAAGGTATTATTTTATAACGTATAACGTTATATGGTATTATTTTATAACGGATAACGTTATAGGGTACTATTTTATAACGTATAACGTTATAAAGTACTATTTTATAACGTGTAACGTTATGTAGTGTTATGTTATAACGTATAACGTTATATAATGATACGTTATGACGTTATATAGCATTACGTTATAACGTATAACGTTATACGGTATTATTTTATAACGTATAAAGTTATATGGTATTATTTTATAACTTTTAACGTTATATAGTACTATTTTATAACGTATAACTTTACGTAGTGTTACGTTATAACGTATAACGTTATATAGTGTTACGTTGTAACGTTATACAGCATTACCTTATAACGCATAATGTTATACGTTATTATTTTATAACGTATAACGTTATATAGTAGTATTTTATAACGTATAACGTTATATATTATTATATTATAACGTATAACGTTATGTGGAGTTACGTTATAACGTATAACGTTATATAGTGTGACGTTATAACCTTATATAGCATTACGTTATAACGTATAATGTTATACGTCATTATTTTATAACGTATAAAGTTATATAGTAGTATTTTATAACGTATAACGTTATATATTATTATATTATAACGTATAACGTTATGTGGAGTTACGTTATAACGTATAACGTTATATAGTGTTACGTTATAACGTTATATAGCATTACGTTATAACGTATAACGTTGTACGGTATTATTTTATAACGTATAACGTTATATAATATTATTTTACAACGTATAACGTTATGTAGTGTTACGTTATAACGTATAAGGTTATATAGTGTTACGTTATGACGTTATATGGAATTACGTTATAACGTATAACGATATACTGTATAATATTATAGCGTATAACGTTATATGTTATTATTTTATAACGTATAGCGTTATATAATATTACTCTGTAACGTATAGCGTTATGTATTGTTACGTTATAACGTTTAACGTTATATAGTGTTACGTTATAACATTATATAGCATTACATTATAACGCATAATGTTTTACGGTATTATTTATAACGTATAACGTTATATGCTATAATTTTACAACGTATAACGTTATATGGTATTATTTTATAACGTATAACGTGTGTAGTGTTACGATATAACGTATAACGTTATATAGTGTTACGTTATAACATTATATAGCATTACATTACATTATAACGGTAACGGTATAATGTTTTACGGTATTATTTATAACGTAAAACGTTATATGCTATAACTTTACAACGTATAACGTTATATGGTATTATTTTATAACGTATAACGATATATAATATTATTCTATGACGTATAACGTTATATGGTATTATTTCATAACGTATAACGATACATAATATTAATTTATAACGTATAACGCTATATAGTATTATTTTATAACGTACAACGTTATGTAGTGTTATGTTATAACGTATAACGTTATATGGTGTTATTTTATAACGTATAACGTTATATGGTATTATTTTATAACGTATAACGGTATATAATATTATTTTAAAACATATAGCTTTATGTAGTGTTACGTTATAGCCTATAACGTTATATAGTGTTACGCTATAATGTTATATATCTTTACGTTATAACGTATAACGTTATATGGTTTTATTCTATAACGTATAACGTTATAGGGTATTATTTTATAACGTATAACGTTATATAGTACTATTTTATAACGTATAACGTTATATAGTGTTACGTTATAACGTTATATAGCATTACGTTATAACGTATATCGTTATACTGTATTACGTTATAACCTATAACGTTATACGTTATTATTTTATAACGTATAACGTTATATAGTATTATCTTATAACGTATAACGTAATATAGTAGCATTTTATAACGTATAACGTTATATATTATTATTTTATAACGTATAACGTTATGTAGAGTTACGTTATAACGTATAACGTTATATAGTGTTACGTTATAACGTTATATAGCATTTCGTTATAACGGATACCGTCATACGGTATTATTTTATAACGTATAACGTTATAAAGTACTATTTTATAACGTGTAACGTTATGTAGTGTTATGTTATAACGTATAACGTTATATAATGATACGTTATGACGTTATATAGCATTACGTTATAACGTATAACGTTATACGGTATTATTTTATAACGTATAAAGTTATATGGTATTATTTTATAACTTTTAACGTTATATAGTACTATTTTATAACGTATAACTTTACGTAGTGTTACGTTATAACGTATAACGTTATATAGTGTTACGTTGTAACGTTATACAGCATTACCTTATAACGCATAATGTTATACGTTATTATTTTATAACGTATAACGTTATATAGTAGTATTTTATAACGTATAACGTTATATATTATTATATTATAACGTATAACGTTATGTGGAGTTACGTTATAACGTATAACGTTATATAGTGTGACGTTATAACCTTATATAGCATTACGTTATAACGTATAATGTTATACGTCATTATTTTATAACGTATAAAGTTATATAGTAGTATTTTATAACGTATAACGTTATATATTATTATATTATAACGTATAACGTTATGTGGAGTTACGTTATAACGTATAACGTTATATAGTGTTACGTTATAACGTTATATAGCATTACGTTATAACGTATAACGTTGTACGGTATTATTTTATAACGTATAACGTTATATAATATTATTTTACAACGTATAACGTTATGTAGTGTTACGTTATAACGTATAAGGTTATATAGTGTTACGTTATGACGTTATATAGAATTACGTTATAACGTATAACGATATACTGTATAATATTATAGCGTATAACGTTATATGTTATTATTTTATAACGTATAGCGTTATATAATATTACTCTGTAACGTATAGCGTTATGTATTGTTACGTTATAACGTTTAACGTTATATAGTGTTACGTTATAACATTATATAGCATTACATTATAACGCATAATGTTTTACGGTATTATTTATAACGTATAACGTTATATGCTATAATTTTACAACGTATAACGTTATATGGTATTATTTTATAACGTATAACGTGTGTAGTGTTACGATATAACGTATAACGTTATATAGTGTTACGTTATAACATTATATAGCATTACATTACATTATAACGGTAACGGTATAATGTTTTACGGTATTATTTATAACGTATAACGCTTTATGCTATAACTTTACAACGTATAACGTTATATGGTATTATTTTATAACGTATAACGATATATAATATTATTCTATGACGTATAACGTTATATGGTATTATTTCATAACGTATAACGATACATAATATTAATTTATAACCTATAACGCTATATAGTATTATTTTATAACGTACAACGTTATGTAGTGTTATGTTATAACGTATAACGTTATATGGTGTTATTTTATAACGTATAACGTTATATGGTATTATTTTATAACGTATAACGGTATATAATATTATTTTAAAACATATAGCGTTATGTAGTGTTACGTTATAGCCTATAACGTTATATAGTGTTACGCTATAATGTTATATATCTTTACGTTATAACGTATAACGTTATATGGTTTTATTCTATAACGTATAACGTTATAGGGTATTATTTTATAACGTATAACGTTATATAGTACTATTTTATAACGTATAACGTTATATAGTGTTACGTTATAACGTTATATAGCATTACGTTATAACGTATATCGTTATACTGTATTACGTTATAACCTATAACGTTATACGTTATTATTTTATGTTACGTTATAACGTATAACGTTATATAGTGTTACTTTATAACATCATATAGCATTACATTATAACGTATAATGTTTTACGTTATTATTTATAACGTATAACGTTATATACTATAATTTTACAACATATAACGTTATATGGTATTATTTTATATCGTATAACGATATATAATATTATTTTATAACGTATAACGTTATATGGTATTATTTCATAACGTATAACGATATCTAATATTATTTTATAACGTATAACGGTATATAGTATTATTTTATAACGTACAACGTTATGTAGTGTTATGTTATAACGTATAACGTTATGTAGAGTTACGTTATAACGTACAACGTTATATAGTGTTACGTCATAACGTCATATAGCATTACAATATAACGTATAATGTTTTACGTTATTATTTATAACGTATAACGTTATATGGTATTATTTTATAACGTATAACGTTATAAAGTACAATTTTATACCGTATAACGTTATGTAGTGCTATGTTGTACCGCATAACGTTATGTAGTGTTATGTTATAACGTATAGCGTTATGTAGTGATACCTAATAACGTATAACGTTATATAGTACTATTTTATAACGTATAACGTTATGTAGTGTTACGTTGTAACGTATAACGTTATATAGTGTTACGTTATGACGTTATATAGCATTACGTTATAACGTATAACGTTATACGGTATTATTTTATAGCGTATAACGTTATATGGTATTATTTTATAACGTATAACGTTATAAAGTACAATTTTATACCGTATAACGTTATGTAGTGTTATGTTATACCGCATAACGTTATATAGTGTTACGTTATAACGTTATACAGCATCACGTTATAACGTATATCGTTATACTGTATTATGTTATAACCTATAACGTTATACGGTATTATTTTATAACGTATAACGTTATATAGTGTTACGGTGTAACGTATAACGTTATGTAGTGTTACGTTATAACGATATATTGTATTACGTTCTAACGTATAACGTTATACGGTACCATTTTATGACGTATAACGTTATATGGTATTATTTTATAACGTATAACGATATATAATATTATTTTATAACCTATAACGTTATATAATATTATTTTAAAACGTATAGCGTTATGTAGTGTTACGTTATAGCCTATAACGTTATATAGTGTTACGTTATGACGATATATATCATTACGTTATAACGTATAACGTTATACGGTATTATTTTATAGCGTGTAACAGTATATGTTATTATTTTATAACGTATAACGTTATATAATATTACTTTATAACGTATAGCATTATGTAGAGTTACGTTATAACGTATAACGTTATATAGTGTTACGCGATAACGTTATATAGCATTACGTTATAACGTATACCGTTATATGGTATAATTTTATAACGTATAACGATATATCGTACTATTTTATAACCTATAACGTTATATAATATTATTTTAAATCGTATAGCGTTATGTAGTGTTACGTTATAGCCTACAACGTTATATAGTGTTACGCTATAACGTTATATAGCATTACGTTATAAGGTATAACTTTATATGGTATTGTTTTATAATGTATGACATTATATAGCGTTATTTTATGACGTTTAACGTTATAAAGAACTATTTTATACCGTATAACGTTATGTAGTGTTACGGTATAACGTTATACAGCATTACGTTATAACGTATAACGTTATACGGTATTATTTTATAGCGTATAACGTTATATGTTATTATTTTATAACGTATAACGTTACATAATATTACTTTATAACGTATAGCGTTATGAAGAGTTACGTTATAACGTATAACGTTATATAGTGTTACGTTATAACGTTATATAGCATTACGTTATAACGTATATCGTTATACTGTATTATGTTATAACCTATAACGTTATACGTTATTATTTTATAACGTATAACGTTATATATTATTATCTTATAACGTATAACGTTATATAGTACTATTTTATAACGTATAACGTTATGTAGTGTTACGTTATAACGTTATACAGCATTACGTTATAACGTATATCGTTATACGGTATTATTTTATAGCGTATAACGTTATATGTTATTATTTTATAACGTATAACGTTATATAATATTACTTTATAACGTATAGCGTTATATAGCGTTACTTTATAACGTATAACGTTATATAATGTTACGTTATGACGTTATATAGCATTACGTTATAACGTATAACGTTATACCGTATTATTTTATAGCGTATAACGTTATATGGTATTATTTTATAACGTATAACGTTATAAAGTACTATTTTATACCGTATACCGTTATGTAGTATTATGTTATAGCGCATAACGTTATATAGTGTTACGTTATAACGTTATACACCATTACGTTATAACATATATCGTTATACTGTATTATGTTATAACCTATAACGTTATACGGTATTATTTTATAACGTATAACGTTTATGGTATTATTTTATAACTTATAACGTTATACGGTATTATTTTATAACGTATAACGTTATATAGTATTATCTTATAACGTATAACGTTATATAGTACTATTTTATAACGTATAACGTTATGTAGAGTTACATTATAACGTATAACGTTATATAGTGTTACGTTATAACGTTATATAGCATTACGTTATAACGTATATCGTTATACTGTATTATGTTATAACCTATAACGTTATACGTTATTATTTTATAACGTATAACGTTATATAGTATTATCTTATAACGTATAACGTAATATAGTAGCATTTTATAACGTATAACGTTATATATTATTATTTTATAACGTATAACGTTATGTAGAGTTACGTTATAACGTATAACGTTATATAGTGTTACGTTATAACGTTATATATCATTTCGTTATAACGGATAACGTCATACGGTATTATTTTATAAGGTATAACGTTATATTGTATTACGTTATAACGTATAACGTTATACGGTACCATTTTATAACGTATAAAGTTATATGGTATTATTTTATAACGTATAACGTTATATAGTGTTACGTTATCACGTATAACGTTATGTAGTGTTACGTTATAACGTTATATTTTATTACGTACTAACGCATAACGTTATACGGTACCATTTTATAACGTATAAAGTTATATGGTATTATTTTATAACGTATAACGTTATATAATATTACTTTATAACGTATAGCGTTATGTAGTATTACGTTATAACGTATAACGTTGTATAGTGTTACGTTATAACGTTATACAGCATTACATTATAACGTATAATGTTTTGCGGTATTATTTTATAACGTATAACGTTATATGCTATAATTTTACAACGTATAACGTTAAATGGTATTATTTTATAACCTATAACGATATATAATATTATTTTATAACCTATAGCGTTATGTAGTGTTACGTTATAACGTATAACGTTATATAGTGTTACGTTATAACGTTATACAGCATTTCGTTATAACGTATAATGTTATACGGTATTATTTTATAACGTATAACGTTTATGGTATTATTTTATAACTTATAACGTTATACGGTATTATTTTATAACGTATAACGTAATATGGTATTATTTTATACCGTATAACGTTATAAAGTACTATTTTATACCGTATAACATCATGTAGTGTTATGTTATAGCGCATAACGTTATATAGTGTTACGTTATAACGTTATACAGCATTACGTTATAACGTATATCGTTATACTGTATTATGTTATAACCTATAACGTTATACGGTATTATTTTATAACGTATAACGTTATATAGTGTTACGTTATAACGTATAACGTTATGTAGTGTTACGTTATAACGTTATATTGTATTACGTTCTAACGTATAACGTTATACGGTACCATTTTATGACGTATAACGTTATATGGTATTATTTTATAACGTATAACGATATATAATATTATTTTATAACCTATAACGTTATATAATATTATTTTAAAACGTATAGCGTTATGTAGTGTTACGTTATAGCCTATAACGTTATATAGTGTTACGTTATGACGATATATATCATTACGTTATAACGTATAACGTTATACGGTATTATTTTATAGCGTGTAACAGTATATGTTATTATTTTATAACGTATAACGTTATATAATACTATTATATAACGTATAGCGTTATGTAGTGTTACTTTATAATGTATAACGTTATATAGTGTTACGTTATAACGTTATACAGCATTACGTTATAACGTATAATGTTATAAGGTATTATTTTATAACGTATAACGTTATATGGTATTATTCTATAACGTATAACGTTATAGGGTATTATTTTATAACGTATAACGTTATATAGTACTATTTTATAACGTATAACGTTACGTAGTGTTACGTCATAACGTATAACGTTATATAGTGTTACGTTATGACGTTATATAGCATTACGTTATAACGTATAATGTTTTACGGTATTATTTTATAAAGTATAACGTTATATGGTTTTATTTTATAACGTATAACGATATATAATATTATTTTAAAACGTATAGCGTTAAGTAGTGTTACGTTATAGCCTATAACGTTATATAGTGTTACGCTATAACGTTATATAGCATTACGTTATAACGTATAACGTCACACGGTATTATTTTATAACGTATAACGTTATATGTTATTATTTTACAACGTACAACGTTATATAATATTACTCTATAGCGTATAGCGTTATGTATTGTTACGTTATAACGTTTAACGTTATATAGTGTTACGTTATAACGTTATACAGCATTACGTTATAACGTATAATGTTTTACGGTAAGATTTATAACGTATAACGTTATATGCTATAATTTTACAACGTATAACGTTATATGGTATTATTTCATAACGTATAACGATATCTAATATTATTTTATAACGTATAACGTTATATATTATTATTTTATAATGTATAACATTATATAGCGTCATTTTATCACGTATAACGTTATATAATGATACGTTATGACGTTACATAGCATTACGTTATAACGTATAACGTTATACGGTATTATTTTATAACGTATAAAGTTATATGGTATTATTTTATAACGCATAACGTTATATGGTATTATTTTATAACTTTTAACGTTATATAGTACTATTTTATAACGTATAACGTTACGTAGTGTTACGTTATAACGTATAACGTTATATAGTGTTACGTTATAACGTTATACAGCATTACCTTATAACGTATAATTTTATACGTTATTATTTTATAACATATAACGTTATATAGTAGTATTTTATAACGTATAACGTTATATATTATTATATTATAACGTATAACGATATATAATATTATTTTATGACGTATAACGTTATATGGTATTATTTCATAACGTATAACGATATATAATATTATTTTAAAACGTATAGCGTTATGTATTGTTACGTTATAAAGTTTAACTATATATCTAATGTTACGTTATAACGTTATACAGCATTACGTTATAACGTATAATGTTATACGGTATAATTTTATAACGTATAACGTTATATAGTAGTATTTTATAACGTATAACGTTATATATTATTATATTATAACGTATAACGTTATGTGGAGTTACCTTATAACGTATAACGTTACATAGTGTTACGTTATAACGTTATATAGCATTACGTTATAACGTATAATGTTTTACGGTATTATTTTATAACGTATAACGTTATATAGTAGTATTTTATAACTTACAACGTTATATAATATTACTCTATAACGTATAGCGTTATGTATTGTTACGTTATAACGTTTAACGTTATATAGTGTTACGTTATAACATTATATAGCATTACATTATAACGTATAATGTTTTACGGTATTATTTATAACGTATAACGTTATATGCTATAATTTTACAACGTATAACGTTATATGGTATTATTTAATAACGTGTAACGATATATAATATTATTTTATGACGTATAACGTTATATGGCATTATTTCATAATATAACGATATCTAATATTAAATTATAACGTATAACGCTATATAGTATTATTTTATAACGTACAACTTTATGTAGTGTTATGTTATAACGTATAACGTTATATAGTGTTACGTTATAACGTTATACAGCATTACGTTATAACGTATAATGTTATAAGGTATTATTTTATAACGTATAACGTTATATGGTATTATTTTATAACGTATAACGTTATATGGTAATATTTTATAACGTATAACGATATATAATATTATTTTAAAACGTACAGCGTTATGTAGTGTTACGTTATAGAATATAACGTTATATAATGATACGTTATGACGTTATATAGCATTACGTTATTACGTATAACGTTATACGGTATTATTTTATAACGTATAACGTTATATAATATTATTTTATAACGTATAACGTTATGTAGTGTTACGTTATAACGTATAAGGTTATATAGTGTGACGTTATGACGTTATATAGCATTACGTTATAACGTATAACGTTATACGGTATAATTTTAGAGCGTATAACGTTATATGTTATTATTTTATAACGTATAGCGTTATATAATATTACTCTATAACGTATAGCGTTATGTATTGTTACGTTATAACGTTTAACGTTATATAGTGTTACGTTATAACGCTATACAGCATTACGTTATAGAGTATAATGCTATACGGTATTATTTTATAACGTATAACGTTATATGGTATTATTTTATAACGTATAACGTATGTAGTGTTACGTTATAACGTATAACGTTATATAGTGTTACGTTATAACATTATATAGCTTTACATTATAACATATAACGTTTTACGGTATTATTTATAACGTATAAGGTTATATGCTATAATTTTACAACGTATAACGTTATATGGTATTATTTTATAACGTATAACGATATATAATATTATTTTATGACGTATAACGTTATATGGTATTATTTCATAACGTATAACGATATCTTATATTAGTTTATAACGTGTAACGCTATATAGTATTATTTTATAACGTATAACGTTATATATTATTATTTTATAATGTATAACATTATATAGCGTTATTTTATCACGTATAACGTTATATAGTGTTACGCTATAACGTTATATAGCTTTACGTTATAACGCATAACGTTATACGGTATTATTTTATAACGTACAACGTTATATAGTATTATTTTATAACGTATAACGTTATATATTACTATTTTATAATGTATAACATTATATAGCGTTATTTTATCACGTATAACGTTATATAATGATACGTTATGACGTTATATAGCATTACGTTATAACGTATAACGTTATACGGTATTATTTTATAACGTATAAAGTTATATGGTATTATTTTATAACGTATAACGTTATATGGTATTATTTTATAACTTTTAACGTTATATAGTACTATTTTATAACGTATAACGTAGTGTTACGTTATAGCCTATAACGTTATATAGTGTTACGCTATAACGTTATATATCTTTACGTTATAACGTATACCGTTATATGGTATTATTTTATAACGTATAACGTTATAGGGTATTATTTTATAACGTATAACGCTATAAAGTACTATTTTATACCGTATAACGTTACGTAGTGTTACGTCATAACGTATAACGTCATATAGTGTTACGTTATAACGTTATACAGCATTACGTGATAACGTATAATGTTATACGGTACTATTTCATAACGTATAACGTTATATAGTAGTATTTTATAACGTATAACGTTATATAATATTATTTTATGACGTATGGCGTTATGTAGTGTTACGTTATAACGTATAACGTTATATAGTGTTACGTTATGACGTTATATAGCATTACGTTATAACGTATGACGTTATAAGGTATAATTTTATAGCGTATAACGTTATATGTTATTCTTTTATAACGTATAACGTTATATAGTATTATTTTATAACGTACAACGTTATGTAGTGTTATGTTATAACGTATAACGTTATATAGTGTTACGTTATAACGTTATACAGCATTATGTTATAACGTATAATGTTATAAGGCATTATTTTATAACGTATAACGTTATATAATACTATTTTATAACGTATAGCGTTATGTAGTGTTACTTTATAATGTATAACGTTATATAGTGTTACGTTATAACGTTATACAGCATTACGTTATAACGTATAATGTTATAAGGTATTATTTTATAACGTATAACGTTATATGGTGTTATTTTATAACGTATAACGTTATATTGTATTATTCTATAACGTATAACGTTATAGGGTATTATTTTATAACGTATAACGTTATATAGTACTATTTTATAACGTATAACGTTACGTAGTGTTACGTCATAACGTATAACGTTATATAGTGTTACGTTATGACGTTATATAGCATTACGTTATAACGTATAATGTTTTACGGTATTATTTTATAAAGTATAACGTTATATGGTTTTATTTTATAACGTATAACGATATATAATATTATTTTAAAACGTATAGCGTTAAGTAGTGTTACGTTATAGCCTATAACGTTATATAGTGTTACGCTATAACGTTATATAGCATTACGATATAACGTATAACGTCACACGGTATTATTTTATAACGTATAACGTTATATGTTATTATTTTACAACGTACAACGTTATATAATATTACTCTATAGCGTATAGCGTTATGTATTGTTACGTTATAACGTTTAACGTTATATAGTGTTACGTTATAACGTTATACAGCATTACGTTATAACGTATAATGTTTTACGGTAAGATTTATAACGTATAACGTTATATGCTATAATTTTACAACGTATAACGTTATGTGGTATTATTTCATAACGTATAACGATATCTAATATTAATTTATAACGTATAACGCTATATAGTATTATTTTATAACGTATAACGTTATATATTATTATTTTATAATGTATAACATTATATAGCGTCATTTTATCACGTATAACGTTATATAATGATACGTTATGACGTTACATAGCATTACGTTATAACGTATAACGTTATACGGTATTATTTTATAACGTATAAAGTTATATGGTATTATTTTATAACGTATAACGTTATATGGTATTATTTTATAACTTTTAACGTTATATAGTACTATTTTATAACGTATAACGTTACGTAGTGTTACGTTATAACGTATAACGTTATATAGTGTTACGTTATAACGTTATACAGCATTACCTTATAACGTATAATTTTATACGTTATTATTTTATAACATATAACGTTATATAGTAGTATTTTATAACGTATAACGTTATATATTATTATATTATAACGTATAACGATATATAATATTATTTTATGACGTATAACGTTATATGGTATTATTTCATAACGTATAACGATATATAATATTATTTTAAAACGTATAGCGTTATGTATTGTTACGTTATAAAGTTTAACTATATATCTAATGTTACGTTATAACGTTATACAGCATTACGTTATAACGTATAATGCTATACGGTATTATTTTATAACGTATAACGTTATATGGTATTATTTTATAACGTATAACATATGTAGTGTTACGTTATAACGTATAACGTTATATAGTGTTACGTTATAACGTTATACAGCATTACGTTATAACGTATAATGTTTTACATTCATTATTTATAACGTATAACGTTATATGCTATAATTTTACAACGTATAACGTTATATGGTATTATTTTATAACTTTTAACGTTACATAGTACTATTTTATAACGTATAACGTTACGTAGTGTTACGTTATAACGTATAACGTTATATAGTGTTACGTTATAACGTTATACAGCATTACCTTATAACGTATAGTGTTATACGTTATTATTTTATAACATATAATGTTATATAGTAGTATTTTATAACGTATAACGTTATATATTATTATATTATAACGTATAACGATATATAATATTATTTTATGACGTATAACGTTATATGGTATTATTTCATAACGTATAACGATATATAATATTATTTTAAAACGTATAGCGTTATGTATTGTTACGTTATAAAGTTTAACTATATATATAATGTTACGTTATAACGTTATACAGCATTACGTTATAACGTATAATGTTATAAGGTAATATTTTATAACGTATAACGTTATATGGTATTATTTTATAACGTATAACGTTATATGGTAATATTTTATAACGTATAACGATATATAATATTATTTTAAAACGTACAGCGTTATGTAGTGTTACGTTATAGAATATAACGTTATATAGTGTTACGTTATAACGTTATACAGCATTACGTTATAACGTATAATGTTATAAGGTATTATTTTATAACGTATAACGTTATATGGTATTATTTTATAACGGATAACGTTATAGGGTACTATTTTATAACGTATAACGTTATAAAGTACTATTTTATAACGTGTAACGTTATGTAGTGTTATGTTATAACGTATAACGTTATATAACGATACGTTATGACGTTATATAGCATTACGTTATAACGTATAACGTTATACGGTATTATTTTATAACGTATAAAGTTATATGGTATTATTTTATAACTTTTAACGTTATATAGTACTATTTTATAACGTATAACTTTACGTAGTGTTACGTTATAACGTATAACGTTATATAGTGTTACGTTGTAACGTTATACAGCATTACCTTATAACGCATAATGTTATACGTTATTATTTTATAACGTATAACGTTATATAGTAGTATTTTATAACGTATAACGTTATATATTATTATATTATAACGTATAACGTTATGTGGAGTTACGTTATAACGTATAACGTTATATAGTGTGACGTTATAACCTTATATAGCATTACGTTATAACGTATAATGTTATACGTCATTATTTTATAACGTATAAAGTTATATAGTAGTATTTTATAACGTATAACGTTATATATTATTATATTATAACGTATAACGTTATGTGGAGTTACGTTCTAACGTATAACGTTATATAGTGTTACGTTATAACGTTACATAGCATTACGTTATAACGTATAACGTTGTACGGTATTATTTTATAACGTATAACGTTATATAATATTATTTTACAACGTATAACGTTATGTAGTGTTACGTTATAACGTATAAGGTTATATAGTGTTACGTTATGACGTTATATAGAATTACGTTATAACGTATAACGATATACTGTATAATATTATAGCGTATAACGTTATATGTTATTATTTTATAACGTATAGCGTTATATAATATTACTCTGTAACGTATAGCGTTATGTATTGTTACGTTATAACGTTTAACGTTATATAGTGTTACGTTATAACATTATATAGCATTACAATATAACGTATAATGTTTTACGTTATTATTTATAACGTATAACGTAATATGGTATTATTTTATAACGTATAACGTTATAAAGTACAATTTTATACCGTATAACGTTATGTAGTGCTATGTTGTACCGCATAACGTTATGTAGTGTTATGTTATAACGTATAGCGTTATGTAGTGATACCTAATAACGTATAACGTTATATAGTACTATTTTATAACGTATAACGTTATGTAGTGTTACGTTGTAACGTATAACGTTATATAGTGTTACGTTATGACGTTATATAGCATTACGTTATAACGTATAACGTTATACGGTATTATTTTATAGCGTATAACGTTATATGGTATTATTTTATAACGTATAACGTTATAAAGTACAATTTTATACCGTATAACGTTATGTAGTGTTATGTTATACCGCATAACGTTATATAGTGTTACGTTATAACGTTATACAGCATCACGTTATAACGTATATCGTTATACTGTATTATGTTATAACCTATAACGTTATACGGTATTATTTTATAACGTATAACGTTATATAGTGTTACGGTGTAACGTATAACGTTATGTAGTGTTACGTTATAACGATATATTGTATTACGTTCTAACGTATAACGTTATACGGTACCATTTTATGACGTATAACGTTATATGGTATTATTTTATAACGTATAACGATATATAATATTATTTTATAACCTATAACGTTATATAATATTATTTTAAAACGTATAGCGTTATGTAGTGTTACGTTATAGCCTATAACGTTATATAGTGTTACGTTATGACGATATATATCATTACGTTATAACGTATAACGTTATACGGTATTATTTTATAGCGTGTAACAGTATATGTTATTATTTTATAACGTATAACGTTATATAATATTACTTTATAACGTATAGCATTATGTAGAGTTACGTTATAACGTATAACGTTATATAGTGTTACGCGATAACGTTATATAGCATTACGTTATAACGTATACCGTTATATGGTATAATTTTATAACGTATAACGATATATCGTACTATTTTATAACCTATAACGTTATATAATATTATTTTAAATCGTATAGCGTTATGTAGTGTTACGTTATAGCCTACAACGTTATATAGTGTTACGCTATAACGTTATATAGCATTACGTTATAAGGTATAACTTTATATGGTATTGTTTTATAATGTATGACATTATATAGCGTTATTTTATGACGTTTAACGTTATAAAGAACTATTTTATACCGTATAACGTTATGTAGTGTTACGGTATAACGTTATACAGCATTACGTTATAACGTATAACGTTATACGGTATTATTTTATAGCGTATAACGTTATATGTTATTATTTTATAACGTATAACGTTACATAATATTACTTTATAACGTATAGCGTTATGAAGAGTTACGTTATAACGTATAACGTTATATAGTGTTACGTTATAACGTTATATAGCATTACGTTATAACGTATATCGTTATACTGTATTATGTTATAACCTATAACGTTATACGTTATTATTTTATAACGTATAACGTTATATATTATTATCTTATAACGTATAACGTTATATAGTACTATTTTATAACGTATAACGTTATGTAGTGTTACGTTATAACGTTATACAGCATTACGTTATAACGTATATCGTTATACGGTATTATTTTATAGCGTATAACGTTATATGTTATTATTTTATAACGTATAACGTTATATAATATTACTTTATAACGTATAGCGTTATATAGCGTTACTTTATAACGTATAACGTTATATAATGTTACGTTATGACGTTATATAGCATTACGTTATAACGTATAACGATATACCGTATTATTTTATAGCGTATAACGTTATATGGTATTATTTTATAACGTATAACGTTATAAAGTACTATTTTATACCGTATACCGTTATGTAGTATTATGTTATAGCGCATAACGTTATATAGTGTTACGTTATAACGTTATACACCATTACGTTATAACATATATCGTTATACTGTATTATGTTATAACCTATAACGTTATACGGTATTATTTTATAACGTATAACGTTTATGGTATTATTTTATAACTTATAACGTTATACGGTATTATTTTATAACGTATAACGTTATATAGTATTATCTTATAACGTATAACGTTATATAGTACTATTTTATAACGTATAACGTTATGTAGAGTTACATTATAACGTATAACGTTATATAGTGTTACGTTATAACGTTATATAGCATTACGTTATAACGTATATCGTTATACTGTATTATGTTATAACCTATAACGTTATACGTTATTATTTTATAACGTATAACGTTATATAGTATTATCTTATAACGTATAACGTAATATAGTAGCATTTTATAACGTATAACGTTATATATTATTATTTTATAACGTATAACGTTATGTAGAGTTACGTTATAACGTATAACGTTATATAGTGTTACGTTATAACGTTATATAGCATTTCGTTATAACGGATAACGTCATACGGTATTATTTTATAAGGTATAACGTTATATTGTATTACGTTATAACGTATAACGTTATACGGTACCATTTTATAACGTATAAAGTTATATGGTATTATTTTATAACGTATAACGTTATATAGTGTTACGTTATAACGTATAACGTTATGTAGTGTTACGTTATAACGTTATATTTTATTACGTACTAACGCATAACGTTATACGGTACCATTTTATAACGTATAAAGTTATATGGTATTATTTTATAACGTATAACGTTATATAATATTACTTTATAACGTATAGCGTTATGTAGTATTACGTTATAACGTATAACGTTGTATAGTGTTACGTTATAACATTATACAGCATTACATTATAACGTATAATGTTTTGCGGTATTATTTTATAACGTATAACGTTATATGCTATAATTTTACAACGTATAACGTTAAATGGTATTATTTTATAACTTATAACGATATATAATATTATTTTATAACCTATAGCGTTATGTAGTGTTACGTTATAACGTATAACGTTATATAGTGTTACGTTATAACGTTATACAGCATTTCGTTATAACGTATAATGTTATACGGTATTATTTTATAACGTATAACGTTTATGGTATTATTTTATAACTTATAACGTTATACGGTATTATTTTATAACGTATAACGTAATATGGTATTATTTTATACCGTATAACGTTATAAAGTACTATTTTATACCGTATAACGTCATGTAGTGTTATGTTATAGCGCATAACGTTATATAGTGTTACGTTATAACGTTATACAGCATTACGTTATAACGTATATCGTTATACTGTATTATGTTATAACCTATAACGTTATACGGTATTATTTTATAACGTATAACGTTATATAGTGTTACGTTATAACGTATAACGTTATGTAGTGTTACGTTATAACGTTATATTGTATTACGTTCTAACGTATAACGTTATACGGTACCATTTTATGACGTATAACGTTATATGGTATTATTTTATAACGTATAACGATATATAATATTATTTTATAACCTATAACGTTATATAATATTATTTTAAACGTATAGCGTTATGTAGTGTTACGTTATAGCCTATAACGTTATATAGTGTTACGTTATGACGATATATATCATTACGTTATAACGTATAACGTTATACGGTATTATTTTATAGCGTGTAACAGTATATGTTATTATTTTATAACGTATAACGTTATATAATACTATTATATAACGTATAGCGTTATGTAGTGTTACTTTATAATGTATAACGTTATATAGTGTTACGTTATAACGTTATACAGCATTACGTTATAACGTATAATGTTATAAGGTATTATTTTATAACGTATAACGTTAAATGGTGTTATTTTATAACGTATAACGTTATATGGTATTATTCTATAACGTATAACGTTATAGGGTATTATTTTATAACGTATAACGTTATATAGTACTATTTTATAACGTATAACGTTGCGTAGTGTTACTTCATAACGTATAACGTTATATAGTGTTACGTTATGACGTTATATAGCATTACGTTATAACGTATAATGTTTTACGGTATTATTTTATAAAGTATAACGTTATATGGTTTTATTTTATAACGTATAACGATATATAATATTATTTTAAAACGTATAGCGTTAAGTAGTGTTACGTTATAGCCTATAACGTTATATAGTGTTACGCTATAACGTTATATAGCATTACGTTATAACGTATAACGTCACACGGTATTATTTTATAACGTATAACGTTATATGTTATTATTTTACAACGTACAACGTTATATAATATTACTCTATAGCGTATAGCGTTATGTATTGTTACGTTATAACGTTTAACGTTATATAGTGTTACGTTATAACGTTATACAGCATTACGTTATAACGTATAATGTTTTACGGTAAGATTTATAACGTATAACGTTATATGCTATAATTTTACAACGTATAACGTTATATGGTATTATTTCATAACGTATAACGATATCTAATATTAATTTATAACGTATAACGCTATATAGTATTATTTTATAACGTATAACGTTATATATTATTATTTTATAATGTATAACATTATATAGCGTCATTTTATCACGTATAACGTTATATAATGATACGTTATGACGTTACATAGCATTACGTTATAACGTATAACGTTATACGGTATTATTTTATAACGTATAAAGTTATATGGTATTATTTTATAACGTATAACGTTATATGGTATTATTTTATAACTTTTAACGTTATATAGTACTATTTTATAACGTATAACGTTACGTAGTGTTACGTTATAACGTATAACGTTATATAGTGTTACGTTATAACGTTATACAGCATTACCTTATAACGTATAATTTTATACGTTATTATTTTATAACATATAACGTTATATAGTAGTATTTTATAACGTATAACGTTATATATTATTATATTATAACGTATAACGATATATAATATTATTTTATGACGTATAACGTTATATGGTATTATTTCATAACGTATAACGATATATAATATTATTTTAAAACGTATAGCGTTATGTATTGTTACGTTATAAAGTTTAACTATATATCTAATGTTACGTTATAACGTTATACAGCATTACGTTATAACGTATAATGTTATACGGTATAATTTTATAACGTATAACGTTATATAGTAGTATTTTATAACGTATAACGTTATATATTATTATATTATAACGTATAACGTTATGTGGAGTTACCTTATAACGTATAACGTTACATAGTGTTACGTTATAACGTTATATAGCATTACGTTATAACGTATAATGTTTTACGGTATTATTTTATAACGTATAACGTTATATAGTAGTATTTTATAACTTACAACGTTATATAATATTACTCTATAACGTATAGCGTTATGTATTGTTACGTTATAACGTTTAACGTTATATAGTGTTACGTTATAACATTATATAGCATTACATTATAACGTATAATGTTTTACGGTATTATTTATAACGTATAACGTTATATGCTATAATTTTACAACGTATAACGTTATATGGTATTATTTTATAACGTGTAACGATATATAATATTATTTTATGACGTATAACGTTATATGGCATTATTTCATAATATAACGATATCTAATATTAAATTATAACGTATAACGCTATATAGTATTATTTTATAACGTACAACTTTATGTAGTGTTATGTTATAACGTATAACGTTATATAGTGTTACGTTATAACGTTATACAGCATTACGTTATAACGTATAATGTTATAAGGTATTATTTTATAACGTATAACGTTATATGGTATTATTTTATAACGTATAACGTTATATGGTAATATTTTATAACGTATAACGATATATAATATTATTTTAAAACGTACAGCGTTATGTAGTGTTACGTTATAGAATATAACGTTATATAATGATACGTTATGACATTATATAGCATTACGTTATTACGTATAACGTTATACGGTATTATTTTATAACGTATAACGTTATATAATATTATTTTATAACGTATAACGTTATGTAGTGTTACGTTATAACGTATAAGGTTATATAGTGTGACGTTATGACGTTATATAGCATTACGTTATAACGTATAACGTTATACGGTATAATTTTAGAGCGTATAACGTTATATGTTATTATTTTATAACGTATAGCGTTATATAATATTACTCTATAACGTATAGCGTTATGTATTGTTACGTTATAACGTTTAACGTTATATAGTGTTACGTTATAACGCTATACAGCATTACGTTATAGAGTATAATGCTATACGGTATTATTTTATAACGTATAACGTTATATGGTATTATTTTATAACGTATAACGTATGTAGTGTTACGTTATAACGTATAACGTTATATAGTGTTACGTTATAACATTATATAGCTTTACATTATAACATATAACGTTTTACGGTATTATTTATAACGTATAAGGTTATATGCTATAATTTTACAACGTATAACGTTATATGGTATTATTTTATAACGTATAACGATATATAATATTATTTTATGACGTATAACGTTATATGGTATTATTTCATAACGTATAACGATATCTAATATTAGTTTATAACGTGTAACGCTATATAGTATTATTTTATAACGTATAACGTTATATATTATTATTTTATAATGTATAACATTATATAGCGTTATTTTATCACGTATAACGTTATATAGTGTTACGCTATAACGTTATATAGTTTTACGTTATAACGCATAACGTTATACGGTATTATTTTATAACGTACAACGTTATATAGTATTATTTTATAACGTATAACGTTATATATTACTATTTTATAATGTATAACATTATATAGCGTTATTTTATCACGTATAACGTTATATAATGATACGTTATGACGTTATATAGCATTACGTTATAACGTATAACGTTATACGGTATTATTTTATAACGTATAAAGTTATATGGTATTATTTTATAACGTATAACGTTAT
Organism: Bombus dahlbomii; assembly: GCA_037178635.1. Lineage (NCBI taxonomy): Eukaryota > Metazoa > Arthropoda > Insecta > Hymenoptera > Apidae > Bombus > Bombus dahlbomii. Next base: position 519,678 of record CM074105.1, read on the forward strand.
ATGGTATTATTTTATAACTTTTAACGTTATATAGTACTATTTTATAACGTATAACGTAGTGTTACGTTATAACCTATAACGTTATATAGTGTTACGCTATAACGTTATATATCTTTACGTTATAACGTATACCGTTATATGGTATTATTTTATAACGTATAACGTTATAGGGTATTATTTTATAACGTATAACGCTATAAAGTACTATTTTATACCGTATAACGTTACGTAGTGTTACGTCATAACGTATAACGTCATATAGTGTTACGTTATAACGTTATACAGCATTACGTGATAACGTATAATGTTATACGGTACTATTTCATAACGTATAACGTTATATAGTAGTATTTTATAACGTATAACGTTATATAATATTATTTTATGACGTATGGCGTTATGTAGTGTTACGTTATAACGTATAACGTTATATAGTGTTACGTTATGACGTTATATAGCATTACGTTATAACGTATGACGTTATAAGGTATAATTTTATAGCGTATAACGTTATATGTTATTCTTTTATAACGTATAACGTTATATAGTATTATTTTATAACGTACAACGTTATGTAGTGTTATGTTATAACGTATAACGTTATATAGTTTTACGTTATAACGTTATACAGCATTATGTTATAACGTATAATGTTATAAGGCATTATTTTATAACGTATAACGTTATATAATACTATTTTATAACGTATAGCGTTATGTAGTGTTACTTTATAATGTATAACGTTATATAGTGTTACGTTATAACGTTATACAGCATTACGTTATAACGTATAATGTTATAAGGTATTATTTTATAACGTATAACGTTATATGGTGTTATTTTATAACGTATAACGTTATATGGTATTATTCTATAACGTATAACGTTATAGGGTATTATTTTATAACGTATAACGTTATATAGTACTATTTTATAACCTATAACGTTACGTAGTGTTACGTCATAACGTATAACGTTATATAGTGTTACGTTATGACGTTATATAGCATTACGTTATAACGTATAATGTTTTACGGTATTATTTTATAAAGTATAACGTTATATGGTTTTATTTTATAACGTATAACGATATATAATATTATTTTAAAACGTATAGCGTTAAGTAGTGTTACGTTATAGCCTATAACGTTATATAGTGTTACGCTATAACGTTATATAGCATTACGATATAACGTATAACGTCACACGGTATTATTTTATAACGTATAACGTTATATGTTATTATTTTACAACGTACAACGTTATATAATATTACTCTATAGCGTATAGCGTTATGTATTGTTACGTTATAACGTTTAACGTTATATAGTGTTACGTTATAACGTTATACAGCATTACGTTATAACGTATAATGTTTTACGGTAAGATTTATAACGTATAACGTTATATGCTATAATTTTACAACGTATAACGTTATGTGGTATTATTTCATAACGTATAACGATATCTAATATTAATTTATAACGTATAACGCTATATAGTATTATTTTATAACGTATAACGTTATATATTATTATTTTATAATGTATAACATTATATAGCGTCATTTTATCACGTATAACGTTATATAATGATACGTTATGACGTTACATAGCATTACGTTATAACGTATAACGTTATACGGTATTATTTTATAACGTATAAAGTTATATGGTATTATTTTATAACGTATAACGTTATATGGTATTATTTTATAACTTTTAACGTTATATAGTACTATTTTATAACGTATAACGTTACGTAGTGTTACGTTATAACGTATAACGTTATATAGTGTTACGTTATAACGTTATACAGCATTACCTTATAACGTATAATTTTATACGTTATTATTTTATAACATATAACGTTATATAGTAGTATTTTATAACGTATAACGTTATATATTATTATATTATAACGTATAACGATATATAATATTATTTTATGACGTATAACGTTATATGGTATTATTTCATAACGTATAACGATATATAATATTATTTTAAAACGTATAGCGTTATGTATTGTTACGTTATAAAGTTTAACTATATATCTAATGTTACGTTATAACGTTATACAGCATTACGTTATAACGTATAATGCTATACGGTATTATTTTATAACGTATAACGTTATATGGTATTATTTTATAACGTATAACATATGTAGTGTTACGTTATAACGTATAACGTTATATAGTGTTACGTTATAACGTTATACAGCATTACGTTATAACGTATAATGTTTTACATTCATTATTTATAACGTATAACGTTATATGCTATAATTTTACAACGTATAACGTTATATGGTATTATTTTATAACGTATAACGATATATAATATTATTTTATGACGTATAACGTTATATGGTATTATTTCATAACGTATAACGATATCTAATATTAATTTATAACGTGTAACGCTATATAGTATTATTTTATAACGTATAACGTTATATATTATTATTTTATAATGTATAACATTATATAGCGTCATTTTATCACGTATAACGTTATATAATGATACGTTATGACGTTACATAGCATTACGTTATAACGTATAACGATATACGGTATTATTTTATAACGTATAAAGTTATATGGTATTATTTTATAACGTATAACGTTATATGGTATTATTTTATAACTTTTAACGTTATATAGTACTATTTTATAACGTATAACGTTACGTAGTGTTACGTTATAACGTATAACGTTATATAGTGTTACGTTATAACGTTATACAGCATTACCTTATAACGTATAGTGTTATACGTTATTATTTTATAACATATAATGTTATATAGTAGTATTTTATAACGTATAACGTTATATATTATTATATTATAACGTATAACGATATATAATATTATTTTATGACGTATAACGTTATATGGTATTATTTCATAACGTATAACGATATATAATATTATTTTAAAACGTACAGCGTTATGTAGTGTTACGTTATAGAATATAACGTTATATAGTGTTACGTTATAACGTTATACAGCATTACGTTATAACGTATAATGTTATAAGGTATTATTTTATAACGTATAACGTTATATGGTATTATTTTATAACGGATAACGTTATAGGGTACTATTTTATAACGTATAACGATATATAATATTATTTTAAAACGTACAGCGTTATGTAGTGTTACGTTATAGAATATAACGTTATATAGTGTTACGTTATAACGTTATACAGCATTACGTTATAACGTATAATGTTATAAGGTATTATTTTATAACGTATAACGTTATATGGTATTATTTTATAACGTATAACGTTATATGGTAATATTTTATAACGTATAACGATATATAATATTATTTTAAAACGTACAGCGTTATGTAGTGTTACGTTATAGAATATAACGTTATATAGTGTTACGTTATAACGTTATACAGCATTACGTTATAACGTATAATGTTATAAGGTATTATTTTATAACGTATAACGTTATATGGTATTATTTTATAACGGATAACGTTATAGGGTACTATTTTATAACGTATAACGTTATAAAGTACTATTTTATAACGTGTAACGTTATGTAGTGTTATGTTATAACGTATAACGTTATATAATGATACGTTATGACGTTATATAGCATTACGTTATAACGTATAACGTTATACGGTATTATTTTATAACGTATAAAGTTATATGGTATTATTTTATAACTTTTAACGTTATATAGTACTATTTTATAACGTATAACTTTACGTAGTGTTACGTTATAACGTATAACGATATATAGTGTTACGTTGTAACGTTATACAGCATTACCTTATAACGCATAATGTTATACGTTATTATTTTATAACGTATAACGTTATATAGTAGTATTTTATAACGTATAACGTTATATATTATTATATTATAACGTATAACGTTATGTGGAGTTACGTTATAACGTATAACGTTATATAGTGTGACGTTATAACCTTATATAGCATTACGTTATAACGTATAATGTTATACGTCATTATTTTATAACGTATAAAGTTATATAGTAGTATTTTATAACGTATAACGTTATATATTATTATATTATAACGTATAACGTTATGTGGAGTTACGTTATAACGTATAACGTTATATAGTGTTACGTTATAACGTTATATAGCATTACGTTATAACGTATAACGTTGTACGGTATTATTTTATAACGTATAACGTTATATAATATTATTTTACAACGTATAACGTTATGTAGTGTTACGTTATAACGTATAAGGTTATATAGTGTTACGTTATGACGTTATATAGAATTACGTTATAACGTATAACGATATACTGTATAATATTATAGCTTATAACGTTATATGTTATTATTTTATAACGTATAGCGTTATATAATATTACTCTGTAACGTATAGCGTTATGTATTGTTACGTTATAACGTTTAACGTTATATAGTGTTACGTTATAACATTATATAGCATTACATTATAACGCATAATGTTTTACGGTATTATTTATAACGTATAACGTTATATGCTATAATTTTACAACGTATAACGTTATATGGTATTATTTTATAACGTATAACGTGTGTAGTGTTACGATATAACGTATAACGTTATATAGTGTTACGTTATAACATTATATAGCATTACATTACATTATAACGGTAACGGTATAATGTTTTACGGTATTATTTATAACGTATAACGTTATATGCTATAACTTTACAACGTATAACGTTATATGGTATTATTTTATAACGTATAACGATATATAATATTATTCTATGACGTATAACGTTATATGGTATTATTTCATAACGTATAACGATACATAATATTAATTTATAACGTATAACGCTATATAGTATTATTTTATAACGTACAACGTTATGTATTGTTATGTTATAACGTATAACGTTATATGGTGTTATTTTATAACGTATAACGTTATATGGTATTATTTTATAACGTATAACGGTATATAATATTATTTTAAAACATATAGCGTTATGTAGTGTTACGTTATAGCCTATAACGTTATATAGTGTTACGCTATAATGTTATATATCTTTACGTTATAACGTATAACGTTATATGGTTTTATTCTATAACGTATAACGTTATAGGGTATTATTTTATAACGTATAACGTTATATAGTACTATTTTATAACGTATAACGTTATATAGTGTTACGTTATAACGTTATATAGCATTACGTTATAACGTATATCGTTATACTGTATTACGTTATAACCTATAACGTTATACGTTATTATTTTATAACGTATAACGTTATATAGTATTATCTTATAACGTATAACGTAATATAGTAGCATTTTATAACGTATAACGTTATATATTATTATTTTATAACGTATAACGTTATGTAGAGTTACGTTATAACGTATAACGTTATATAGTGTTACGTTATAACGTTATATAGCATTTCGTTATAACGGATACCGTCATACGGTATTATTTTATAACGTATAACGTTATAAAGTACTATTTTATAACGTGTAACGTTATGTAGTGTTATGTTATAACGTATAACGTTATATAATGATACGTTATGACGTTATATAGCATTACGTTATAACGTATAACGTTATACGGTATTATTTTATAACGTATAAAGTTATATGGTATTATTTTATAACTTTTAACGTTATATAGTACTATTTTATAACGTATAACTTTACGTAGTGTTACGTTATAACGTATAACGTTATATAGTGTTACGTTGTAACGTTATACAGCATTACCTTATAACGCATAATGTTATACGTTATTATTTTATAACGTATAACGTTATATAGTAGTATTTTATAACGTATAACGTTATATATTATTATATTATAACGTATAACGTTATGTGGAGTTACGTTATAACGTATAACGTTATATAGTGTGACGTTATAACCTTATATAGCATTACGTTATAACGTATAATGTTATACGTCATTATTTTATAACGTATAAAGTTATATAGTAGTATTTTATAACGTATAACGTTATATAATGATACGTTATGACGTTACATAGCATTACGTTATAACGTATAACGATATACGGTATTATTTTATAACGTATAAAGTTATATGGTATTATTTTATAACGTATAACGTTATATGGTATTATTTTATAACTTTTAACGTTATATAGTACTATTTTATAACGTATAACGTTACGTAGTGTTACGTTATAACGTATAACGTTATATAGTGTTACGTTATAACGTTATACAGCATTACCTTATAACGTATAGTGTTATACGTTATTATTTTATAACATATAATGTTATATAGTAGTATTTTATAACGTATAACGTTATATATTATTATATTATAACGTATAACGATATATAATATTATTTTATGACGTATAACGTTATATGGTATTATTTCATAACGTATAACGATATATAATATTATTTTAAAACGTACAGCGTTATGTAGTGTTACGTTATAGAATATAACGTTATATAGTGTTACGTTATAACGTTATACAGCATTACGTTATAACGTATAATGTTATAAGGTATTATTTTATAACGTATAACGTTATATGGTATTATTTTATAACGGATAACGTTATAGGGTACTATTTTATAACGTATAACGATATATAATATTATTTTAAAACGTACAGCGTTATGTAGTGTTACGTTATAGAATATAACGTTATATAGTGTTACGTTATAACGTTATACAGCATTACGTTATAACGTATAATGTTATAAGGTATTATTTTATAACGTATAACGTTATATGGTATTATTTTATAACGTATAACGTTATATGGTAATATTTTATAACGTATAACGATATATAATATTATTTTAAAACGTACAGCGTTATGTAGTGTTACGTTATAGAATATAACGTTATATAGTGTTACGTTATAACGTTATACAGCATTACGTTATAACGTATAATGTTATAAGGTATTATTTTATAACGTATAACGTTATATGGTATTATTTTATAACGGATAACGTTATAGGGTACTATTTTATAACGTATAACGTTATAAAGTACTATTTTATAACGTGTAACGTTATGTAGTGTTATGTTATAACGTATAACGTTATATAATGATACGTTATGACGTTATATAGCATTACGTTATAACGTATATCGTTATACTGTATTACGTTATAACCTATAACGTTATACGTTATTATTTTATAACGTATAACGTTATATAGTATTATCTTATAACGTATAACGTAATATAGTAGCATTTTATAACGTATAACGTTATATATTATTATTTTATAACGTATAACGTTATGTAGAGTTACGTTATAACGTATAACGTTATATAGTGTTACGTTATAACGTTATATAGCATTTCGTTATAACGGATACCGTCATACGGTATTATTTTATAACGTATAACGTTATAAAGTACTATTTTATAACGTGTAACGTTATGTAGTGTTATGTTATAACGTATAACGTTATATAATGATACGTTATGACGTTATATAGCATTACGTTATAACGTATAACGTTATACGGTATTATTTTATAACGTATAAAGTTATATGGTATTATTTTATAACTTTTAACGTTATATAGTACTATTTTATAACGTATAACTTTACGTAGTGTTACGTTATAACGTATAACGTTATATAGTGTTACGTTGTAACGTTATACAGCATTACCTTATAACGCATAATGTTATACGTTATTATTTTATAACGTATAACGTTATATAGTAGTATTTTATAACGTATAACGTTATATATTATTATATTATAACGTATAACGTTATGTGGAGTTACGTTATAACGTATAACGTTATATAGTGTGACGTTATAACCTTATATAGCATTACGTTATAACGTATAATGTTATACGTCATTATTTTATAACGTATAAAGTTATATAGTAGTATTTTATAACGTATAACGTTATATATTATTATATTATAACGTATAACGTTATGTGGAGTTACGTTATAACGTATAACGTTATATAGTGTTACGTTATAACGTTATATAGCATTACGTTATAACGTATAACGTTGTACGGTATTATTTTATAACGTATAACGTTATATAATATTATTTTACAACGTATAACGTTATGTAGTGTTACGTTATAACGTATAAGGTTATATAGTGTTACGTTATGACGTTATATAGAATTACGTTATAACGTATAACGATATACTGTATAATATTATAGCGTATAACGTTATATGTTATTATTTTATAACGTATAGCGTTATATAATATTACTCTGTAACGTATAGCGTTATGTATTGTTACGTTATAACGTTTAACGTTATATAGTGTTACGTTATAACATTATATAGCATTACATTATAACGCATAATGTTTTACGGTATTATTTATAACGTATAACGTTATATGCTATAATTTTACAACGTATAACGTTATATGGTATTATTTTATAACGTATAACGTGTGTAGTGTTACGATATAACGTATAACGTTATATAGTGTTACGTTATAACATTATATAGCATTACATTACATTATAACGGTAACGGTATAATGTTTTACGGTATTATTTATAACGTATAACGTTATATGCTATAACTTTACAACGTATAACGTTATATGGTATTATATTATAACGTATAACGATATATAATATTATTCTATGACGTATAACGTTATATGGTATTATTTCATAACGTATAACGATACATAATATTAATTTATAACGTATAACGCTATATAGTATTATTTTATAACGTACAACGTTATGTAGTGTTATGTTATAACGTATAACGTTATATGGTGTTATTTTATAACGTATAACGTTATATGGTATTATTTTATAACGTATAACGGTATATCATATTATTTTAAAACATATAGCGTTATGTAGTGTTACGTTATAGCCTATAACGTTATATAGTGTTACGCTATAATGTTATATATCTTTACGTTATAACGTATAACGTTATATGGTTTTATTCTATAACGTATAACGTTATAGGGTATTATTTTATAACGTATAACGTTATATAGTACTATTTTATAACGTATAACGTTATATAGTGTTACGTTATAACGTTATATAGCATTACGTTATAACGTATATCGTTATACTGTATTACGTTATAACCTATAACGTTATACGTTATTATTTTATAACGTATAACGTTATATAGTATTATCTTATAACGTATAACGTAATATAGTAGCATTTTATAACGTATAACGTTATATATTATTATTTTATAACGTATAACGTTATGTAGAGTTACGTTATAACGTATAACGTTATATAGTGTTACGTTATAACGTTATATAGCATTTCGTTATAACGGATACCGTCATACGGTATTATTTTATAACGTATAACGTTATATGCTATAATTTTACAACGTATAACGTTATACGGTGTTATTTTATAACGTATAACGATATATAATATTATTTTATAACGTATAACGTATGTAGTGTTACGTTATAACGTATAACGTTATATAGTGTTACTTTATAACATCATATAGCATTACATTATAACGTATAATGTTTTACGTTATTATTTATAACGTATAACGTTATATACTATAATTTTACAACATATAACGTTATATGGTATTATTTTATATCGTATAACGATATATAATATTATTTTATAACGTATAACGTTATATGGTATTATTTCATAACGTATAACGATATCTAATATTATTTTATAACGTATAACGGTATATAGTATTATTTTATAACGTACAACGTTATGTAGTGTTATGTTATAACGTATAACGTTATGTAGAGTTACGTTATAACGTACAACGTTATATAGTGTTACGTCATAACGTCATATAGCATTACAATATAACGTATAATGTTTTACGTTATTATTTATAACGTATAACGTTATATGGTATTATTTTATAACGTATAACGTTATAAAGTACAATTTTATACCGTATAACGTTATGTAGTGCTATGTTGTACCGCATAACGTTATGTAGTGTTATGTTATAACGTATAGCGTTATGTAGTGATACCTAATAACGTATAACGTTATATAGTACTATTTTATAACGTATAACGTTATGTAGTGTTACGTTGTAACGTATAACGTTATATAGTGTTACGTTATGACGTTATATAGCATTACGTTATAACGTATAACGTTATACGGTATTATTTTATAGCGTATAACGTTATATGGTATTATTTTATAACGTATAACGTTATAAAGTACAATTATATACCGTATAACGTTATGTAGTGTTATGTTATACCGCATAACGTTATATAGTGTTACGTTATAACGTTATACAGCATCACGTTATAACGTATATCGTTATACTGTATTATGTTATAACCTATAACGTTATACGGTATTATTTTATAACGTATAACGTTATATAGTGTTACGGTGTAACGTATAACGTTATGTAGTGTTACGTTATAACGATATATTGTATTACGTTCTAACGTATAACGTTATACGGTACCATTTTATGACGTATAACGTTATATGGTATTATTTTATAACGTATAACGATATATAATATTATTTTATAACCTATAACGTTATATAATATTATTTTAAAACGTATAGCGTTATGTAGTGTTACGTTATAGCCTATAACGTTATATAGTGTTACGTTATGACGATATATATCATTACGTTATAACGTATAACGTTATACGGTATTATTTTATAGCGTGTAACAGTATATGTTATTATTTTATAACGTATAACGTTATATAATATTACTTTATAACGTATAGCATTATGTAGAGTTACGTTATAACGTATAACGTTATATAGTGTTACGCGATAACGTTATATAGCATTACGTTATAACGTATACCGTTATATGGTATAATTTTATAACGTATAACGATATATCGTACTATTTTATAACCTATAACGTTATATAATATTATTTTAAATCGTATAGCGTTATGTAGTGTTACGTTATAGCCTACAACGTTATATAGTGTTACGCTATAACGTTATATAGCATTACGTTATAAGGTATAACTTTATATGGTATTGTTTTATAATGTATGACATTATATAGCGTTATTTTATGACGTTTAACGTTATAAAGAACTATTTTATACCGTATAACGTTATGTAGTGTTACGGTATAACGTTATACAGCATTACGTTATAACGTATAACGTTATACGGTATTATTTTATAGCGTATAACGTTATATGTTATTATTTTATAACGTATAACGTTACATAATATTACTTTATAACGTATGGCGTTATGAAGAGTTACGTTATAACGTATAACGTTATATAGTGTTACGTTATAACGTTATATAGCATTACGTTATAACGTATATCGTTATACTGTATTATGTTATAACCTATAACGTTATACGTTATTATTTTATAACGTATAACGTTATATATTATTATCTTATAACGTATAACGTTATATAGTACTATTTTATAACGTATAACGTTATGTAGTGTTACGTTATAACGTTATACAGCATTACGTTATAACGTATATCGTTATACGGTATTATTTTATAGCGTATAACGTTATATGTTATTATTTTATAACGTATAACGTTATATAATATTACTTTATAACGTATAGCGTTATATAGCGTTACTTTATAACGTATAACGTTATATAATGTTACGTTATGACGTTATATAGCATTACGTTATAACGTATAACGTTATACCGTATTATTTTATAGCGTATAACGTTATATGGTATTATTTTATAACGTATAACGTTATAAAGTACTATTTTATACCGTATACCGTTATGTAGTATTATGTTATAGCGCATAACGTTATATAGTGTTACGTTATAACGTTATACACCATTACGTTATAACATATATCGTTATACTGTATTATGTTATAACCTATAACGTTATACGGTATTATTTTATAACGTATAACGTTTATGGTATTATTTTATAACTTATAACGTTATACGGTATTATTTTATAACGTATAACGTTATATAGTATTATCTTATAACGTATAACGTTATATAGTACTATTTTATAACGTATAACGTTATGTAGAGTTACATTATAACGTATAACGTTATATAGTGTTACGTTATAACGTTATATAGCATTACGTTATAACGTATATCGTTATACTGTATTATGTTATAACCTATAACGTTATACGTTATTATTTTATAACGTATAACGTTATATAGTATTATCTTATAACGTATAACGTAATATAGTAGCATTTTATAACGTATAACGTTATATATTATTATTTTATAACGTATAACGTTATGTAGAGTTACGTTATAACGTATAACGTTATATAGTGTTACGTTATAACGTTATATAGCATTTCGTTATAACGGATAACGTCATACGGTATTATTTTATAAGGTATAACGTTATATTGTATTACGTTATAACGTATAACGTTATACGGTACCATTTTATAACGTATAAAGTTATATGGTATTATTTTATAACGTATAACGTTATATAGTGTTACGTTATAACGTATAACGTTATGTAGTGTTACGTTATAACGTTATATTTTATTACGTACTAACGCATAACGTTATACGGTACCATTTTATAACGTATAAAGTTATATGGTATTATTTTATAACGTATAACGTTATATAATATTACTTTATAACGTATAGCGTTATGTAGTATTACGTTATAACGTATAACGTTGTATAGTGTTACGTTATAACATTATACAGCATTACATTATAACGTATAATGTTTTGCGGTATTATTTTATAACGTATAACGTTATATGCTATAATTTTACAACGTATAACGTTAAATGGTATTATTTTATAACCTATAACGATATATAATATTATTTTATAACCTATAGCGTTATGTAGTGTTACGTTATAACGTATAACGTTATATAGTGTTACGTTATAACGTTATACAGCATTTCGTTATAACGTATAATGTTATACGGTATTATTTTATAACGTATAACGTTTATGGTATTATTTTATAACTTATAACGTTATACGGTATTATTTTATAACGTATAACGTAATATGGTATTATTTTATACCGTATAACGTTATAAAGTACTATTTTATACCGTATAACGTCATGTAGTGTTATGTTATAGCGCATAACGTTATATAGTGTTACGTTATAACGTTATACAGCATTACGTTATAACGTATATCGTTATACTGTATTATGTTATAACCTATAACGTTATACGGTATTATTTTATAACGTATAACGTTATATAGTGTTACGTTATAACGTATAACGTTATGTAGTGTTACGTTATAACGTTATATTGTATTACGTTCTAACGTATAACGTTATACGGTACCATTTTATGACGTATAACGTTATATGGTATTATTTTATAACGTATAACGATATATAATATTATTTTATAACCTATAACGTTATATAATATTATTTTAAAACGTATAGCGTTATGTAGTGTTACGTTATAGCCTATAACGTTATATAGTGTTACGCGATAACGTTATATAGCATTACGTTATAACGTATAACGTTATATGGTATTATTTTATAATGTATAACATTATATAGCGTTATTTTATCACGTATAACGTTATAAAGTACTATTTTATACCGTATAACGTTATGTAGTGTTATGTTATATCGCATAACGTTATACAGCGTTACGATATGACGTTATATAGCATTACGGTATAACGTATAACGTTATACGGTATTATTTTATAGCGTATAACGTTATATGTTATTATTTTATAACGTATAACGTTATATAATATTACTTTATAACGTATAGCGTTATGTAGAGTTACGTTATAAAGTATAACGTTATATAGTGTTACGCGATAACGTTATATAGCATTACGTTATAACGTATAACGTTATATGGTATTATTTTATAATGTATAACATTATATAGCGTTATTTTATCACGTATAACGTTATAAAGTAATATTTTATACCGTATAACGTTATGTAGTGTTATGTTATAGCGCATAACGTTATATAGTGTTACGTTATTACGTTATACAGCATTACGTTAGAACGTATAATGTTATACGGTATTATTTTATAACGTATACCGTTATATGGTATAATTTTATAACGTATAACGATATATCGTACTATTGTATAACCTATAACGTTATATAATATTATTTTAAATCGTATAGCGTTATGTAGTGTTACGTTATAGCCTATAACGTTATATAGTGTTACGCTATAACGTTATATAGCATTACGTTATAAGGTATAACGTTATATACTATTATTTTATAATGTATAACATTATATAGCGTTATTTTATGACGTTTAACGTTATAAAGAACTATTTTATACCGTATAACGTTATGTAGTGTTATGTTATAGCGCATAACGTTATATAGTGTTACGTTATGACGTTATATAGCATTACGTTATAACGTATAACGTTATACGGTATTATTTTATAACGTATAACGTTATATGGTATTATTTTATAACGTATAATTTTATATGGTATTATTTTATAACGTATAACGTTATATAGTACTATTTTATAACGTATAACGTTACGTGGTGTTACGTTATAACGTATAACGTTATATAGTGTTACGTTATAATGTTATACTGTATTATGTTATAACCTATAACTTTATACGGTATTATTTTATAACGTATAACGTTATATAATATTATCTTATAACGTATAACGTTATATATTATTATTTTATAATGTATAACATTATATAGCGTTACTTTATAACGTATAACGTTATATAGTGTTACGTTATCACGTTATATAGCATTACGTTATAACGTATAATGTTTTGCGGTATTATTTTATAACGTATAACGTTATATAGTGTTACGTTATAACGTATAACGTTATGTAGTGTTACGTTATAACGTTATATTGTATTACGTTCTAACGTATAACGTTATACGGTACCATTTTATGACGTATAACGTTATATAGTGTTACGTTATAACGTATAACGTTATGTAGTGTTACGTTATAACGTTATATTGTATTACGTTCTAACGTATAACGTTATACGGTACCATTTTATGACGTATAACGTTATATGGTATTATTTTATAACGTATAACGATATATAATATTATTTTATAACCTATAACGTTATATAATATTATTTTAAAACGTATAGCGTTATGTAGTGTTACGTTATAGCCTATAACGTTATATAGTGTTACGCGATAACGTTATATAGCATTACGTTATAACGTATAACGTTTTATGGTATTATTTTATAATGTATAACATTATATAGCTTTATTTTATCACGTATAACGTAATAAAGTACTATTTTATACCGTATAACGTTATGTAGTGTTATGTTATAGCGCATAACGTTATATAGTGTTACGATATGACGTTATATAGCATTACGTTATAACGTATAACGTTATACGGTATTATTTTATAGCGTATAACGTTATATGTTATTATTTTATAACGTATAACGTTATATAATATTACCTTATAACGTATAGCGTTATGTAGAGTTACGTTATAACGTATAACGTTAT
The DNA here is from genome assembly GCA_037178635.1 of Bombus dahlbomii. NCBI lineage: Eukaryota > Metazoa > Arthropoda > Insecta > Hymenoptera > Apidae > Bombus > Bombus dahlbomii. The sequence goes on from CM074105.1 coordinate 535,153, forward strand.
ATAGTGTTACGCGATAACGTCATATAGCATTACGTTATAACGTATAACGTTATATGGTATTATTTTATAATGTATAACATTATATAGCGTTATTTTATCACGTATAACGTTATAAAGTACTATTTTATACCGTATAACGTTATGTAGTGTTATGTTATAGCGCATAACGTTATATAGTGTTACGTTATAACGTTATACAGCATTACGTTAGAACGTATAATGTTATACGGTATTATTTTATAACGTATACCGTTATATGGTATAATTTTATAACGTATAACGATATATCGTACTATTTTATAACCTATAACGTTATATAATATTATTTTAAATCGTATAGCGTTATGTAGTGTTACGTTATAGCCTATAACGTTATATAGTGTTACGCTATAACGTTATATAGCATTACGTTATAAGGTATAACGTTATATACTATTATTTTATAACGTATAACATTATATAGCGTTATTTTATGACGTTTAACGTTATAAAGAACTATTTTATACCGTATAACGTTATGTAGTATTACGTTATAACGTTATACAGCATTACGTTATAACGTATAACGTTATATAGTGTTACGTTATGACGTTATATAGCATTACGTTATAACGTATAACGTTATACGGTATTATTTTATAACGTATAACGTTATATGGTATTATTTTATAACGTATAATTTTATATGGTATTATTTTATAACGTATAACGTTATATAGTACTATTTTATAACGTATAACGTTACGTGGTGTTACGTTATAACGTATAACGTTATATAGTGTTACGTTATAATGTTATACTGTATTATGCTATAACCTATAACTTTATACGGTATTATTTTATAACGTATAACGTTATATAATATTATCTTATAACGTATAACGTTATATATTATTATTTTATAATGTATAACATTATATAGCGTTACTTTATAACGTATAACGTTATGTAGTGTTACGTTATAACGTTATATTGTATTACGTTCTAACGTATAACGTTATACGGTACCATTTTATGACGTATAACGTTATATAGTGTTACGTTATAACGTATAACGTTATGTAGTGTTACGTTATAACGTTATATTGTATTACGTTCTAACGTATAACGTTATACGGTACCATTTTATGACGTATAACGTTATATGGTATTATTTTATAACGTATAACGATATATAATATTATTTTATAACCTATAACGTTATATAATATTATTTTAAAACGTATAGCGTTATGTAGTGTTACGTTATAGCCTATAACGTTATATAGTGTTACGCGATAACGTTATATAGCATTACGTTATAACGTATATCGTTATACTGTATTATGTTATAACCTATAACGTTATACGGTATTATTTTATAACGTATAACGTTATATAGTGTTACGTTATAACGTATAACGTTATGTAGTGTTACGTTATAACGTTATATTGTATTACGTTCTAACGTATATCGTTATACGGTACCATTTTATGACGTATAACGTTATATGGTATTATTTTATAACGTATAACGATATATAATATTATTTTATAACCTATAACGTTATATAATATTATTTTAAAACGTATAGCGTTATGTAGTGTTACGTTATAGCCTATAATGTTATATAGTGTTACGCGATAACGTTATATAGCATTACGTTATAACGTATAACGTTATATGGTATTCTTTTATAATGTATAACATTATATAGCTTTATTTTATCACGTATAACGTTATAAAGTACTATTTTATACCGTATAACGTTATGTAGTGTTATGTTATAGCGCATAACGTTATATAGTGTTACGATATGACGTTATATAGCATTACGTTATAACGTATAACGTTATACGGTATTATTTTATAGCGTATAACGTTATATGTTATTATTTTATAACGTATAACGTTATATAATATTACCTTATAACGTATAGCGTTATGTAGAGTTACGTTATAACGTATAACGTTATATAGTGTTACGCGATAACGTCATATAGCATTACGTTATAACGTATAACGTTATATGGTATTATTTTATAATGTATAACATTATATAGCGTTATTTTATCACGTATAACGTTATAAAGTACTATTTTATACCGTATAACGTTATGTAGTGTTATGTTATAGCGCATAACGTTATATAGTGTTACGTTATAACGTTATACAGCATTACGTTAGAACGTATAATGTTATACGGTATTATTTTATAACGTATACCGTTATATGGTATAATTTTATAACGTATAACGATATATCGTACTATTTTATAACCTATAACGTTATATAATATTATTTTAAATCGTATAGCGTTATGTAGTGTTACGTTATAGCCTATAACGTTATATAGTGTTACGCTATAACGTTATATAGCATTACGTTATAAGGTATAACGTTATATACTATTATTTTATAACGTATAACATTATATAGCGTTATTTTATGACGTTTAACGTTATAAAGAACTATTTTATACCGTATAACGTTATGTAGTATTACGTTATAACGTTATACAGCATTACGTTATAACGTATAACGTTATATAGTGTTACGTTATGACGTTATATAGCATTACGTTATAACGTATAACGTTATACGGTATTATTTTATAACGTATAACGTTATATGGTATTATTTTATAACGTATAATTTTATATGGTATTATTTTATAACGTATAACGTTATATAGTACTATTTTATAACGTATAACGTTACGTGGTGTTACGTTATAACGTATAACGTTATATAGTGTTACGTTATAATGTTATACTGTATTATGTTATAACCTATAACTTTATACGGTATTATTTTATAACGTATAACGTTATATAATATTATCTTATAACGTATAACGTTATATATTATTATTTTATAATGTATAACATTATATAACGTTACTTTATAACGTATAACGTTATATAGTGTTACGTTATCACGTTATATAGCATTACGTTATAACGTATAATGTTTTGCGGTATTATTTTATAACGTATAACGTTATATGGTATTATTTTATAACGTATAACGATATATAATATTATTTTATAACCTATAACGTTATATAATATTATTTTAAAACGTATAGCGTTATGTAGTGTTACGTTATAGCCTATAACGTTATATAGTGTTACGCGATAACGTTATATAGCATTACGTTATAACGTATAACGTTTTATGGTATTATTTTATAATGTATAACATTATATAGCTTTATTTTATCACGTATAACGTAATAAAGTACTATTTTATACCGTATAACGTTATGTAGTGTTATGTTATAGCGCATAACGTTATATAGTGTTACGATATGACGTTATATAGCATTACGTTATAACGTATAACGTTATATAGTACTATTTTATAACGTATAACGTTACGTGGTGTTACGTTATAACGTATAACGTTATATAGTGTTACGTTATAACGTATAACGTTATGTAGTGTTACGTTATAACGTTATATTGTATTACGTTCTAACGTATATCGTTATACGGTACCATTTTATGACGTATAACGTTATATGTTATTATTTTATAACGTATAACGTTATATAATATTACCTTATAACGTATAGCGTTATGTAGAGTTACGTTATAACGTATAACGTTATATAGTGTTACGCGATAACGTCATATAGCATTACGTTATAACGTATAACGTTATATGGTATTATTTTATAATGTATAACATTATATAGCGTTATTTTATCACGTATAACGTTATAAAGTACTATTTTATACCGTATAACGTTATGTAGTGTTATGTTATACCGCATAACGTTATATAGTGTTACGTTATAACGTTATACAGCATTACGTTAGAACGTATAATGTTATACGGTATTATTTTATAACGTATACCGTTATATGGTATAATTTTATAACGTATAACGATATATCGTACTATTTTATAACCTATAACGTTATATAATATTATTTTAAATCGTATAGCGTTATGTAGTGTTACGTTATAGCCTATAACGTTATATAGTGTTACGCTATAACGTTATATAGCATTACGTTATAAGGTATAACGTTATATACTATTATTTTATAACGTATAACATTATATAGCGTTATTTTATGACGTTTAACGTTATAAAGAACTATTTTATACCGTATAACGTTATGTAGTATTACGTTATAACGTTATACAGCATTACGTTATAACGTATAACGTTATATAGTGTTACGTTATGACGTTATATAGCATTACGTTATAACGTATAACGTTATACGGTATTATTTTATAACGTATAACGTTATATGGTATTATTTTATAACGTATAATTTTATATGGTATTATTTTATAACGTATAACGTTATATAGTACTATTTTATAACGTATTACGTTACGTGGTGTTACGTTATAACGTATAACGTTATATAGTGTTACGTTATAATGTTATACTGTATTATGTTATAACCTATAACTTTATACGGTATTATTTTATAACGTATAACGTTATATAATATTATCTTATAACGTATAACGTTATATATTATTATTTTATAATGTATAACATTATATAGCGTTACTTTATAACGTATAACGTTATATAGTGTTACGTTATCACGTTATATAGCATTACGTTATAACGTATAATGTTTTGCGGTATTATTTTATAACGTATAACGTTATATAGTGTTACGTTATAACGTATAACGTTATGTAGTGTTACGTTATAACGTTATATTGTATTACGTTCTAACGTATAACGTTATACGGTACAATTTTATGACGTATAACGTTATATAGTGTTACGTTATAACGTATAACGTTATGTAGTGTTACGTTATAACGTTATATTGTATTACGTTCTAACGTATAACGTTATACGGTACCATTTTATGACGTATAACGTTATATGGTATTATTTTATAACGTATAACGATATATAATATTATTTTATAACCTATAACGTTATATAATATTATTTTAAAACGTATAGCGTTATGTAGTGTTACGTTATAGCCTATAACGTTATATAGTGTTACGCGATAACGTTATATAGCATTACGTTATAACGTATATCGTTATACTGTATTATGTTATAACCTATAACGTTATACGGTATTATTTTATAACGTATAACGTTATATAGTATTATCTTATAACGTATAACGTTATATAGTACTATTTTATAACGTATAACGTTATGTAGAGTTACATTATAACGTATAACGTTATATAGTGTTACGTTATAACGTTATATAGCATTACGTTATAACGTATATCGTTATACTGTATTATGTTATAACCTATAACGTTATACGGTATTATTTTATAACGTATAACGTTATATAGTATTATCTTATAACGTATAACGTAATATAGTAGCATTTTATAACGTATAACGTTATATATTATTATTTTATAACGTATAACGTTATGTAGAGTTACGTTATAACGTATAACGTTATATAGTGTTACGTTATAACGTTATATAGCATTTCGTTATAACGGATAACGTCATACGGTATTATTTTATAAGGTATAACGTTATATTGTATTACGTTATAACGTATAACGTTATACGGTACCATTTTATAACGTATAAAGTTATATGGTATTATTTTATAACGTATAACGTTATATAGTGTTACGTTATAACGTATAACGTTATGTAGTGTTACGTTATAACGTTATATTTTATTACGTACTAACGCATAACGTTATACGGTACCATTTTATAACGTATAAAGTTATATGGTATTATTTTATAACGTATATCGTTATATAATATTACTTTATAACGTATAGCGTTATGTAGTATTACGTTATAACGTATAACGTTGTATAGTGTTACGTTATAACATTATACAGCATTACATTATAACGTATAATGTTTTGCGGTATTATTTTATAACGTATAACGTTATGTGCTATAATTTTACAACGTATAACGTTAAATGGTATTATTTTATAACCTATAACGATATATAATATTATTTTATAACCTATAGCGTTATGTAGTGTTACGTTATAACGTATAACGTTATGTAGTGTTACGTTATAACGTTATATTGTATTACGTTCTAACGTATAACGTTATACGGTACCATTTTATGACGTATAACGTTATATGGTATTATTTTATAACGTATAACGTTATATAATATTACTTTATAACGTATAGCGTTATGTAGAGTTACGTTATAAAGTATAACGTTATATAGTGTTACGCGATAACGTTATATAGCATTACGTTATAACGTATAACGTTATATGGTATTATTTTATAATGTATAACATTATATAGCGTTATTTTATCACGTATAACGTTATAAAGTAATATTTTATACCGTATAACGTTATGTAGTGTTATGTTATAGCGCATAACGTTATATAGTGTTACGTTATACCGTTATACAGCATTACGTTAGAACGTATAATGTTATACGGTATTATTTTATAACGTATACCGTTATATGGTATAATTTTATAACGTATAACGATATATCGTACTATTTTATAACCTATAACGTTATATAATATTATTTTAAATCGTATAGCGTTATGTAGTGTTACGTTACAGCCTATAACGTTATATAGTGTTACGCTATAACGTTATATAGCATTACGTTATAAGGTATAACGTTATATAGTATTATTTTATAATGTATAACATTATATAGCGTTATTTTATGACGTTTAACGTTATAAAGAACTATTTTATACCGTATAACGTTATGTAGTATTACGTTATAACGTTATACAGCATTACGTTATAACGTATAACGTTATATAGTGTTACGTTATGACGTTATATAGCATTACGTTATAACGTATAACGTTATACGGTATTATTTTATAACGTATAACGTTATATGGTATTATTTTATAACGTATAATTTTATATGGTATTATTTTATAACGTATAACGTTATATAGTACTATTTTATAACGTATAACGTTACGTGGTGTTACGTTATAACGTATAACGTTATATAGTGTTACGTTATAATGTTATACTGTATTATGTTATAACCTATAACTTTATACGGTATTATTTTATAACGTATAACGTTATATAATATTATCTTATAACGTATAACGTTATATATTATTATTTTATAATGTATAACATTATATAGCGTTACTTTATAACGTATAACGTTATATAGTGTTACGTTATCACGTTATATAGCATTACGTTATAACGTATAATGCTTTGCGGTATTATTTTATAACGTATAACGTTATATAGTGTTACGTTATAACGTATAACGTTATGTAGTGTTACGTTATAACGTTATATTGTATTACGTTCTAACGTATAACGTTATACGGTACCATTTTATGACGTATAACGTTATATGGTATTATTTTATAACGTATAACGATATATAATATTATTTTATAACCTATAACGTTATATAATATTATTTTAAAACGTATAGCGTTATGTAGTGTTACGTTATAGCCTATAACGTTATATAGTGTTACGCGATAACGTTATATAGCATTACGTTATAACGTATATCGTTATACTGTATTATGTTATAACCTATAACGTTATACGGTATTATTTTATAACGTATAACGTTATATAGTGTTACGTTATAACGTATAACGTTATGTAGTGTTACGTTATAATGTTATATTGTATTACGTTCTAACGTATAACGTTATACGGTTCCATTTTATGACGTATAACGTTATATGGTATTATTTTATAACGTATAACGATATATAATATTATTTTATAACCTATAACGTTATATAATATTATTTTAAAACGTATAGCGTTATGTAGTGTTACGTTATAGCCTATAACGTTATATAGTGTTACGCGATAACGTTATATAGCATTACGTTATAACGTATAACGTTTTATGGTATTATTTTATAATGTATAACATTATATAGCTTTATTTTATCACGTATAACGTAATAAACTACTATTTTATACCGTATAACGTTATGTAGTGTTATGTTATAGCGCATAACGTTATATAGTGTTACGATATGACGTTATATAGCATTACCTTATAACGTATAGGGTTATACGTTATTATTTTATAACATATAATGTTATATAGTAGTATTTTATAACGTATAACGTTATATATTATTATATTATAACGTATAACGATATATAATATTATTTTATGACGTATAACGTTATATGGTATTATTTCATAACGTATAACGATATATAATATTATTTTAAAACCTATAGCGTTATGTATTGTTACGTTATAAAGTTTAACTATATATATAATGTTACGTTATAACGTTATACAGCATTACGTTATAACGTATAATGTTATAAGGTATTATTTTATAACGTATAACGTTATATGGTATTATTTTATAACGTATAACGTTATATGGTAATATTTTATAACGTATAACGATATATAATATTATTTTAAAACGTACAGCGTTATGTAGTGTTACGTTATAGAATATAACGTTATATAGTGTTACGTTATAACGTTATACAGCATTACGTTATAACGTATAATGTTATAAGGTATTATTTTATAACGTATAACGTTATAAAGTACTATTTTATAACGTGTAACGTTATGTAGTGTTATGTTATAACGTATAACGTTATATAATGATACGTTATGACGTTATATAGCATTACGTTATAACGTATAACGTTATACGGTATTATTTTATAACGTATAAAGTTATATGGTATTATTTTATAACTTTTAACGTTATATAGTACTATTTTATAACGTATAACTTTACGTAGTGTTACGTTATAACGTATAACGTTATATAGTGTTACGTTGTAACGTTATACAGCATTACCTTATAACGCATAATGTTATACGTTATTATTTTATAACGTATAACGTTATATAGTAGTATTTTATAACGTATAACGTTATATATTATTATATTATAACGTATAACGTTATGTGGAGTTACGTTATAACGTATAACGTTATATAGTGTGACGTTATAACCTTATATAGCATTACGTTATAACGTATAATGTTATACGTCATTATTTTATAACGTATAAAGTTATATAGTAGTATTTTATAACGTATAACGTTATATATTATTATATTATAACGTATAACGTTATGTGGAGTTACGTTATAACGTATAACGTTATATAGTGTTACGTTATAACGTTATATAGCATTACGTTATAACGTATAACGTTGTACGGTATTATTTTATAACGTATAACGTTATATAATATTATTTTACAACGTATAACGTTATGTAGTGTTACGTTATAACGTATAAGGTTATATAGTGTTACGTTATGACGTTATATAGAATTACGTTATAACGTATAACGATATACTGTATAATATTATAGCGTATAACGTTATATGTTATTATTTTATAACGTATAGCGTTATATAATATTACTCTGTAACGTATAGCGTTATGTATTGTTACGTTATAACGTTTAACGTTATATAGTGTTACGTTATAACATTATATAGCATTACATTATAACGCATAATGTTTTACGGTATTATTTATAACGTATAACGTTATATGCTATAATTTTACAACGTATAACGTTATATGGTATTATTTTATAACGTATAACGTGTGTAGTGTTACGATATAACGTATAACGTTATATAGTGTTACGTTATAACATTATATAGCATTACATTACATTATAACGGTAACGGTATAATGTTTTACGGTATTATTTATAACGTATAACGTTATATGCTATAACTTTACAACGTATAACGTTATATGGTATTATTTTATAACGTATAACGATATATAATATTATTCTATGACGTATAACGTTATATGGTATTATTTCATAACGTATAACGATACATAATATTAATTTATAACGTATAACGCTATATAGTATTATTTTATAACGTACAACGTTATGTAGTGTTATGTTATAACGTATAACGTTATATGGTGTTATTTTATAACGTATAACGTTATATGGTATTATTTTATAACGTATAACGGTATATAATATTATTTTAAAACATATAGCGTTATGTAGTGTTACGTTATAGCCTATAACGTTATATAGTGTTACGTTATAACGTTATATAGCATTACGTTATAACGTATATCGTTATACTGTATTACGTTATAACCTATAACGTTATACGTTATTATTTTATAACGTATAACGTTATATAGTATTATCTTATAACGTATAACGTAATATAGTAGCATTTTATAACGTATAACGTTATATATTATTATTTTATAACGTATAACGTTATGTAGAGTTACGTTATAACGTATAACGTTATATAGTGTTACGTTATAACGTTATATAGCATTTCGTTATAACGGATAACGTCATACGGTATTATTTTATAACGTATAACGTTATATGCTATAATTTTACAACGTATAACGTTATACGGTGTTATTTTATAACGTATAACGATATATAATATTATTTTATAACGTATAACGTATGTAGTGTTACGTTATAACGTATAACGTTATATAGTGTTACTTTATAACATCATATAGCATTACATTATAACGTATAATGTTTTACGTTATTATTTATAACGTATAACGTTATATACTATAATTTTACAACATATAACGTTATATGGTATTATTTTATATCGTATAACGATATATAATATTATTTTATAACGTATAACGTTATATGGTATTATTTCATAACGTATAACGATATCTAATATTATTTTATAACGTATAACGGTATATAGTATTATTTTATAACGTACAACGTTATGTAGTGTTATGTTATAACGTATAACGTTATGTAGAGTTACGTTATAACGTACAACGTTATATAGTGTTACGTCATAACGTCATATAGCATTACAATATAACGTATAATGTTTTACGTTATTATTTATAACGTATAACGTTATATGGTATTATTTTATAACGTATAACGTTATAAAGTACAATTTTATACCGTATAACGTTATGTAGTGCTATGTTATACCGCATAACGTTATGTAGTGTTATGTTATAACGTATAGCGTTATGTAGTGATACCTAATAACGTATAACGTTATATAGTACTATTTTATAACGTATAACGTTATGTAGTTTTACGTTGTAACGTATAACGTTATATAGTGTTACGTTATGACGTTATATAGCATTACGTTATAATGTATAACGTTATACGGTATTATTTTATAGCGTATAACGTTATATGGTATTATTTTATAACGTATAACGTTATAAAGTACAATTTTATACCGTATAACGTTATGTAGTGTTATGTTATACCGCATAACGTTATATAGTGTTACGTTATAACGTTATACAGCATCACGTTATAACGTATATCGTTATACTGTATTATGTTATAACCTATAACGTTATACGGTATTATTTTATAACGTATAACGTTATATAGTGTTACGGTGTAACGTATAACGTTATGTAGTGTTACGTTATAACGATATATTGTATTACGTTCTAACGTATAACGTTATACGGTACCATTTTATGACGTATAACGTTATATGGTATTATTTTATAACGTATAACGATATATAATATTATTTTATAACCTATAACGTTATATAATATTATTTTAAAACGTATAGCGTTATGTAGTGTTACGTTATAGCCTATAACGTTATATAGTGTTACGTTATGACGATATATATCATTACGTTATAACGTATAACGTTATACGGTATTATTTTATAGCGTGTAACAGTATATGTTATTATTTTATAACGTATAACGTTATATAATATTACTTTATAACGTATAGCATTATGTAGAGTTACGTTATAACGTATAACGTTATATAGTGTTACGCGATAACGTTATATAGCATTACGTTATAACGTATACCGTTATATGGTATAATTTTATAACGTATAACGATATATCGTACTATTTTATAACCTATAACGTTATATAATATTATTTTAAATCGTATAGCGTTATGTAGTGTTACGTTATAGCCTACAACGTTATATAGTGTTACGCTATAACGTTATATAGCATTACGTTATAAGGTATAACTTTATATGGTATTGTTTTATAATGTATGACATTATATAGCGTTATTTTATGACGTTTAACGTTATAAAGAACTATTTTATACCGTATAACGTTATGTAGTGTTACGGTATAACGTTATACAGCATTACGTTATAACGTATAACGTTATACGGTATTATTTTATAGCGTATAACGTTATATGTTATTATTTTATAACGTATAACGTTACATAATATTACTTTATAACGTATAGCGTTATGAAGAGTTACGTTATAACGTATAACGTTATATAGTGTTACGTTATAACGTTATATAGCGTTACGTTATAACGTATATCGTTATACTGTATTATGTTATAACCTATAACGTTATACGTTATTATTTTATAACGTATAACGTTATATATTATTATCTTATAACGTATAACGTTATATAGTACTATTTTATAACGTATAACGTTATGTAGTGTTACGTTATAACGTTATACAGCATTACGTTATAACGTATATCGTTATACGGTATTATTTTATAGCGTATAACGTTATATGTTATTATTTTATAACGTATAACGTTATATAATATTACTTTATAACGTATAGCGTTATATAGCGTTACTTTATAACGTATAACGTTATATAATGTTACGTTATGACGTTATATAGCATTACGTTATAACGTATAACGTTATACCGTATTATTTTATAGCGTATAACGTTATATGGTATTATTTTATAACGTATAACGTTATAAAGTATTATTTTATACCGTATACCGTTATGTAGTATTATATTATAGCGCATAACGTTATATAGTGTTACGTTATAACGTTATACACCATTACGTTATAACATATATCGTTATACTGTATTATGTTATAACCTATAACGTTATACGGTATTATTTTATAACGTATAACGTTTATGGTATTATTTTATAACTTATAACGTTATACGGTATTATTTTATAACGTATAACGTTATATAGTATTATCTTATAACGTATAACGTTATATAGTACTATTTTATAACGTATAACGTTATGTAGAGTTACATTATAACGTATAACGTTATATAGTGTTACGTTATAACGTTATATAGCATTACGTTATAACGTATATCGTTATACTGTATTATGTTATAACCTATAACGTTATACGTTATTATTTTATAACGTATAACGTTATATAGTATTATCTTATAACGTATAACGTAATATAGTAGCATTTTATAACGTATAACGTTATATATTATTATTTTATAACGTATAACGTTATGTAGAGTTACGTTATAACGTATAACGTTATATAGTGTTACGTTATAACGTTATATAGCATTTCGTTATAACGGATAACGTCATACGGTATTATTTTATAAGGTATAACGTTATATTGTATTACGTTATAACGTATAACGTTATACGGTACCATTTTATAACGTATAAAGTTATATGGTATTATTTTATAACGTATAACGTTATATAGTGTTACGTTATAACGTATAACGTTATGTAGTGTTACGTTATAACGTTATATTTTATTACGTACTAACGCATAACGTTATACGGTACCATTTTATAACGTATAAAGTTATATGGTACTATTTTATAACGTATAACGTTATATAATATTACTTTATAACGTATAGCGTTATGTAGTATTACGTTATAACGTATAACGTTGTATAGTGTTACGTTATAACATTATACAGCATTACATTATAACGTATAATGTTTTGCGGTATTATTTTATAACGTATAACGTTATATGCTATAATTTTACAACGTATAACGTTAAATGGTATTATTTTATAACCTATAACGATATATAATATTATTTTATAACCTATAGCGTTATGTAGTGTTACGTTATAACGTATAACGTTATATAGTGTTACGTTATAACGTTATACAGCATTTCGTTATAACGTATAATGTTATACGGTATTATTTTATAACGTATAACGTTTATGGTATTATTTTATAACTTATAACGTTATACGGTATTATTTTATAACGTATAACGTAATATGGTATTATTTTATACCGTATAACGTCATGTAGTGTTATGTTATAGCGCATAACGTTATATAGTGTTACGTTATAACGTTATACAGCATTACGTTATAACGTATATCGTTATACTGTATTATGTTATAACCTATAACGTTATACGGTATTATTTTATAACGTATAACGTTATATAGTGTTACGTTATAACGTATAACGTTATGTAGTGTTACGTTATAACGTTATATTGTATTACGTTCTAACGTATAACGTTATACGGTACCATTTTATGACGTATAACGTTATATGGTATTATTTTATAACGTATAACGATATATAATATTATTTTATAACCTATAACGTTATATAATATTATTTTAAAACGTATAGCGTTATGTAGTGTTACGTTATAGCCTATAACGTTATATAGTGTTACGCGATAACGTTATATAGCATTACGTTATAACGTATAACGTTATATGGTATTATTTTATAATGTATAACATTATATAGCGTTATTTTATCACGTATAACGTTATAAAGTAATATTTTATACCGTATAACGTTATGTAGTGTTATGTTATAGCGCATAACGTTATATAGTGTTACGTTATTACGTTATACAGCATTACGTTAGAACGTATAATGTTATACGGTATTATTTTATAACGTATACCGTTATATGGTATAATTTTATAACGTATAACGATATATCGTACTATTTTATAACCTATAACGTTATATAATATTATTTTAAATCGTATAGCGTTATGTAGTGTTACGTTATAGCCTATAACGTTATATAGTGTTACGCTATAACGTTATATAGCATTACGTTATAAGGTATAACGTTATATACTATTATTTTATAATGTATAACATTATATAGCGTTATTTTATGACGTTTAACGTTATAAAGAACTATTTTATACCGTATAACGTTATGTAGTGTTATGTTATAGCGCATAACGTTATATAGTGTTACGTTATGACGTTATATAGCATTACGTTATAACGTATAACGTTATACGGTATTATTTTATAACGTATAACGTTATATGGTATTATTTTATAACGTATAATTTTATATGGTATTATTTTATAACGTATAACGTTATATAGTACTATTTTATAACGTATAACGTTACGTGGTGTTACGTTATAACGTATAACGTTATATAGTGTTACGTTATAATGTTATACTGTATTATGTTATAACCTATAACTTTATACGGTATTATTTTATAACGTATAACGTTATATAATATTATCTTATAACGTATAACGTTATATATTATTATTTTATAATGTATAACATTATATAGCGTTACTTTATAACGTATAACGTTATATAGTGTTACGTTATCACGTTATATAGCATTACGATATAACGTATAATGTTTTGCGGTATTATTTTATAACGTATAACGTTATATAGTGTTACGTTATAACGTATAACGTTATGTAGTGTTACGTTATAACGTTATATTGTATTACGTTCTAACGTATAACGTTATACGGTACCATTTTATGACGTATAACGTTATATAGTGTTACGTTATAACGTATAACGTTATGTAGTGTTACGTTATAACGTTATATTGTATTACGTTCTAACGTATAACGTTATACGGTACCATTTTATGACGTATAACGTTATATGGTATTATTTTATAACGTATAACGATATATAATATTATTTTGTAACCTATAACGTTATATAATATTATTTTAAAACGTATAGCGTTATGTAGTGTTACGTTATAGCCTATAACGTTATATAGTGTTACGCGATAACGTTATATAGCATTACGTTATAACGTATAACGTTTTATGGTATTATTTTATAATGTATAACATTATATAGCTTTATTTTATCACGTATAACGTAATAAAGTACTATTTTATACCGTATAACGTTATGTAGTGTTATGTTATAGCGCATAACGTTATATAGTGTTACGATATGACGTTATATAGCATTACGTTATAACGTATAACGTTATATAGTACTATTTTATAACGTATAACGTTACGTGGTGTTACGTTATAACGTATAACGTTATATAGTGTTACGTTATAATGTTATACTGTATTATGTTATAACCTATAACTTTATACGGTATTATTTTTTAACGTATAACGTTATATAATATTATCTTATAACGTATAACGTTATATATTATTATTTTATAATGTATAACATTATATAGCGTTACTTTATAACGTATAACGTTATGTAGTGTTACGTTATAACGTTATATTGTATTACGTTCTAACGTATAACGTTATACGGTACCATTTTATGACGTATAACGTTATATAGTGTTACGTTATAACGTATAACGTTATGTAGTGTTACGTTATAACGTTATATTGTATTACGTTCTAACGTATAACGTTATACGGTACCATTTTATGACGTATAACGTTATATGGTATTATTTTATAACGTATAACGATATATAATATTATTTTATAACCTATAACGTTATATAATATTATTTTAAAACGTATAGCGTTATGTAGTGTTACGTTATAGCCTATAACGTTATATAGTGTTACGCGATAACGTTATATAGCATTACGTTATAACGTATATCGTTATACTGTATTATGTTATAACCTATAACGTTATACGGTATTATTTTATAGCGTATAACGTTATATGTTATTATTTTATAACCCATAACGTTATATAATATTAATTTATAACGTATAGCGTTATGTAGAGTTACGTTATAACGTATAACGTTATATAGTGTTACGTTATAACGTTATATAGCATTACGTTATAACGTACATCGTTATACTGTATTATGTTATAACCTATAACGTTATACGGTATTATTTTATAACGTATAACGTTATATAGTATTATCTTATAACGTATAACGTTATATAGTACTATTTTATAACGTATAACGCTATGTGGAGTTACATTATAACGTATAACGTTATATAGTGTTACGTTATAACGTTATATAGCATTACGTTATAACGTATATCGTTATACTGTATTATGTTATAACCTATAACGTTATACGGTATTATTTTATAACGTATAACGTTATATAGTATTATCTTATAACGTATAACGTAATATAGTAGCATTTTATAACGTATAACGTTATATATTATTATTTTATAACGTATAACGTTATGTAGAGTTACGTTATAACGTATAACGTTATATAGTGTTACGTTATAACGTTATATAGCATTTCGTTATAACGGATAACGTCATACGGTATTATTTTATAACGTATAACGTTATATTGTATTACGTTATAACGTATAACGTTATACGGTACCATTTTATAACGTATAAAGTTATATGGTATTATTTTATAACGTATAACGTTATATAGTGTTACGTTATAACGTATAACGTTATGTAGTGTTACGTTATAACGTTATATTTTATTACGTACTAACGCATAACGTTATACGGTACCATTTTATAACGTATAAAGTTATATGGTATTATTTTATAACGTATAACGTTATATAATATTACTTTATAACGTATAGCGTTATGTAGTATTACGTTATAACGTATAACGTTGTATAGTGTTACGTTATAACATTATACAGCATTACATTATAACGTATAATGTTTTGCGGTATTATTTTATAACGTATAACGTTATGTGCTATAATTTTACAACGTATAACGTTAAATGGTATTATTTTATAACCTATAACGATATATAATATTATTTTATAACCTATAGCGTTATGTAGTGTTACGTTATAACGTATAACGTTATATAGTGTTACGTTATAACGTTATACAGCATTTCGTTATAACGTATAATGTTATACTGTATTATGTTATAACCTATAACGTTATACGGTATTATTTTATAACGTATAACGTTATATAGTGTTACGTTATAACGTATAACGTTATGTAGTGTTACGTTATAACGTTATATTGTATTACGTTCTAACGTATAACGTTATACGGTACCATTTTATGACGTATAATGTTATATGGTATTATTTTATAACGTATAACGATATATAATATTATTTTATAACCTATAACGTTATATAATATTATTTTAAAACGTATAGCGTTATGTAGTGTTACGTTATAGCCTATAACGTTATATAGTGTTACGCGATAACGTTATATAGCATTACGTTATAACGTATAACGTTATATGGTATTATTTTATAATGTATAACATTATATAGCGTTATTTTATCACGTATAACGTTATAAAGTACTATTTTATACCGTATAACGTTATGTAGTGTTATGTTATATCGCATAACGTTATACAGCGTTACGATATGACGTTATATAGCATTACGGTATAACGTATAACGTTATACGGTATTATTTTATAGCGTATAACGTTATATGTTATTATTTTATAACGTATAACGTTATATAATATTACTTTATAACGTATAGCGTTATGTAGAGTTACGTTATAAAGTATAACGTTATATAGTGTTACGCGATAACGTTATATAGCATTACGTTATAACGTATAACGTTATATGGTATTATTTTATAATGTATAACATTATATAGCGTTATTTTATCACGTATAACGTTATAAAGTAATATTTTATACCGTATAACGTTATGTAGTGTTATGTTATAGCGCATAACGTTATATAGTGTTACGTTATAACGTTATACAGCATTACGTTAGAACGTATAATGTTATACGGTATTATTTTATAACGTATACCGTTATATGGTATAATTTTATAACGTATAACGATATATCGTACTATTTTATAACCTATAACGTTATATAATATTATTTTAAATCGTATAGCGTTATGTAGTGTTACGTTATAGCCTATAACGTTATATAGTGTTACGCTATAACGTTATATAGCATTACGTTATAAGGTATAACGTTATATACTATTATTTTATAACGTATAACATTATATAGCGTTATTTTATGACGTTTAACGTTATAAAGAACTATTTTATACCGTATAACGTTATGTAGTATTACGTTATAACGTTATACAGCATTACGTTATAACGTATAACGTTATATAGTGTTACGTTATGACGTTATATAGCATTACGTTATAACGTATAACGTTATACGGTATTATTTTATAACGTATAACGTTATATGGTATTATTTTATAACGTATAATTTTATATGGTATTATTTTATAACGTATAACGTTATATAGTACTATTTTATAACGTATAACGTTACGTGGTGTTACGTTATAACGTATAACGTTATATAGTGTTACGTTATAATGTTATACTGTATTATGTTATAACCTATAACTTTATACGGTATTATTTTATAACGTATAACGTTATATAATATTATCTTATAACGTATAACGTTATATATTATTATTTTATAATGTATAACATTATATAGCGTTACTTTATAACGTATAACGTTATATAGTGTTACGTTATCACGTTATATAGCATTACGTTATAACGTATAATGTTTTGCGGTATTATTTTATAACGTATAACGTTATATAGTGTTACGTTATAACGTATAACGTTATGTAGTGTTACGTTATAACGTTATATTGTATTACGTTCTAACGTATAACGTTATACGGTACAATTTTATGACGTATAACGTTATATAGTGTTACGTTATAACGTATAACGTTATGTAGTGTTACGTTATAACGTTATATTGTATTACGTTCTAACGTATAACGTTATACGGTACCATTTTATGACGTATAACGTTATATGGTATTATTTTATAACGTATAACGATATATAATATTATTTTATAACCTATAACGTTATATAATATTATTTTAAAACGTATAGCGTTATGTAGTGTTACGTTATAGCCTATAACGTTATATAGTGTTACGCGATAACGTTATATAGCATTACGTTATAACGTATAACGTTTTATGGTATTATTTTATAATGTATAACATTATATAGCTTTATTTTATCACGTATAACGTAATAAAGTACTATTTTATACCGTATAACGTTATGTAGTGTTATGTTATAGCGCATAACGTTATATAGTGTTACGATATGACGTTATATAGCATTACGTTATAACGTATAACGTTATATAGTACTATTTTATAACGTATAACGTTACGTGGTGTTACGTTATAACGTATAACGTTATATAGTGTTACATTATAATGTTATACTGTATTATGTTATAACCTATAACTTTATACGGTATTATTTTTTAACGTATAACGTTATATAATATTATCTTATAACGTATAACGTTATATATTATTATTTTATAACGTATAACGTTATATAGTGTTACGTTATAACGTATAACGTTATGTAGTGTTACGTTATAACGTTATATTGTATTACGTTCTAACGTATAACGTTATACGGTACCATTTTATGACGTATAACGTTATATGGTATTATTTTATAACGTATAACGATATATAATATTATTTTATAACCTATAACGTTATATAATATTATTTTAAAACGTATAGCGTTATGTAGTGTTACGTTATAGCCTATAACGTTATATAGTGTTACGCGATAACGTTATATAGCATTACGTTATAACGTATATCGTTATACTGTATTATGTTATAACCTATAACGTTATACGGTATTATTTTATAACGTATAACGTTATATAGTGTTACGTTATAACGTATAACGTTATATAGTGTTACGATATGACGTTATATAGCATTACGTTATAACGTATAACGTTATACGGTATTATTTTATAGCGTATAACGTTATATGTTATTATTTTATAACGCATAACGTTATATAATATTAATTTATAACGTATAGCGTTATGTAGAGTTACGTTATAACGTATAACGTTATATAGTGTTACGTTATAACGTTATATAGCATTACGTTATAACGTACATCGTTATACTGTATTATGTTATAACCTATAACGTTATACGGTATTATTTTATAACGTATAACGTTATATAGTATTATCTTATAACGTATAACGTTATATAGTACTATTTTATAACGTATAGCGTTATGTAGAGTTACATTATAACGTATAACGTTATATAGTGTTACGTTATAACGTTATATAGCATTACGTTATAACGTATATCGTTATACTGTATTATGTTATAACCTATAACGTTATACGGTATTATTTTATAACGTATAACGTTATATAGTATTATCTTATAACGTATAACGTAATATAGTAGCATTTTATAACGTATAACGTTATATATTATTATTTTATAACGTATAACGTTATGTAGAGTTACGTTATAACGTATAACGTTATATAGTGTTACGTTATAACGTTATATAGCATTTCGTTATAACGGATAACGTCATACGGTATTATTTTATAAGGTATAACGTTATATTGTATTACGTTATAACGTATAACGTTATACGGTACCATTTTATAACGTATAAAGTTATATGGTATTATTTTATAACGTATAACGTTATATAGTGTTACGTTATAACGTATAACGTTATGTAGTGTTACGTTATAACGTTATATTTTATTACGTACTAACGCATAACGTTATACGGTACCATTTTATAACGTATAAAGTTATATGGTATTATTTTATAACGTATATCGTTATATAATATTACTTTATAACGTATAGCGTTATGTAGTATTACGTTATAACGTATAACGTTGTATAGTGTTACGTTATAACATTATACAGCATTACATTATAACGTATAATGTTTTGCGGTATTATTTTATAACGTATAACGTTATGTGCTATAATTTTACAACGTATAACGTTAAATGGTATTATTTTATAACCTATAACGATATATAATATTATTTTATAACCTATAGCGTTATGTAGTGTTACGTTATAACGTATAACGTTATGTAGTGTTACGTTATAACGTTATATTGTATTACGTTCTAACGTACAACGTTATACGGTACCATTTTATGACGTATAACGTTATATGGTATTATTTTATAACGTATAACGTTATATAATATTACTTTATAACGTATCGCGTTATGTAGAGTTACGTTATAAAGTATAACGTTATATAGTGTTACGCGATAACGTTATATAGCATTACGTTATAACGTATAACGTTATATGGTATTATTTTATAATGTATAACATTATATAGCGTTATTTTATCACGTATAACGTTATAAAGTAATATTTTATACCGTATAACGTTATGTAGTGTTATGTTATAGCGCATAACGTTATATAGTGTTACGTTATACCGTTATACAGCATTACGTTAGAACGTATAATGTTATACGGTATTATTTTATAACGTATACCGTTATATGGTATAATTTTATAACGTATAACGATATATCGTACTATTTTATAACCTATAACGTTATATAATATTATTTTAAATCGTATAGCGTTATGTAGTGTTACGTTATAGCCTATAACGTTATATAGTGTTACGCTATAACGTTATATAGCATTACGTTATAAGGTATAACGTTATATAGTATTATTTTATAATGTATAACATTATATAGCGTTATTTTATGACGTTTAACGTTATAAAGAACTATTTTATACCGTATAACGTTATGTAGTATTACGTTATAACGTTATACAGCATTACGTTATAACGTATAACGTTATATAGTGTTACGTTATGACGTTATATAGCATTACGTTATAACGTATAACGTTATACGGTATTATTTTATAACGTATAACGTTATATGGTATTATTTTATAACGTATAATTTTATATGGTATTATTTTATAACGTATAACGTTATATAGTACTATTTTATAACGTATAACGTTACGTGGTGTTACGTTATAACGTATAACGTTATATAGTGTTACGTTATAATGTTATACTGTATTATGTTATAACCTATAACTTTATACGGTATTCTTTTATAACGTATAACGTTATATAATATTATCTTATAACGTATAACGTTATATATTATTATTTTATAATGTATAACATTATATAGCGTTACTTTATAACGTATAACGTTATATAGTGTTACGTTATCACGTTATATAGCATTACGTTATAACGTATAATGCTTTGCGGTATTATTTTATAACGTATAACGTTATATAGTGTTACGTTATAACGTATAACGTTATGTAGTGTTACGTTATAACGTTATATTGTATTACGTTCTAACGTATAACGTTATACGGTACCATTTTATGACGTATAACGTTATATGGTATTATTTTATAACGTATAACGATATATAATATTATTTTATAACCTATAACGTTATATAATATTATTTTAAAACGTATAGCGTTATGTAGTGTTACGTTATAGCCTATAACGTTATATAGTGTTACGCGATAACGTTATATAGCATTACGTTATAACGTATATCGTTATACTGTATTATGTTATAACCTATAACGTTATACGGTATTATTTTATAACGTATAACGTTATATAGTGTTACGTTATAACGTATAACGTTATGTAGTGTTACGTTATAATGTTATATTGTATTACGTTCTAACGTATAACGTTATACGGTACCATTTTATGACGTATAACGTTATATGGTATTATTTTATAACGTATAACGATATATAATATTATTTTATAACCTATAACGTTATATAATATTATTTTAAAACGTATAGCGTTATGTAGTGTTACGTTATAGCCTATAACGTTATATAGTGTTACGCGATAACGTTATATAGCATTACGTTATAACGTATAACGTTTTATGGTATTATTTTATAATGTATAACATTATATAGCTTTATTTTATCACGTATAACGTAATAAACTACTATTTTATACCGTAAAACGTTATGTAGTGTTATGTTATAGCGCATAACGTTATATAGTGTTACGATATGACGTTATATAGCATTACGTTATAACGTATAACGTTATACGGTATTATTTTATAGCGTATAACGTTATATGTTATTATTTTATAACGTATAACGTTATATAATATTACTTTATAACGTATAGCGTTATGTAGAGTTACGTTATAACGTATAACGTTATATAGTGTTACGCGATAACGTCATATAGCATTACGTTATAACGCATAACGTTATATGGTATTATTTTATAATGTATAACATTATATAGCGTTATTTTATCACGTATAACGTTATAAAGTTTTATTTTATACCGTATAACGTTATGTAGTGTTATGTTATAGCGCAAAACGTTATATAGTGTTACGTTATAACGTTATACAGCATTACGTTAGAACGTATAATGTTATACGGTAGTATTTTATAACGTATACCGTTATATGGTATAATTTTATAACGTATAATTTTATATGGTATTATTTTATAACGTATAACGTTATATAGTACTATTTTATAACGTATAACGTTACGTGGTGTTACGTTATAACGTATAACGTTATATAGTGTTACGTTATAATGTTATACTGTATTATGTTATAACCTATAACTTTATACGGTATTATTTTATAACGTATAACGTTATATAATATTATCTTATAACGTATAACGTTATATACTGTTACGTTATAATGTTATACAGCATTACGTTATAACGTATAATGTTATACGCTATTATTTTATCACGTATAACGTTAGATAGTAGTATTTTATAACGTATAACGTTATATATTATTATTTTATAACGTATAACGTTATGTAGAGTTACGTTATAACGTATAACGTTATATAGTGTTACGTTATAACGTTATATAGCATTTCGTTATAACGGATAACGTTATACAGTATTATTTTATAACGTATAACGTTATATTGTATTACGTTATAACGTATAACGTTATACGGTATTATTTTATAACGTACAACGTTATATAGTATTATTTTATAAGGAATAACTTCATATATTATTATTTTATAACGACTAACGTTCTAGGGTATTATTTTATAACGTATGACGATATATAATATTATTTTATAACATATAACATTTTATGGTATTATTTAATATCGTATAACGATCTATAATATTATTTTATAACGTATAACGTTATATTGTAATACGTTATAACGTATAACGTTATACGGTATTATTTTATAACGTATAACGTTATATGGTATTATTTTATAACGTATAATTTTATATGGTATTATTTTATAACGTATAACGTTATATAGTACTATTTTATAACGTATAACGTTACGTGGTGTTACGTTATAACGTATAACGTTATATAGTGTTACGTTATAATGTTATACTGTATTATGTTATAACCTATAACTTTATACGGTATTATTTTATAACGTATAACGTTATATAATATTATCTTATAACGTATAACGTTATATATTATTATTTTATAATGTATAACATTATATAGCGTTACTTTATAACGTATAACGTTATATAGTGTTACGTTATCACGTTATATAGCATTACGTTATAACGTATAATGTTTTGCGGTATTATTTTATAACGTATAACGTTATATAGTGTTACGTTATAACGTATAACGTTATGTAGTGTTACGTTATAACGTTATATTGTATTACGTTCTAACGTATAACGTTATACGGTACAATTTTATGACGTATAACGTTATATAGTGTTACGTTATAACGTATAACGTTATGTAGTGTTACGTTATAACGTTATATTGTATTACGTTCTAACGTATAACGTTATACGGTACCATTTTATGACGTATAACTTTATATGGTATTATTTTATAACGTATAACGATATATAATATTATTTTATAACCTATAACGTTATATAATATTATTTTAAAACGTATAGCGTTATGTAGTGTTACGTTATAGCCTATAACGTTATATAGTGTTACGCGATAACGTTATATAGCATTACGTTATAACGTATAACGTTTTATGGTATTATTTTATAATGTATAACATTATATAGCTTTATTTTATCACGTATAACGTAATAAAGTACTATTTTATACCGTATAACGTTATGTAGTGTTATGTTATAGCGCATAACGTTATATAGTGTTACGATATGACGTTATATAGCATTACGTTATAACGTATAACGTTATATAGTACTATTTTATAACGTATAACGTTACGTGGTGTTACGTTATAACGTATAACGTTATATAGTGTTACATTATAATGTTATACTGTATTATGTTATAACCTATAACTTTATACGGTATTATTTTTTAACGTATAACGTTATATAATATTATCTTATAACGTATAACGTTATATATTATTATTTTATAACGTATAACGTTATATAGTGTTACGTTATAACGTATAACGTTATGTAGTGTTACGTTATAACGTTATATTGTATTACGTTCTAACGTATAACGTTATACGGTACCATTTTATGACGTATAACGTTATATGGTATTATTTTATAACGTATAACGATATATAATATTATTTTATAACCTATAACGTTATATAATATTATTTTAAAACGTATAGCGTTATGTAGTGTTACGTTATAGCCTATAACGTTATATAGTGTTACGCGATAACGTTATATAGCATTACGTTATAACGTATATCGTTATACTGTATTATGTTATAACCTATAACGTTATACGGTATTATTTTATAACGTATAACGTTATATAGTGTTACGTTATAACGTATAACGTTATATAGTGTTACGATATGACGTTATATAGCATTACGTTATAACGTATAACGTTATACGGTATTATTTTATAGCGTATAACGTTATATGTTATTATTTTATAACGCATAACGTTATATAATATTAATTTATAACGTATAGCGTTATGTAGAGTTACGTTATAACGTATAACGTTATATAGTGTTACGTTATAGCGTTATATAGCATTACGTTATAACGTACATCGTTATACTGTATTATGTTATAACCTATAACGTTATACGGTATTATTTTATAACGTATAACGTTATATAGTATTATCTTATAACGTATAACGTTATATAGTACTATTTTATAACGTATAGCGTTATGTAGAGTTACATTATAACGTATAACGTTATATAGTGTTACGTTATAACGTTATATAGCATTACGTTATAACGTATATCGTTATACTGTATTATGTTATAACCTATAACGTTATACGGTATTATTTTATAACGTATAACGTTATATAGTATTATCTTATAACGTATAACGTAATATAGTAGCATTTTATAACGTATAACGTTATATATTATTATTTTATAACGTATAACGTTATGTAGAGTTACGTTATAACGTATAACGTTATATAGTGTTACGTTATAACGTTATATAGCATTTCGTTATAACGGATAACGTCATACGGTATTATTTTATAAGGTATAACGTTATATTGTATTACGTTATAACGTATAACGTTATACGGTACCATTTTATAACGTATAAAGTTATATGGTATTATTTTATAACGTATAACGTTATATAGTGTTACGTTATAACGTATAACGTTATGTAGTGTTACGTTATAACGTTATATTTTATTACGTACTAACGCATAACGTTATACGGTACCATTTTATAACGTATAAAGTTATATGGTATTATTTTATAACGTATATCGTTATATAATATTACTTTATAACGTATAGCGTTATGTAGTATTACGTTATAACGTATAACGTTGTATAGTGTTACGTTATAACATTATACAGCATTACATTATAACGTATAATGTTTTGCGGTATTATTTTATAACGTATAACGTTATGTGCTATAATTTTACAACGTATAACGTTAAATGGTATTATTTTATAACCTATAACGATATATAATATTATTTTATAACCTATAGCGTTATGTAGTGTTACGTTATAACGTATAACGTTATGTAGTGTTACGTTATAACGTTATATTGTATTACGTTCTAACGTACAACGTTATACGGTACCATTTTATGACGTATAACGTTATATGTTATTATTTTATAACGTATAACGTTATATAATATTACTTTATAACGTATCGCGTTATGTAGAGTTACGTTATAAAGTATAACGTTATATAGTGTTACGCGATAACGTTATATAGCATTACGTTATAACGTATAACGTTATATGGTATTATTTTATAATGTATAACATTATATAGCGTTATTTTATCACGTATAACGTTATAAAGTAATATTTTATACCGTATAACGTTATGTAGTGTTATGTTATAGCGCATAACGTTATATAGTGTTACGTTATACCGTTATACAGCATTACGTTAGAACGTATAATGTTATACGGTATTATTTTATAACGTATACCGTTATATGGTATAATTTTATAACGTATAACGATATATCGTACTATTTTATAACCTATAACGTTATATAATATTATTTTAAATCGTATAGCGTTATGTAGTGTTACGTTATAGCCTATAACGTTATATAGTGTTACGCTATAACGTTATATAGCATTACGTTATAAGGTATAACGTTATATAGTATTATTTTATAATGTATAACATTATATAGCGTTATTTTATGACGTTTAACGTTATAAAGAACTATTTTATACCGTATAACGTTATGTAGTATTACGTTATAACGTTATACAGCATTACGTTATAACGTATAACGTTATATAGTGTTACGTTATGACGTTATATAGCATTACGTTATAACGTATAACGTTATACGGTATTATTTTATAACGTATAACGTTATATGGTATTATTTTATAACGTATAATTTTATATGGTATTATTTTATAACGTATAACGTTATATAGTACTATTTTATAACGTATAACGTTACGTGGTGTTACGTTATAACGTATAACGTTATATAGTGTTACGTTATAATGTTATACTGTATTATGTTATAACCTATAACTTTATACGGTATTATTTTATAACGTATAACGTTATATAATATTATCTTATAACGTATAACGTTATATATTATTATTTTATAATGTATAACATTATATAGCGTTACTTTATAACGTATAACGTTATATAGTGTTACGTTATCACGTTATATAGCATTACGTTATAACGTATAATGCTTTGCGGTATTATTTTATAACGTATAACGTTATATAGTGTTACGTTATAACGTATAACGTTATGTAGTGTTACGTTATAACGTTATATTGTATTACGTTCTAACGTATAACGTTATACGGTACCATTTTATGACGTATAACGTTATATGGTATTATTTTATAACGTATAACGATATATAATATTATTTTATAACCTATAACGTTATATAATATTATTTTAAAACGTATAGCGTTATGTAGTGTTACGTTATAGCCTATAACGTTATATAGTGTTACGCGATAACGTTATATAGCATTATGTTATAACGTATATCGTTATACTGTATTATGTTATAACCTATAACGTTATACGGTATTATTTTATAACGTATAACGTTATATAGTGTTACGTTATAACGTATAACGTTATGTAGTGTTACGTTATAATGTTATATTGTATTACGTTCTAACGTATAACGTTATACGGTTCCATTTTATGACGTATAACGTTATATGGTATTATTTTATAACGTATAACGATATATAATATTATTTTATAACCTATAACGTTATATAATATTATTTTAAAACGTATAGCGTTATGTAGTGTTACGTTATAGCCTATAACGTTATATAGTGTTACGCGATAACGTTATATAGCATTACGTTATAACGTATAACGTTTTATGGTATTATTTTATAATGTATAACATTATATAGCTTTATTTTATCACGTATAACGTAATAAACTACTATTTTATACCGTATAACGTTATGTAGTGTTATGTTATAGCGCATAACGTTATATAGTGTTACGATATGACGTTATATAGCATTACGTTATAACGTATAACGTTATACGGTATTATTTTATAGCGTATAACGTTATATGTTATTATTTTATAACGTATAACGTTATATAATATTACTTTATAACGTATAGCGTTATGTAGAGTTACGTTATAACGTATAACGTTATATAGTGTTACGCGATAACGTCATATAGCATTACGTTATAACGCATAACGTTATATGGTATTATTTTATAATGTATAACATTATATAGCGTTATTTTATCACGTATAACGTTATAAAGTTTTATTTTATACCGTATAACTTTATGTAGTGTTATGTTATAGCGCAAAACGTTATATAGTGTTACGTTATAACGTTATACAGCATTACGTTAGAACGTATAATGTTATACGGTAGTATTTTATAACGTATACCGTTATATGGTATAATTTTATAACGTATAATTTTATATGGTATTATTTTATAACGTATAACGTTATATAGTACTATTTTATAACGTATAACGTTACGTGGTGTTACGTTATAACGTATAACGTTATATAGTGTTACGTTATAATGTTATACTGTATTATGTTATAACCTATAACTTTATACGGTATTATTTTATAACGTATAACGTTATATAATATTATCTTATAACGTATAACGTTATATACTGTTACGTTATAATGTTATACAGCATTACGTTATAACGTATAATGTTATACGCTATTATTTTATCACGTATAACGTTAGATAGTAGTATTTTATAACGTATAACGTTATATATTATTATTTTATAACGTATAACGTTATGTAGAGTTACGTTATAACGTATAACGTTATATAGTGTTACGTTATAACGTTATATAGCATTTCGTTATAACGGATAACGTTATACAGTATTATTTTATAACGTATAACGTTATATTGTATTACGTTATAACGTATAACGTTATACGGTATTATTTTATAACGTACAACGTTATATAGTATTATTTTATAAGGAATAACTTCATATATTATTATTTTATAACGACTAACGTTCTAGGGTATTATTTTATAACGTATGACGATATATAATATTATTTTATAACATATAACATTTTATGGTATTATTTAATATCGTATAACGATCTATAATATTATTTTATAACGTATAATGTTATATTGTATTACGTTATAACGTATAACGTTATACGGTATTATTTTATAACGTACAACGTTATATAGTATTATTTTATAAGGAATAACTTCATATATTATTATTTTATAACGTCTAACGTTCTAGGGTATTATTTTATAACGTATAACGATATATAATATTATTTTATAACGTATAACGTTATATGGTATAATTTTATAACGTATAACGTTATACGGTATTATTTTATAACGCATAAAGTTATATAATACTATTTTATAACGTATAGCGTTGTGTAGTGTTACTTTATAACGTATAACGTTATATAGTGTTACGTTATAACGTTATATAGCACTTCGTTATAACGTTTAATGTTATACGGTATTATTTTATAACGTATAACGTTATATGTTATAATTTTATAACGTATAACGTTATATGTTATTCTTTTATAACGTATAACGTTATATAATATTACTCTATAACGTATAGCGTTATGTATTGTTACGTTATAAGGTTTAACGTTATATAGTGTTACGTTATAACAATATATAGCATTACATTATAACGTATAATGTTTTACGGTATTATTTTACAACGTATAACGTTATATGGCATTATTTTATAACGTATAACGATATCTAATATTATTTTATAACGTATAACGCTATATAGTATTATTTTATAACGTACAAAGTTATGTAGTGATACGTTATAATGTATAACGTTATATAGTATTACGTTATAATATTATATAGCATTTCGTTATAACGTATAATGTTATACGGTATTATTTTATAACGTATACCGTTATATGGTATAATTTTATAACGTATAACGATATATGGTACTATTTTATAACCTATAACGTTATATAATATTATTTTAAAACGTATAGCGTTATGTAGTGTTACGTTATAGCCTATAACGTTATATAGTCTTACGCTATAACGTTATATAGCATTACGTTATAAGGCATAACGTCATACAGTATTATTTTATAACGTATAACGTTATATTGTATTACGTTATAACGTATAACGTTATACGGTATTATTTTATAACGTACAACGTTATATAGTATTATTTTATAAGGAATAACTTCATATATTATTATTTTATAACGTCTAACGTTCTAGGGTATTATTTTATAACGTATAACGATATATAATATTATTTTATAACATATAACATTTTATGGTATTATTTAATATCGTATAACGATCTATAATATTATTTTATAACGTATAACGTTATATTGTATTACGTTATAACGTATAACGTTATACGGTACTATTTTATAACGTACAACGTTATATAATACTATTTTATAACGTATAGCGTTGTGTAGTGTCACTTTATAACGTATAACGTTATATAGTGTTACGTTATAACGTTATATAGCACTTCGTTATAACGGATAACGTTATAAGGTATTATTTTAGAACGTATAACCTTACATGGTACTATTTTATAATGTATAACGTTATATGGTAAAAATTTATAACGTATAACGTTATATAATATTACTTTATAACGTATAGCGTTATGTAGTGTTACGTTATAACGTATAACGTTATATAGTGTTACGTTATAACGTTATACAGCATTACGTTATAACGTTTAATGTTATACGGTATTATTTTATAACGTATAACGTTATATGTTATAATTTTATAACGTATAACGTTATATGTTATTCTTTTATAACGTATAACGTTATATAATATTACTCTATAACGTATAGCGTTATGTATTGTTACGTTATAAGGTTTAACGTTATATAGTGTTACGTTATAACGTTATACAGCATTACGTTATAAAGTATAATGCTATACAGTATTATTTTATAACGTATAACGTTATATGGTATTATTTTATAACGTATAAATTATGTAGTGTTACGTTATAACGTATAACGTTATATAGT
Source organism: Bombus dahlbomii (assembly GCA_037178635.1). NCBI lineage: Eukaryota > Metazoa > Arthropoda > Insecta > Hymenoptera > Apidae > Bombus > Bombus dahlbomii. The sequence continues at coordinate 567,826 of CM074105.1, forward strand.
GTTACATTATAACAATATATAGCATTACATTATAACGTATAATGTTTTACGGTATTATTTTACAACGTATAACGTTATATGGCATTATTTTATAACGTATAACGATATCTAATATTATTTTATAACGTAAAACGCTATATAGTATTATTTTATAACGTACAACGTTATGTAGTGATACGTTATAACGTATAACGTTATATAGTGTCACGTTATAAGGTATAAGGTTATATAGTATTACGTTCTAACGTCTACCGTAATGTAGTGTTACGTTATAACGTATAACGTTATATAGTGTTATTTTATAACGTATAACGTTATACCATACAATTTTATAACGTAAAACGTTATATAGTGTTACGTTATAATATATAACGTTATACAGTGTTACCTTATAACGTATAACGTTGTATAGTGTTACCTAATAACGTATAACGTTATATAGTGTTACGTTATAAAGTATAACGTTATATAGTGTTACGTTATTACGTTATATAGTATTACGTTATAACGTATAATGTTATACAGTATTATTTTATAACGCGCAACGTTATACCGGGATACGTTTTAACGCTGTATAGTAAGACGTTATAACGTATAACGTTATACAGTATTATTTTATAACGTATAACGTAATATAGTGTTCTATTATAAGGTATATAGTACTATTTTATAACGTATGACGTTATATAGTGTTACGTTGTAACGTATAACGTCATATGGGGTTACGTTACAACATTATAAAGTATTACTTTGTAACGTTTAACGTTATATAGTATTACGTTATAGTGTTTAGCGTTATATAGTATTATTTTATAACGTATAAGGTTATACCATATAATTTTATGACGTATAACGTTATATAGTGTTACCTAATGACGTATAACGTTTTATAGTGTTGCCTAATAACGTATAAGGTTATATAGTGTCACCTAATAACGTATAACTTTATATAGTGTTACGTTATAAGGTTATATAGTATTACGTTATATCGTATAACGTTATATAACATTGCGTTATAACGTTTAACGTTATATAATATTACGTTGTAACGTATAACGATATATAACATTACGTTATAACGTATAACGTTATATAGTATTACGATATAACGTATAACGATATGTAGTATTATTTTATAACGCATAACGTTAGAGAGGGATACGTTATAAATGTATATAGTATTACGTTATAACTTATAACGTTATATAGTAATACGTTATAACGTTTGACGTTATAACACATTGCGTTATAACGTTTAACGTTATATAACATTGCGTTATTACGTTTAACATTATATAGTGTTACCTTTTAACGTATAATGTTATACAGTATTACGTTATAACGTTTAACGTTATATAGTATTACGTTGTAACGTGTAACGATATAACATTACGTTATAACGTTTAACGTTATATAGTATTACGCTGTAACGTATTACGTTATGTAGTATTATTTTATAACGCAGAACGTTATATAGTAATACGTTATAAGGTTATATAGTATTACGTTATATCGTATAACGTTATATAGTAATACGTTATAACGTTTGACGTTATAACACATTGCGTTATAACGTTTAACGTTATATAACATTGCGTTATGACGTTTAACAGTATGTAGTATTACGTTGTAACGTATAACGATATATAGTATTACGTTATTACGTTTAACATTATGTAGTATTACGTTATAACGTATAACGTTATATAACATTACGTTATAACGTATAACGTTATATAGTATTACGATATAACGTATAACGATATGTAGTATTATTTTATAACGCATAACGTTATAGAGGGATACGTTATAAATTTATATAGTATTACGTTATAACGTATAACGTTATATAGTAATACGTTATAACATTTAACGTTATATAACATTGCGTTATAACGTTTAACGTTATACAGTATTACGTTATAACGTTTAACGTTATATAGTATTGCGTTATAAGGTATAACGTTATATACAATTACGTTATAACGTATAACGTTATGTAGTATTAGTTTATAACGCATAACGTTATATAGGGATAGATTATAACGCTATATAGTATTACGGTATAACGTATAACGTTATGTAGTAATACGTTGTAACGTTTGACGTTATATAACATTACGTTATAACATAGAACGTTATATAGTATTACCTAATATCGTATTACGTTATGTAGCATTACGTTATGACGTATGTCGTAATGTAGCATTACATTATAACGTTTAACGTGATCAGCTATTACCTTATAATGTATAACGTTATATAGTAATACCTTCTATCTTATAACGTTGAATACTATTACCTTATAACGTATAACGTTATATTCTACTATCCCGTAACGTTATATATTAATACCTTCTGTTGTATAAGGTTGTATGCTATTACCTTATAACGTACAACATTATATAGTATTACCTTATAACGCATTACGTTACATACTATTACGTTACAACGTTTAACGTTATACAGTATAACCTTATAACGTATAATGATATATAGTATTACCTTATAACGTATTTCGTTACGTAGCATTACGTTATGACGTATTATGTTATGTATCATTACGTTATAACGTAAAACGTCATAAGCTATTACCTTCTATCGTATAACGTGATATAGTAACATCTTGTGACGTATAACGTTATATAGTATTACCTTATAACCAATAACGTTATTTAGTATTACCTTATAACATATAACGTTGTCTACTATTACTTTATAACGTATAACGCTGTATACTATTACCTTATAACTTATATCGTCATGTAACATTATGTAATAACTTGTAACACGATATAGTATTACCATATAACGTATAGCGTTACATGGTATTACCTTATAACGTATAGCGCTATATACTATTAATTTATAACGTACATCGTTATGTAACATTATATGATATCGTATAACATTACATAGTAGTACCTTATAACGTTATACGTTACGTACTATTACCTTATAACGTATAACGCTATATACTAATGCCTTATAATGTATATCGTTATGTAACATTATGTTATATGGTATAACGTTATATGCTATCACTTTATAACCTACAGCGTTTTATACTATTACGTTATAACGTATATCGTTATGTAGCACGACGTAATACCGTATAACGTTACATTCCACTACGTTGTAACGTAGAAGGTTATATAGTATTACGTTATAATGTATATCGTTATATACTATTACGTTGTAACGTATATCGTTAGGTAGCATTACGTAATAACGTATAACGTTATATGCTAATACGTAATAACGTATAACATTATATGCTATTACGTTGTAACGTATAACGTTATATAGTATTACCTTATAATGTATAACATTATAATACGTTATACTAAAATTCTTTGTAACGTTATATGTTGTACTAAGATACTGTATAATGTTATACATTATACTAAAATACTGTATAACGTTATACCTTTACTACGTAATACTATATAACATTATACGTTATACGTTATATTAAAGTAGTATATAACGTTATACGTTATACTATATCACTATATAACGTCATACTTTATAACGTAATACCGTATAACGTTATACGTTTTAACGTAGTACTATATAACGTTTTTTGTTATTCTAAAATACCATATAACAAAATACTGTACAAAGTAATATAATGTAATTTAATTCATTATACCATAATATAATAAAAAATGTAATAAAATATATCAGTTGTATAGATCGTAATGGCAGCCAACTGAATACGCGGATTTTGGTGTAGGAGTTTGTTTACATTGTTGACTAGCGATTTCTTCCGAACTCCTGAGTCGCGGCTAACACTGACTACTGCGTCCTGACATCTGCTGTGTTGGTCGCCTGTCTTCACATTGTCACCTTTTGATATCCCCACTATGGCCGTCTTCACATCCAACAGCGAACATGGCATCATCCGCGTTTGACCCACTATATGAAGAAATAACAATTTGTTATACATCACAACGTAACACAATAAAAAGTGAAATAATATAATATAATACTACACATTGTAATACATTATACCGCAGTATAAAATAACTCAATACGTTATAACGTAATACCAGTTAACGTTATATGTTATACTGTAATACTTTATACGTTATAACATAATACTATATAACGTTATGCGTTGTATCGTAATACTATATAACGTAGCACGTTACAACGTAATACTATATAACGTAATACATTATACCTTAATACTATATACCGCAATACGTTATACGGTAATACTATATAATGTAATACTCTGTATACGTTATAATGTAATGCTATATGACGTAATACTATATATCGCAATACGTTGTAACATTATAGTACATAACGTAATACTTATAACGCAATACATTATAATGTAATACATCAGAAAGTAATGCTTTAGAACGTAATACATTATGTCTTATCGACCAGTCGCGGGGTGAAGCGATCACGAGGAAGCGCGTCAACGGGAGTCGTAAATTCCCGTTACGATTAGAATAATCAATGCCATGAGCAGATCGACCTCCTATTTCGCTTAGGATAATACAGGTAGTTTTAATGAGTAGCACTTGAGTTACAGGTTATAATATATTTCCAGCAACTGTACTCTCAGTAAATACTCTCAGTAAATCTTAATCGTATGGACATCAATATCTGCATAAACAAACGCAACTTTTCTCTCGTCAATTTTACGTCCTATGTGCGCGTTTTCCATTGTCATTTTGCCGCATAGCTGGACGAAAAGAGACAAAAGTCAAAAAGTCGCAACTAGACAACGAACTTTCTAATTCGACAGCACCGAGTTGTTCAACAAGTGGAAGATTAGCGTTGAGTATAATTGAGAATGCAAGGACGTCGTGAGATCGTAAAGCTCAAGCGAGCGTAAAAATGGCTGATGTGGTAAATTCGATGCTATCTGAGTACTACTTGCCGAATAAGAATCGGAACGCGGTTACTATGGCATCATAGACAGTAATAAACGTCTGAATGATAATTTCGAAACAATTGAGAGATCAACGATACTCTAGAAATTCATATCATCCTCAAATACTGTAATTCCAGTTGTAACTAATAGCAACGCAAATTAATTTCTAGAAGCATGTAATTAAACTGAAGATTCTATCTGACATCTCGTGAATTCTTAGCTTTCTGTTAACAAACCAAACAAAAGTTAAGATAGTTGATGGTAATTGGAAATTCAGATCGATAGGTTGAAGATTTTTATGAATATAATTAAAGAAATAATATCTAAATAAAGATTTGTTTTACCCTCTCAATTTTTTAACGAATTCTTCTCTTTGAATATTTTGGGCATTTTTTTATATACTGATCAATACTGAATATACAAATACGTGAAAACGATAATAGGTATATTCTTATCCTTATTGTAATGACCTATTTTATACTATACTATATTTTCAGAATTATGAATTTGAAGAACTGTATTATCCGGATATCGTTAATTTGCAGAATTATTTAAGAGCTCGTCGCACAACTCCTATAACCACTTCAATGATCTATTTATATCGCACTAATCTCTTCCTGAAATTCTACCGGTTCGGTCGATCGAATTAATATTAACTTAGATAGAAAACCTCGTTAGATTTGTCGTATTTTCGTTTAATTTGAAACGAGCCGTAGATTGAACGCTGCACTCGTGAGACGAATTAGTGGTAATTGAGAACAGTGGGCAGAGTAGAAGTTAATTAACTTACGAACGAATTTAGAAAGTAAATCGTGGCAATTACTAACTATCCTTTAAAAGGTAATAATAAATAAATTTTGACTATATAATTATGTAAAACTAATCGCGATCGCAGCCAATCAATTCATATTATCATTTACTACACAATTCATAATTGTATCATGGCTACTAATTACGTATTGATGCAATTAGAAATTGTATATTAAATATTAATATGATTATCCGGATCTCACCTCGTGGAGGTTGTTGCGAATGGAGACCCACCTAAAATTAAAAATTGCATTAGATCTTAAGATAATCATGAAAATAAAAATTACATTAAATCATAAACTAATCGTATAATTATGTGAGGCCCTTTTTCCTATTTTTATCAGTAATTTTACACTTCTATTACCATTTTTAATTTCAAAACAATCTATCTACCACACACATACAGGAACACAGTGCTTCCTAACATTATTAGGTTTTCCATTAAGTATCTACATGATTCTGAGTTGCGGTTTTATTTGAGAATGACCAACTTAACCACAGTAGATGGTTAGGTCAACATTCATGAAATTAATTTACAAATGCCTTACCTAACAGTAAAAATAAATTTCAACTTCCTACTTGACTACAAATCTAATTTAACAAGTCTCTCAAACATTCAAAGATTTTCATGAATCCTACATAATCTACATAAATATCTCAATATAGTAAATAAAATTGAAGAGGAAATATTGCGTCTAAGTACGGAATGAAAATATCTTCCACAACTGAATACGTTAATCTCGAATATGTTGAATATGTTGATTCTACTATAAGAGAATATCTTGTTTCCATTGGTCCTGTAGAGATTCCTGAAATAAACTTAAATTGAAATTAGTTTCATCAAAACTTTAGATTTTTTGTCGTCTCTACTTACATAAAAATTACATGATTTCTGTACAAGTTCTACCTATTAGAAGTAAAGATATCTTTTTATGGACTTTTACCTACAACTAACTTGAACAATTTCTTTGTAAACTCTGATCATCAAACATCTAAATGTTTATTTATAGAATACTGCCTAGATACAAATTTTAAGATTTATTGTTCCATCTGCCTCACAAGCGAAATGTTTGTTGATGAATCCTACCATCTAAATATCTAAAACTTTGTTTGTGGGCCCTACCTGTCTAAAAATCTAAAAATTTGTTTGTGAACACTACCTATCTAAAATCTAAATATGGTAAGAGGTCAAGAATGGGATATAATATGGGATACGTGTCTTCTTTTGGTGGTTTGGTGATGGATTCTGAAACAAACTCAAACTCTCCAAAATTTAGCAAAAAATCTATAAGAAAAATAATTCCATGAGGTGAGACTCAAATACTATATTTCGTACGATTTACCTCTTTTCGTCTTTCCATATTATCTTTCATTGCATATATCAAATTCGTATTTCCCAAAAAAGAAACCTGTAACAAACTTATTTACTGGATTAGTACCTTGAAAGAATTTAACGCTGGAAACAAAACATATTGTATATAAAAAGGAAATCAAATTATCAAAATATTATTTTAGCTTTACAGCAATTTAATTTTGAATTTTGAATTTGAATTTTGAAACCCAAATTTGAAATTAAATTTGTATCAAATATAGACAATTTGTTACGAATACCAAGATAAAGGACGTGACTAAAGTTATATGCATAACTTCTTTAACCAATAATCTTTATGAAAATAAAAATATAAATTTTATTATCAATAAAATGATAAATCCAAGTGCATCTATTAAGTTTTTATAAAGAATGAACTATATCGTAAATGAATTTTGATATATGTATAGCAAATTGGAACATTTATAAAATTACTTGAATGTTAAAAAAATTATATATAACGAACAATCACTAATTTAAAAAGTTTTAAAAACATTAATTTCTTTACTATACTTCAAATAAGTTAATATTATGCAGAATGTTATCAAATCGATTCTTTATTTCACATGTTCAGATGCCCTAGAAAATTTTTAAATTACATATATGTACATATATTTGAAATATTTCATTAAAAGATTGTTTTTATTTTTCTCGAAATACAATACACCAAAATCTATTTAATAAAATCATTCATTAATTTGTTTCACGCTACTAACAATAACAAATAAATATATCATTTAGCAGTATTTTCTATAACAGACGCTCTGGTACTTTAAGGGAGTTGAAAAAGAAATCAGTCGGATTACCAGAAAGGCCATTTACTCGACATAAACCCGGAGAACAAACCGTGAGTGAGATATCTTTATATTTCGCAACACTAATTTTATTTACCAAATTCAATTATAAAATAGAGAACTCATAAAGAAAATCGCGATGTGTGTTCTGTCATATTTGCAACACTATTTTATCATTAAAAAAAAAAAGAAAAAATAAAATACCCGGAAGCAAGCACAATAGTATGATAGTTTAATGAATTAGAATTATTTGCGCAACGCTAATAAATATTAATCTATTCATTCGTGTTTAAATATACGCAGCACTAATGTCAAAGAGATCCAGTGCAAACCTATTAATGGTTGGCGATGAACGATCACATCTGTGATCCAGGTGCAACAACACACTTCCACAACTTTAGTGAAAGAATTTGGGTCATTTCTTGAGCACAACACTACTTAAAAACGCGATCATTAATTAACGCAACGCTATCAAAATAATAAGAACAATCGCGATGGGAAAATAATTGAACACTAGTTCGCAAAACTATAGTGTTAACTCAAGTATAAAAACTAATTTTCTATGTGGGAGTTCGTAATACTAAAGTAAATGTAATCCTATTTCAATGCAATACGCGAGAGGATTTGTAACTAGCAACTCTAATTCATAATGCGAAGCGACTCGTAACTAGCAACTCTAATTCAAAACGCAAAATTCGAAACTCGTAACTCTAACTCAAAACGCGTAATTTGAAACTCGCAACTTTAATTCCAACCGTAATTAATTATTCGCAACACTAATAGAAAACCGCGATTTGCCCCGTATTGTGATGAAGCAATATGCGTCGGCTGAAAAAGAAACTACAAACTCTAAAGCGAGCATAGTGACAAAGTAGTAACAAGAATGATTTTCCATGCTCTGAATGATCCAGAGGATGGAGAACCATTAGTAGTTGCCCTCTTGAATGGCAGTTTGCCGGGCCTCTTCGACTCATAGCCTCTTTCTTCGGGCGCGATGCCCGCTGAAATTTAAATCTAGGCTCGAGACTTTCTAATCGCAAACCAAAAAGAACTTATAAATGTAAAATAAAAAGATAAATCGCGAATGTTATTCCCAGAGCACATGGACGAGCAACGATCATAGCGATCGCTGTCCGTTCGCATGTGCGTGCTCGAGCAATAAACGTTCGTTTCGGAACCCACTCCGTACTCGCGACCACGACCGCGATATTCGAAAAACCGATAAGCAAAGCTCAAGACAAATGGTATGCTCCATTCGTGATGTCTGCTTCACAGTCAATTTTTCAAATCAAATATCCTGAAACAGGTTGAACACGCGAAAACACGCCTACCCGACGAGAAACTGTGTTAACCTGCCCGGCCCTACCTACTTACAGTTAACACTCACACCAGAAAATATACTACCTATCCTACCCGGAAACCTATATTTAAAATTTAAAAAATGGCAAAACAAGCACATCAACACATTCACTCCACGGTTCTCACATATAACCCGGGCGCAAAGGCCTGCACTAGAGAGACGTTCCGGGACGCCTCCGACACCCGAGTTTGACATACAACTTTCACACTCTAAAGTACGTACCATTTACCTGAAATCGACTGACGATAGCTAGCGACCATTGTGTAAAAATATTCCGTATATTTCAACTTTAATTATCCAAATATATTTAAATTTCAATTGTAATGAAATACTCATAATCGTATATAATCATGTATATATATATATCATGTAAGGAAATGATTTGACTAGAATAGAAATAGATTAGAACTGTAGTTTAATACTGAGATTAGTAATATTACTATTTATAAACCACTTATTAACTCCATTTATTAATATTGTTATTTTCAATGGTAATGGGATTTATATTTCCGAATCCATAACTATTTCAAGATTATAATAAATAGCAAAGGCGACGCAATTCCACAGCCTAACCAAATATACACATAGTGGAAAATACGTCGTGCACGATACGCTAACGCAACGTCAGTCGCTAAAAAAGTTGTTAAGCTTATAGACTACTTATCATGCCCATTGCCTTCCTCCCACCCAAGAAGCACCTGACAATGAACATGGAAGGAGTTAAACCTGAAAATCCCGTGCTAAAAATATGATTAGTCTATCTATTATATTTTGTACCTAACGGGCTAATATTCTTTGATTTTGCAATCTAATTTCGTTTCAAATTTTACTAATTCTATACTTTATTTTACTTTATTATTTTAATGAACAATTAAACTATTAAACTGAATGAAGATAATTAATGAAGAATATGCATATCTACTAAACATAAACTAAGATTCAATGCAAGTAATATTTATATCTATGAACAACAGTGAACTCTAAACGAACTCTATTACTTGACATATCCTCAGGCGACATCTTTATCAAAACACATCTTTAAAAACACAAAGGAACGTTAAAAATTTGTTTTGAATCTGAAACCAGCCTGTCGCGAAGTGTTTTCTTGCACGTGAAACTTGATATTTATCATAACGGACAAACAAAGTTAGACTTTCACAAATACTTTCATATTCCATATCCTGAATTTTACTGAAATTATACTATTAAGTATACCGTGTATACTCGAATAATAAAATTTCTCCATAGCATTGTAATCAGAATTGAATTTCCATATTAACGAAGTCTGAGGGTATCAGACTTCTTCACTACAAAATACTTAAACGAAGTCATTTCGTAGTGTATTTCAATACTCATATATATGCTCACATGGATACTTGATCTTTATAAATATATAGTAATATTGAATATAATTTGATTTTATAAATAATTATAATTAATATATTGTGTAATTTTCAATCATATGCATATATATACTAGTTATATCCAATAATATAATTATAATATATAATATATAATATATATAAGTACTTTATATTGTAATATGTAAATATCATACTTATATATATTATATATATATATTATCATCAACTTTTAAAAACGCGATGTGCAAGAAAACCTATCCTAAACTAATAAATAAAATATAGACAAAAATGTTACTACTCACAAGCCTAATAAATACCCGCGGTCACTATGCTCGTCAAAAATTCTACGTATACAACCAATCACCCGTATCGATTCGGACCTTTCATCCTTCGACATGATTGAGTGACCGGAGGAACAAAAACGCATGCGACTCACGATTAGATGTAAAGAATATTGTCCTCGATATTGTTCTGATCCAAAGGGTTTGTCATCAAGTCGTCATCAAATTGGAATCGTCGAATTCGATGGAAGAAAACTGTAACAAAGCATAGAATATTTTAATTTACTCGTAGTTTTTTAAATTATCTAATTATTATTTATTTTAATTATTAAATGAGATATAAGGATTCAATTTAAATGAAACAAAAAATACATAATTACTTACATATTTGGCTTTTGAAACACCACTAAGTCCTTTGCAGAGAACAGGAAGAAGGGGAAGAAGTGACATACCCTTAACAAAATATGAATCATTATAATTTGTTTTGAGAAATGTGATGGTTGATCAAAAAATTTAACATAATAAAATATGAAACTCTATGAGGACTTAAAACTTTAATAGCAAAAGAAATTAAAATTATAATAAACTGTAATTAAAATTGGAATAGAAATTCTAATATAAAAACTTAAAACCAGATTTTAGTTTTTAATTAATAATAATTACAGCGAAATACAAGAAATAAAGTTAATAAAATACAAAGTGTGAAGATTCTTACATGCTCCAATTTGAAACACTGCTACATCCTTCCCAAAGAAGAAGAAAAAATGAAAGTTATGAAACACCTGTAACAAAACATATTAAATATTATAATCTATTCTAGAAAACATACTTGCGTTTGTTAGAAAACTTAAAACAATGAAAAATAAAACTCTATTCAAGCTTGAAATTTTAATAATAAAAAGAATTGAAATTCTAATAAAGTTTAATTACTATATAAAAAGTGGAACTTTAACATAATAATGACTTAGAAATTGAGACTCTATCGATTTCTGAACGATGTCGAACATTTCTATTGTGTATTTCAAGAACAAAATTTTAAGATTTTAGTTCGATAAATAAATTAAAATACAATGTACGAAGATATTTACATTCTTGAGTTCCAGGAAAGACTTTATCCTCTTGCGAGACCTGCGATTTTGCTACCGAAAACGAATGTTTAACAAAAAAAAAAAAAAAGAAAGAAAAATAATAATATACTAACGCGTCCGTTCTGTTAACTGATAATCGGCGAACACACTGACTCTAATTTCGCGTCTGATTGTTATAATTAGATTTAATGAAAGTTATTATGCTCTAAATCGATATTAAATGTGAATTAACGCAGCAAACACTGATTCTACCGACCGCATTGTGCACGGTCACAAAAATATTCTGAAAGAAAAACTTTATTAAACGTAGGGGATAGGGAAAGGAAATTTTTTTTGTATCGAGTGTTTGTTTACGAAAATACTGCTTTCTTAGAACTACGAATTAATTATTATTTATTTACCATAGGTAGAATCATATATCATATTAAGAGCACGAAAATGTACATATAAATATTATATCAAGAATGCGAAAGAAAATATATCGTTAGCATATTTAAAATATTTTCAAAGTATTTTTTATTATTGTCAAATATATATATGAATATTTCATAATACGATTGATTTGTAAAAGTTATCCACCAAATTAAATGTCCACCATTACAACTTCAGATATTTCATGCATTACGTGACTTCGTTCTAATGCAACATGGCGCACTTTTTGTAACCGTTAAACAAAGCTGCGCAATATGAAAAAAACGCGATGTGCAGAAATTGTTCAAACTTGTCTGTAATAATGTACTTTCTCGAATGCAATAAAAGTTATTGAGAAAGACGAAATTAATAGTCAATATTATATTACAGACAATTTATGAATAATGAAGCAAAATGAAAAAGTTATTTGAATTTCTTACTCAAATGAAACAGAATCGAGAGAATCTAATCTAGAGAATTTATGTTAAACAATCTATTCAATTTCTTTGGAAACATAATTTATTATATTCGAAAGAAAAAAATAATTTCTTTAATCTTGCATTTTTCATCTTGGTATTCTTAATAAACCGTGAATTTAGAATTTACTATATTAGATATTAATTACGTTAATGTCACGAAATATTTATAAGAAATGGAGTTGATTTAATAGTGAATAAATATTACCTCATTTCGACGAAAAGTTATCAAATTTATAGTCAATCACCACGGCATCCTTTAGACTTTCATCTCGTCCTTTCGAATTTCACAGCATCCCTTTAATACATAAAAGCTTCCCTCAGAATCAAATAATTGTAATTTGTACAAAAAAAGAGCGAAATATTAAAACAGATGTATATAAAGAATAAATTATCTGAAAATGAAACAATGATCATGGTCAAATTGTGTTTCGAAAACTCATTGTACGAGCTACCAGCCAATGGGGCAACCAAAAAGACAGTCGGAGAAACAAAGGTAATTAAATAATAGATTACAATTGAAGAAAAACGTACAATTAAATGAAAATAACAATAGTGTGAGTTTGAACGGTAAAAAAATGTCTATCAAAATGCCAAAGCCACCTGTCGCGAAATGACACGGTTGGATATACATCTAATCCCTTTGATTGTCCACGCTAAACTGACACTCCGCACGGCGATTTACCCAACGAGTTTGGGTTGTGGAGGAGTAGGGGTCTAGAGATGTTGGCTATCCGTACATACGCGAATAGAATTCGTCAAATACCTGGAACACTCAAGGATGTGTTTTCAATATATCGTGTTTCAAAACAAAAACAATACGTTAGATTGAACAGTGAGATTTTATTTTTTCAAACGTATAATAGAATATTATAAAATATTAATGGCAATGCCATTAGGCGATCCCATTATCAAAGTACGCCTTTGAAAACGTAATAGTAAATCCCATTATAAAATATTAAATTATAAAAACATTACATAACAAATACTGACTCTGAGACCGCATTACATCCGGTCACAAAAAATTTTCGAAAGTAAAACTGCATTAACAGAGAAGGATGGAAAAAGTGAGCGTGTAAGATATTTCCTGATATTGACAAGTATTTACAAAGATTTTGAATGTAATACAATCTATCTGAAAGAATTACACTGCGAGTGTTCAATTTTTACTTATAAACAACATTTTTTTTCATAAATATTCGAAAACGCTTGTGACAGACCAAAATTCTATACGTAAACATATCCGGGGATAGAGCGATAACAGTGTAAAAGAGCCGCGATTGCTAATGAATTGAAACGTGTTTGCACGTGTCTGGTATTGTAGAGCTCTCGTGAAAACAAAAAGTTGTTGACAAAGATTTAGTGACCCTGCGATGTTCTCATCGAGAATTTACAATTCATATAATATATGAGATATTTCAATTTCTATTTTAATTTCAATTGAGAATGTATTAATTATTTTATCGAATTGTTCAAAACGCTATTTTGTAGTACAGCTCGAGGGAAAAAATTATTTAAAATAAAAAAACGTTGAAGATATTTGAATTCTCTCTAAAATTAATGATTTTTTGTTTAATCGCGTACAATTGCACCTTAGTATTCTTAAGAGAAACCATAGAATTACGTATAATTTATTTGTATTACGTTAAATATTGCATGTCTATGTATATATTTATACGATTGATATATATATGTAGTATACTAAACGTTACTGTATGAAAAAACATAGAATAGAATGCTAATTATTCTATTATTCATTTCTGTACAAAACAAAATCAAAGATTTAAATAAACTTATATCGAACTTATATTATGTTTCAAAAGTTTATGATACAAGCCACCGGTAATGAAAACGATCAAATAGACTACCAATGGGGGAAAACAGAAAAAAGTCTCGCTCTTCGACAGTAGAGCGATGGTATCCCGCTAAAAGTGAGCCTAGCCGATTCTTGATTGGCTGACACGGCGAGGCTTCGTTTCTATGCAATGCACGCGAGAAATTGCAATATTAAACGCCGTAAATATTTTCTTACATTTTACGAACTGATGAACTGAACATTTTCAAACCAGATAACTATAAGAATTTGAACACTAAGGTGCACACGTATATATGCGTACATCAAGAAACATTATTTTTCTAAGAAAATCTAGTATTTTAACAAATATTTTCAAAAGGAACATATTGTTCATTATGATTTTAAAATGCGAATTTTAAGTATTATCTGGAGACAGATAATTACAGAATTACAAATTGCTGTTGCAGGCGAAATATAAAAAATTCTATGCTTATTCGTACTATGTAACAGTGCATATACATAATCTTTCTACTTACTATTCTATTAATAGCAATATAAAATAAAATTAAAATATAGTCCATCAAATCTTATATATCCGCCATAAAACAAGATTATGATCGTATAGATAATTTCTAAAATTTTCTGACAAAGAGAGATTATTGTATGATGCATTAAATCCATATACTAAGATTAATCTTTGGAAAGCGAAGGTAATCTAACCTAAGAACTATGCACTAAATTTGAAACGTATGCGATGTATTTAAAATTTTAAAAGTTCCTTTTAAGTTTCAGATATTTAATCTAAATTAAAGATATATTAGTAAAACATGAAATATATGTATTAACATTACAGTTTTTAAACATATTCGTATTTTTAAACATCATTAACTAAATTTCTAAATAACTAAGAATATACTGCTTCTTATTAAATAGTTACGAATTGTTTTTAGTAGCGCGAAGCTATTAAGTGATGATTGACAAGTTTTATCGATATACCACAAGTTGACGAAGTATACCAGCAATAATTTAACAAAGCAAATTCTTCACCGCGATCTGCGAGAGAAATTCCTTGGAACTGGAATTGTTGTAATGAACGCAGCTGCATTTATAACATGCGACATAAGTTCACTCTCTTATATACTAAGCTATTTGATTAATTCTAAATATATAAGGAATTTGAAAAAACTTTTAAAACCGTATATTTATCATTGTACTATTGATTTTCTTACCATTTCGAAATGTACAATTTTAAGAATTACTATATCTTCGTTCTTAAATAATGGAGCAACTAGCGAAAAAAGTGAAGAAAAGGCGAAGAAACGATGCAGAATATTCATGACGTGCACGTGATTCATCTACATTTCAGTTTTGTTGTATATTTCACAATCAAACATTCTCTTTTCTCTTCTATCGTACTCTTGTATCTTGTGACGTGACTCTTTCTCGTAGGAGATAATAGCAAGACGAAATGCGGTTTCTAGCATTTCGCAAACAAAAATGGACAAGACTGTTCACTTTTCTTCTGTTTTCTTCTTTTTAAATAGAGGTGAAAGTAAAACAGATGTATATCTACAGAATTTATTCAATTTCCACTACACATTCTGTCAATTGATTATTTTCATCTGAATCATCTGCCTTACTTAATAAATTCTTGTTTACAGGCATAGCTAATAGAGATTTGGATAGTCTAACATGGTTTATTTTCATTCTTTTTCTTAGCTCTAACATTTTGTTTAAATCTTTGTCACCAAACCTTATAAATTTAAAATTATTCACACATTGTAATTCATTCTTCCAATTCATTAACAATTTCTGAAAAATAAAGGAGGGTTTGTATATCAGCATATATTGAAAATAAATTTGACTGTAATTCTTTACCTATTCCACATGTATCATATTCTCTTAGTTCTCTATACTTGGTTATTCCAATTACGTGTTCCTTGCTGGCATGCTATCTACTCCTATTGTTACCTATAGATCTTTTAATAGTAATTTGTTCCATTTCTTCATCATTTCTTGCTACGTACCTTTGGATCAAACAGAATTATAACTAATCACATCTTTAATCTACAATTCCTGTATCATCATGTACATATATCTTTGTTTTACCTTTATTTCTAACAAACTTGTAGTTAACTCTGGAGTATAAGGACATACACCTGGAATCATATTGTTTCTGATCCACGATATTTTCTCTCCTATTGAATTCTGTTTTATCAAGCGGGACACTTTTGCTTTCTGTCTACATGATATTCTGAAACAAAACACATTGTCCATTTCCTTCTTTAGTACACAAAAGTATTATACAATCATATAAAATAAATGAAATGTACATAACAAAATCACATAATTTAATAGTGATTCTATTTACTTTTCGACTTTTTTCGTAATAGCGATAGATTTTCTGCTATTTGGATGTATCACTTTCTTTGGCTACAGGAATTTTTTTCTTATGCAGTGGCCTATAAAAAACAACAACACGCTCAAATAGTCTTTCTAAGATAATCTATTTTGTATACGTATAAATTAGTAAAAATATTACCATGGCTATGAATTATTGGGTTGGCAACTAACTGATTGCGGATTTTGGTATTGGGTGGTAATGACAATTTCGATTATCCTAACCTTCAAAACTACAACTCAGGCTATGTCTTTACTCAATATATAATCATGCGCAGGCGCATCGTCGACAGCCACGACGGTGACGTCTATCGAGAGTAAAAGTATTATCGAAGTATACCTTACCATGACATTACCAGATCAACAAACTTCGAAATTTGTCTCTTCTGTTTTAAGATATTCTTAGCAATTTTTTTTTTTTAATCTTATAATGGTAAGTTATTTTAAAATGTGTAATCTTTGATAAATGCATATTATTAAAATTTCGTATGAAAAAAGTTTTTGGAAATCTGTATCATATTCAGCGACTAGAAAACGAAGGCTTGATGGAAGTCGACAACAATGGAGATAAAAGTCTTTATCGTAATATTGCTTTTATTGATTTTAACGTCAGATGAAACGGAGTTCGGTAGAAAACGATCTGCCAAATGTCAAACAGGCAATGAGCAGACTTTAAGTAAAAACGAGCAGAATTCAACATCTGATTATTATTATTACTGTGATCCAACAGAGTTTGGAGTAGTACAAAAGATTCCGTATTTGCGTTTCCTCTGCGATTTTTTGCGATTCTTGCGATTTCTCTTCTTTTCACCGGTTTCGATTATCCTATTCCTCTTTATTCGCGTATTTTTTAAACACAAATTTAGATTTTTTACGAATATTTATTTTGTTGATGACATCATGTAACGAATTCTTTGAGAGGTTCGCAAGGGAATCCAGACATAAATGATATTTGAAATGTTTATAGCAGTTCTGAAATGAAGAAAAGCGACATGAATTTGAAATGATGGATCATTTCAATGATTTTATTATTTCCATTTTAGACATAACATAGGGGAACTTCATAATTTTTAAATCTCTTTGATTTTATATATCTTTCTACATCTATTTTTCTTTTTGCATATCTACATGTTGCCTTAATTGTTATCTTCTTTTCGCGAGAAGAGGAGAATGCTATTACGCATGCCCAGTGATCCGTGTCACTGGGTTATGTGGAACTCGGCAGGTGGTACGCCATATCCACTAAAAAGCCATTCTCTATCCGCACCTCTTATGGTACAAGTACCAACCCCGGATCCGCCTTTTGACATTTACTTCAAGGTTGACCTTAGGTGTGTACCCCTCATTTAATCTACCTCTTTTCACGCAGGGTTTCTTCTCCTCTCAACGTTCCTTTCCTGTACTTGTCTCGCTTGCATGATTTTCCTGCATAATCCCTGGAATTCAATTCTCTTCCAATTTTCTTCCTTCCTGGTCACTACCTCGATTAAATTCTCGGTTGACAGTGGTATTCAAACGTAATTCTCTAATTCTGTTCTCCCGTATATCCACCTAGAGCAGTGGAATCATCCGCTCCGCATCATCTCCTTCGGTATCACAGTTTGAACTTAGTTAAACTAGTTAATAAAGACTCTCTTGTGTTTACTCTTTTGTAAGGCGACGATGCGCTCGCTGTCGCTCGAGCCCGCCCGCGGGGGGGCCCAGTCGCGGGGGACGTGTCGCCGCACCGCGGGCACCCGTGGGCGTGGGCGGGCCTACGCGACAGTTCTTGGCGAAGGGCCGCGTTCTCCTCCTCTAACGCTGTTAGTCTTGTGTCCACGAGTCTCGCGGGTGCGGCGCCGCCGCTGTGTCCCGGCTCGGTCCTCCTCGCTGCCTGGTCTCTCCATACGGTGGTGATGTATGAGGCAGCATCCTTGAGTGCTCGGACGTACGTCCATTTAAGATTGGACGACGTCATCGTGACTCTCATTATCTCTGATACCTGCCGCGTTACCTCGGCGCTGACATCTGCCGCCGAGCTCGTTCTGATCTCCAACGCCAGCTCCACGGAAACGTCCGGGGTAAGCGACGTTAGCTTCCTCTTTTTCCCTCTGAACATTGTCGAGGCCAGTGACGAGCGGGACGCGAATGACGCGACCGATTCTTCGTCGTCGGACATTGCTCGCGTCCGAAGTCCTCTCGCCATCGGCGGTATGGTGTCGTTTATTTCAGCCTGGGCGAGGAAAATGTCCTCCGACCTGTCCGCTGTACTCTGCAGTCCCCTCCTTGTTCGCCTTGGGGCTTCATCCGTTTCCATTCTCCTACTGTTTCCTATCGCCTCGCCAGGCGTAGAAACGCGTCCGGGGGCCTGGCGGTCCACCCTCGAACGGCCGTGGTCGTGAGGTGACCACGCAGCGGGGCCCACTTTACTACCCACAACTGCGCCGGTACTGGGGTCTCCTTCCCCTGCACCGTAGACGTGCTTCTTTTTATTTTCGAAGTCCATCCTTCTTTTTTGTTGGTCGCCGAATCGTCAACAGAAGTTTCCGTCCTGATGCCATTCACTCTTTCGCACCCTGTCCCGGTTGAGGCCGGTGCAGGGTGACGGGGGGCCCACGAGAAGGTGAGATGAGTGGTCTTGACGGGTATAGGCCCATCAACTTCTCCGAAGCTCTCCGCACCGGATCGGCGGACTGACGGGTCATTGTCACACTGACCTGCAACGGGTCTAAGGATATACCATAAACCGAATCTGTTCAGTTTCATTTCTCTTCACATAAATATTTTCAGTTTACGTTTCCACATACATCAAATAACCTTAACAGTATAGTCTAAAGTTTATCTACATATGTCTGTTATCTCGTTACTTATTATTAATGTCAAATAATATTAATTATTATCGTCTTAAATATGTATTATACTATATTTTAGTACATATTAGATAGTACAGTATTTTCTCTACAATTGATCGCCATTATGTTTCCTATAATTAATCGGTTGTCATCCCCAAGGGGCTAAGTAGCGTAATCTGATCCGGATTCAATCGTCCATGAAAAAATACTGATTATCTATGAGAAAACAATGAAATCTTTTTATTTCTGAATTTTTCTGCTCCTTTAATCGCAAATAATAGCACGGATAAGTAGCTCGTGTAATAACGCAGGTAACAACTCGCATAATAACTCGGATAATAACTACCTTGCTCGCGTCCGTTTTTTATATAGATCAGGGGGGAGTTGGAAGATTTGAATTTGTCTTAGATCGACGGTTGCCCTTGTCGCGTAAAAAATTCAAAAATTGACTAAAATAAAAAAATCTTGTCGATTTCCGAACACGAGATCGAGTTCTTTATTTTCACGGCATTTATACAGTAAAATAGTATTTGCGGTTCGCGAAGGTAGACTTTTTAATATTCAGGCTAGTACGGATTTATTCAAACTGACTTGGATGATTTTGAAGGGAGTATTTATATTCTTTATTCATTGGAGTGGGAGAAGGCCTTTGGTCGTACTTATATATTTATAAGAACGGCTTGAGTGACCGAATGCCACCCAGATGGCTGAAAAAAATACTACCCCGACGGTCACACGTGGTAAAGCGATTGCAATTTTAATTTATTGTGCAGTTAGTCGAATTTGACCTGTGACACCCACAATGGCGCACATTATTTTGCCCAAAGATTATCTAACGATATATTTCGTGCGTCAAGACGGTGTCGGTGATCGGAGGCACGACAACAACATGAATCGCTCTCAGTTCGCCTCGTGCTATGACTCATGTGCCGCTACATATAGAAATACCGTGCCAAGGCACAATTACATTCACCTTTTCAGAAAGTATTAGTATTTCAATCTTCTTCTTAGAACTCATTCTACTCAACCTACATACATGCAAAAGTTAAAAACGTGGGAGATGGTAGTAATTATGTGTTCGGCTGACGAAAAACGACTAGCTTCTATGGATATACATTAGCATGGTAACGTATAACGTTATATAGTATTACGTTATGTAGTATTACATTATAACATATTACATTATATAGTATTGCCTTATAACGTATTACATTATATGGTATTGCGTTATACGGTATATTGCGTTACGGTATATGGTATTGCGTTATATAGTATTACGTTATATAATATTTCGTTATTTAGTGTTACCGTATAACGTAATACGGTATATAGTATTACGTTATAATGTATTACGTTAGATAGTTTTACATTATATAGAAATATGTTATATTATATTACATTATGTCATAATAGCTTATATTGTATTACGTTATATAGTATTTCATTACAGTGTGTTATGTTATATAGTATTATGTTGTATTATGTGAGATTATATTTTATTGCGCTATATAGTTCTGCGCTATATTATATTACATTTTATTATACTGCGTTATATTGTATATTGTATTGTTATGTTGTATTATATATGTCGGGTTCACATTATAATTAGATCTATGGTCTTGTAATGAATATTTTCTGGAATGAGCCATCGTTTTTGAGCGTAATATAATATAATAATATAATTAAACGTAATATAATAAAACGTAATATAATAAAATAATTGAGGTGATGTTGATTAACACAAGTGTGAATATTACAGAATCGACAAGCAACTGCGATGATTAGACACTAATGACAATGGTCTTATGTTCGATAACGAATCCGCAGTCTACGGGATAACAAATATACTTTCTTCCAAAGTCTAAGTTGGTCTCGTGGTTAAAAACGTGAAGTATTCACTGATCGTAAAGGCGTTGTTTTTCTCGCTAACGAGATCGTACGAGAATGTTCCTCTCCGTCAAGGTGATGCTGTAGCGGAAAACTATGATGGGGTGTGTCTCAGCACACGAGATCATCGGATTCGTCGAGAATAATCCTCGTTCGGAATGTGAAGGAAATGGACGTTGCTGTTAATTGATTAATTTCTATATTTGTGGTTAGAGGAAGATGCTATCCGTCGCTTGAGAGAAAGTTGCTAGCGGGAAGCGTCGTTCGCGAAAAAATCAGATTTCCCATATCTTCCCGTAGTAGGTGATAGATTTAGAGACTGTTAGGATAAAGACTGTTTGTCCGTTTGATGGACCTTAGTTAACTAAATCCTACGATTTATGGCGGGTCCTCAGCCTAGCTGAACATGTACTGTTGAGATGCATCAACATCTGGTAATCATTTTGCCCGAAGAATAGGGTCTGTGTGTGGCGCGTCACAGGGCAGAACCATTGGAATGTTTACTGTCGATTGCCGCTACAACTATTCTTTTTAAAGAGAGCTATACAATTACTCTATACCTCTATTAGGTAAAAACGTTCATCCCGTGACTGTGGCTACGTTTGGCGACTAGTTATCGCCTCGAGCCCAAGCTCATTATCGCAAATCTCGGACAATTTTAATCGGGTTAACTTATAAAGATTAAAGTATTGGAGATTTTCAAAAGAATTCCAAAGGAAGGGCCCGGTGTCCTTTCATCTCCGACATATATATTTATACTTTACTTTTGGAGATACAAATAAAACAGCAGAAATATCATTCTCGTAATGATCGATTCGGTAAAACGTGTTTTTTGTTTCAAGTACACCAACTACTAAATCGCAATTACAAATATGCGTATAATCGCACTGATTTGATTGAATTTTCTTCTATTTAGTTTCTTTCTCTTTATAGAAACCAGCCCAAGATTTGCAACATAATCTAAAGCTTGCAGGTAGCGCACGATTTCTCGCGAATATGCGGAGCATAACGAAATGTAACTGTCATAAAATAATAGAAGAAGTTACGTAAGCTTGACGATATAAAAGTCAGTATAACGTGGTGGCGAACTTTTTACGCGAAAAACCGGTGCGAAGCCTTATCGGGTTTTGTTTTGTTTCATTTGCAATGCAAATTCAATCGTTCGCGATATTAAACCGCGGTATTAAAGTGAATGAATTCGGAGGTATTTAATTTAAGGGATAAAATCTTGCTGAGATGTAAATAGAAATCCCTAATTAGAGATATTTCATGTATAAATTGAAATCGTCGTTATTCTATATTCTGTTTGTTATATATTTTATTTTGTAGAGTTGATTGATATATGGATGGAGGTTTAGGAATTTAGAAAGGGATTTTACAGATTCCTTTGCCACCCTTTAGTAAAATGTAAATACTGTTCAGATTGTCAATGGTGTAAAAGAATAAAGAAATTTAAGAATAAAATTTATGGATCTTTAATTTCTGTTATCTGTATATAATTATTTAATTAACGTAGGGGCATTCTCATAAAATTGTAACTAATTAATCAATTGTGTACGCCAGATCGTAAGGATTTCATATTTTTTACATCACGATTATATAATCTTTATCAATAACTATTACATAGTTCATTCTTATTTATTTTTCTCTTACCATTTTTAAAATATTAGTTAACAGAAATGAAACCTTTCTCCAAAAAGATTTTCCCTTCCAAATTGAAACTATAAAACATCAAAGCTCCAACTCTAAATCAAGCCGTTCGATTGTGGCCAAGACTACCCACCCTCGATGGTTGACGGAAAAGCAAGACCTCAACTTAGTCCGGCTAATTGGAGCCGATCCCGCGGCGCTAACTAGTTACAAACTGATGGTGAAACCACCTTGTTTTCGTCCTCCGGCAACCCTGCTACACAAGTCTGGAACACGCACCTAATCGGCTAGATGAACTCGTTATACGAGCACACAACGCTAGGAATCGTATCCGTGGAAAACAGGAAGCTTCGTCGTGTTTGAGCTTCGAACGATCGTTATCGGAGAACGCTAACGCGGTTCGATGTTGTCTCGAGATATCCTCCCTTGATCACGATACAACCGAAGTACCACGAAGAAAATTTGTATAATTGCTGGAACAGGAGCTACGCAGGTAATTTAACCGAAAGAGATAGGGAATGAAATTCTCTTGCGAGAATTATGAAGTTCACCGGAAACCGCTAGTGGATCTAACGGAGGCCGAAAGATGTTTAGAGGCGTCTTATTTCATTCTCACCGGATGTCATCCTGACCTTTCCTCCATATTAAATATTTAATTTGTACCTGAAACTGCCTTTTCAAAAAGATAAATTATTAAATCTGCTACATTCTTTCGATCATTTCCGACCTAGTTGTATTTTCCTAACAGGTAGAAAGTATTTTTACGGTTGGTACAAAATATGAAAAGAGTCATATTCGTATACATAATTTCCCATTTAAGATAATTAATTAAAGTCATATAAAGTCTCATAATTGATATTAATTAAAGAAGATATCTTAATTTTAGAATAAATCTTAAAATCTACTGCGATCTTTTTAGAGAAAATCAGAAACAATTTCTAAGGATTCTAATATACACTATTTACATCTCAGTTTACCACAAATGTCGTGAAATGTGTGTATAAAAGTAAAAATGAGGCGTACCTGTTTAGCCCGGATAGATAGCGAAATTAATCACACGCGACATTTACGCGGAACGATCGTGCGCGGTTTATCCGCTCAGAAAGTTAATTGACGGGAGGGAAAAACGGTGCGGTATCCCCGTTTGGATACGATTCAATGATAACGTAACAACGTGGAAAATGGAAAAAGAACGGCGGATAAAACCGAAAGATAGAGACGGAACGATGCAGATAAGAGGGAAAGGACTCGATATTCCCCAGATTGTCGACGTGCCACGTTTTAACGGTTTCACGACGCGGGTAAAAGTTATTTTTACGTTGTATCCCGAAGTCACGACGTTCCAGCAACTATAAGAGAAATTCGACACTTGGATCATCGATTTTAATTTTTGATCGTATAGAAAATTTTGTAGAAATTCGATGCATATGTATCTTAATTTTCGACATAAGATAATATTAATATAATTATGTTACGACCGTTCGCGGAGAGACGCGGTCGCGATGAAAACGCGTCAGCGAGAGGCGTAAATTCTCGCTACGATTCGGCTAATCGACGTCGCGAAGTAGTCGTTCCCCTTGTTTCGGTTAGGATAACAGGGGTGGTTTAATGAATTTAACACTGTGTTAACAGATTAATGTATAGTATATATTAAACAAATAATTATGCAATAACAATATAAATGTCACAATTATTTGGCGACGGATGCGGTTAATGCGTTACAGAAATGTGACACGACTGGATTAGATTAAGCGACTTCGTTCGTTAGAACTCTCGTTGTTCGCCGTGTGAGTTTTCAAAAGGTACTGACTCTCTTAAGCCGATTCTTTGTCTTTCTGGAAGACAACCCCCCACTACGCTAGGATCACGTATGCCGACTTGCCCGTAAAAATAACATAACAGTCAGAAATCGACGGTTCCAGCACTCGCCGCCTTGTGACAACTATGCGCTCGGCGAGACATTGTCTGTTTTTCGTCGGGCAGATAAGAGGCCCTCTCTGGCAACGCTGGAGGGCCGCGAGTGACGGTTGGAAATACGATCTATACTGGGCCGCGCGGCGTAACAAATTATATGTTTACTTTTATTGTAGCTTTAATTTTTTAATATTCTTCTTCCAATTCTTTTTTATCCGAATCGATTACAGATGGAAAAAATCGTTTTTATATTAAATGAAGAAAGCATTTCTAAAAATGTAGAAGCTGTTGAAAATCAGGAAAGGAAGATTATTCTGTATCGATAACTTTTTCTCTCTTAACTCTTTTTATAAATTCCAATGCTTTTATTTACATACTATAGCTTGAATAAATTTAAACCCAGTTTGATGATAGCCTTCTTAATACTTTAATCTAATCGTTCATTATTTTATCACAAAAGGTGTGTTTAAGAATTATATTTTTTGGTAAAAGGTAACATAAGCAGGCCAAAGGTCTAATGAAATTGTACAATGTTTTCATTAAGTACAAGCTGTTGCACGAAATATCGAAGATCCAGTAACTTTTTATGAGAACTCATAAATTTACCCTTAAATGTTAAACTTAACATTTAATGTTAATTATAACATGTTATACTTAAGAAAATATTTCAGACATTCAATCTGAGATTATGAATCTTATGCTTACGAATTTTCAAACATTCTTTTAAATAAATTATTAAACGCCTTATTTAAAAAAACTTTATATTTATCTTATTATTAAGAATATCATTATGATAGAATTCTGTCTGTATTATTCACCTCTACCACACCTGTGAAATCGATTTCACGATCCGCCGAATAAATCATCTAACGATCATTTTCATTTACTGCGTGCCCATTTCAGCGCGTGATACAGCATAAATAAAAGCGAGTTACATTTTCACCATACTGAAACACCATAAATCGAATGACCTCGACCGACATGCCTGAAATTCGTTTAAACTTTAGATAATCCCTGCAGCAGAACATTTTGTTCCACGATTTTATTTCAATAAGATCGAAGATGCGTTTTCTCTTGTACGGCCGTTATCTTTATATTTTATTTTCGAAAAGGGGGAATCGGCGATGATGAAAAAAAATGAAAGGAGAAGAAAAGATCGTAAACGGTCGATAAAATACGAGGACAGAAAGAAGGAACGTACACATGCGGTGGATGAAATTCGCACGCGGCCTATGATGGACAGAAAAAAGGAAGGATCGATTGACACAGATCCGGTGTCTGTAGGACCGGTACAGCTGCTATTATTTCCCCTGCGCTCGTCACGCGCATGTTTCGGTGCTCTACACAACCTGCAACGAATTTCTCGTACGAGAAATGTTTGCATAAAGACATGAGTCGATCGACGTTTCGCTACCGTAGAATGTGCGTTGGCCTCAATTCGGAACGACAGTACCTGATGAAGAACGCGTTCGACTCGATTTTACCTAGCTTTCGAGATCTTTCTTTTTTTCATCTACGAAAGAACGATATCTTCTGAGAAAATATAGTATAGAGAAAGTTTTATAAAGATATTAAAAATATTTGTACGTAATCGAGGAACATAGATACGTAGGCTTATGACAATAAAATTGGCAATTCATTTATCGGCATGACGTTTCAGTTAGTGTCTGAGCAAAAGTCGACTGTGTTTTCTTCTTCTTTTTTGAACGAGGATGCCTAATGTAAACAATACATAATTGTAATAATCAGATCGATATAATAATAATAATTAATCAATCAAGTGGAAATATTTATACGAGGAATCCTAGTATAATAAATAATTGGTGAATTTTTAGTACATGATTTAGTACAGTCAAATCAAGTATATATTATCATTATTAGTTTACATTCTGCGAGGATGTATGAAAATGGAAAATTTCGAATAATGTATTTATTATTAACGAAACGAACTTAAGAATAGATAATGAAATTTAGTAACAGAACGATAAATAAATAAGATACTAATTTCAAGTATGCCGGAAATATATTACACCGTACATTAGCCTCATGTTGCAGAATCTCCGGCACGTAGCAAATCCACTGTGGCGCTGAATTAGCTCCACCGACTGACGAACTCATCTTCGTGAACTTCACGATTCTGTGAGATCAGTTCTCGAGAAATGATAACGTTGTTCGAAATATATTATTATATATAATGTGACAGCTCTAATGATAATCAAAAATTAATAATCTGATATCCTCATAATTTTTAGAATTTAATATTCTTCATTTAATATTCTTATGACATCAAATTATACGAAAAATAAATGAGATAAATGAGAAACGAAAGAAAATGAACGAAATTAACTTGTATCAACGATATAATTTTATACTTTTTCCTGATAAGTAGCAAAAAATTACTATTTTATAACATGCGACTTCGTGCTTTGGTATATTTTATCGATGCTCGTATCACAAGTGTCAATTCACGAAGACATGACGAGATCGCATTCGTGTCACTAAAATGTGCATTGGCCTTAATTTGACGCGACTTCTCGGTATCGTTTAGCGTACAGCATAAGATCTCTCATCTTCAAGTTTCTAGTCAACTAACAATTGTAAATCATCATTAAGTAAATATACGATTTATCGAAGATAAGCAAATTAAAGAGCTTTGTATTAAATGATAAATAAATTGATTAAATAGAAATATACATTTAAATATTAAAGAATATAATTTAAACTAACAAGCTATTACTGGAATGCAATCATCTTTCTATGTACTAATTATTATTTATTATTATACAATGATTTTTCAATGAAGGTAGTAGAAATAATTGAATATCAAAGTTTATCAACCTCACAAATAATTCTAATTAGAGTAATAAATAACAAAAAAATTACTAGAATCATAATTATAAGCACAACCTATGGAAAGCTTTTTTTTTCCGTGGAGGAAACCTCCACGCTACTGGCTAAAACCTCCACGGTGGCCATCCTCACGTTTTGGTAGCGGTGCCCCGGACTCTCTTGCGAACTACTACCAGGGGGCACCCCTCGTCGTGTTTTCTCTGCTGTTCTTGATCGAGGGTCCTTGTTTGTGTTGGGCCGCTAGGGGGGATCACCTTGGTCGCGATGCTCCTAGGGCAGCGGCTGTGCCGCGCCGCTGCTGCGCGCGGATCTTCCTTGTCGCGTCGCTCTTGCGGGATCGCATGATCTTTCCCTGTCTCTCTCCGCCCGCTCCTTCGCGAACATCACTTGTTTGTAGAAGGTGCGGACAGCGGTGTACTCCTGACGCTCTCTGAGTGTGGCTTTCACGACTGCTTCGGGGGCTACGCTCTCGCCGATGACGAGCTGTAGGACGCGTCGCGGTTCTGCCCACGCCGGACAAAACTCCAATGTGTGCTGTGCCGTGTCTTCCCCTTCCGCGCAATGGTGACAGATGGAGATCACCTCCCGCTGTATCCGTAGTAGGTACGCTCCGAATACCCCGTGGTCGGTGAGCACCTGCGTCATCCTGAAGGTCAGCGGGGCTCCGCCTTGGTTCCTCCAGGCTTCCCAGTTAGGAAGCACGGTGCGGACGGCCCGGTGTGAATCTATGGAAAGCTACCCGTTTACCAACTTCATTTAAATTTAACTTCGTATAACGCTTTTATACCGAATGTTTCTATATTACCTTAGATCACCTCAAATCGATAGTCTACAATATAAGCAATTCTATGTTCCGTAATCGAGCTTCTGCGTCATCAATACTTCGTTATCTTTGAAATGAGCCTTATTAAAACTTATCGTCATTGTGCCATTGTTATTTCGCGTTATTACCGTATTTTATCCTATTGTATCACATCCATTACTTTTATCTTACGTTCATACTTCAAGTACCTCTCGCAAAATGTTTCTCCAAATGTATTTCTCACTATTCTCTTTTTACCTCTATTATGAAAACATGCATTAGCCTTTACAGCTCCATGTATTGTATTTGCATGTATATAACAGCATACACATAAAAAAATTCAATAGACAAAATTGAAAAAATCTGCTTCGTAGAAGAAATGCATAGAAAGCATCGAATTGCCGTTCGATGGTTACAATGCAGTAAAAAAGAGGAGATAGAAAGAGAACAGGGTCTTGAGTCACAATATACGAAGCTCTCAGCGTGGGCATATATCTCATTTTGATCGGTAGATTTGGAGTACATCTTGCATCGTCAGCAAAAGGGGGTCGATGTCAATGACGAGGTAGATAAAAGAACTGTCAAGTATTCTCAACCGAATGGAGGTGAAGAGTCGTTCGATATGCGTCTTTGTCCCGAGCTTTCGTTCGTGACAAATTGTATCGGTCAAAGAAATGTTCGTGCCATTTACGGCACTCGTCTGACCATCATTGGCACAAGTTACTTTAGAATTAACATGCAATGAGGAGGAATAATAATCCCCTCTCAAGTCTATATAACAAATTCTCGAGGCCGCTTCCAGTCGTTTATGATGGAATGGATTAGGTCTTTGATATTCTCTTTGATAAAAATTTGATATTTTCAGCTTGAAATGAGAATATAGAACTTTGAGCATTTGGTATTAAATGATGAGTCGAAAATATTTAATATAATCCTCATTATATATTTTTAATATAGATCAAATAATATAGATAATATAATCAGAGTAAGTGTTTAAAATTTGAATTTCAAACAAATCCTCGCGAAATATTTCATTTATGAAAGACTTACCTACATAATTCAATAATTGCTTCAATAAGTAAAAAAAATCAACCATATCCGATAAGTTGAGAAACTTTTTCAAATTACAACTCGCAAATTAATCAATATACCTTGCTCTAATATACCAAACCAATCTTCCGAATAGGAGAAATTAACCAACAATGTTGTTCCGTATGACAATGATCAAATAGTATTCCATGCTTTATGTGGCGTACACGAACCGTGTTATCATTAAACCAGCAGTACGATGCTCTCTAGACATGGAGAAATCCGAACGTGTGTGAAATCCGAATGAAAACCGAACGTGTTCCCTGCGAAGAGGCTTCGCTGTCTTTGTACTCGCGTCAGTTGCGGTTTAGTGACAGATTATGACGCAGTCGCAGCGTGTATTGAGCCACAGCCTCATCGACAGGGAATAACATGGCAGATGAAACGATTGCGTTACCACAAATCCATCGTGATTAAAAGTCACAACGGAGAACTGTCAATCGATATGATCGCGGATCATCGTTCGATTGTGTTGCGTTTTGACATGTGATGGGTATAAAGTACAACAAGTTATAGGTATTTTTCGCTTGTGATTTAGGTCGGAATCATAAAAGTACCATAGAAATCACGACATTACAAAGAGGGATGTTTCCGTAATATTGGAATTTTTGATTGCAGATTGTTGGTCATTGAATAAAGAATTTCTCTTTAAGAGCTCTGAAATATTTTTTATAATAAAATGAATATTAACTTTGAAAACATAAAAAGCTTTTTCAACAAACATATACTTTGATTCGTTATAGTTTTATATGGAAAACATTATCAGCTAGATAATCACAACAATCTTTTCGACAGGTAGTCATTCCTTTCTTAGAATTCTTGGTGATACCTGAGCATAATTGAGATTCGATCTTGTTGAGAAACGTTTTGAATTTCTCTTTTAAATTCGTAAATGATTTAAGAACTATAAATATATTGATGTACGTCATAATTTTCAATTCAACAATCTCAAACATATAGTTCAATAGAAATTAATTCGCTCAAACTGTAAAAGTTCAATTAACGTCATTGTTTCACGAAATAATTCTACTACTGAACTTTTGTTTTAATAAAGCGATTTGATCACAGACCAATTTCGATTATAGACCAGTATTTATATAGTCAATATTAGATATTAAAAAACCTTGAGCATTATTAAACAACCAACATTCATTTCAAATAAGCACTTCATGGAAGCATTTACGCAACTACTTAGCAAAGATTTTTTTATTTATACAATCAAACAATCTTAATCAGGTTCCATTACGTTACCCCGTAACATAACCACGACTGAATTCATTGATCGAATCTACCTATAGTTCGTTATTTGATACCAGTCAATGGAGTGAATTGATTAACAAAATTTCATAGACTTCTTGATTCGTTATCTGACTTGCTTATAATTTAACGAAAAAGTTCATTAACGGACCCGCGACTTTATGGAACTTTTAATTGAATTTCCTTGTTTATTTGTTCGAAAGGAAAAGAACAAAGGCGCGACAGAAGAACGAGATCTGTCGATTATTTCGAGACTGTAGACGATGTTAAAGTGCATTGTATAGGAATTCGTTTTCTCTCAAAAGGGTAGGAAGTTACATAGAATTCGAAGTTAACTTCTGAAACTTTTGTTAGTGTACATAATTCCTTTGTTCCATTACGCAGAGTGCTTCTTCAAAATTAATCAGACTTATCACTTGAACGACGGATTATCATGCTTTAGCTGGCGAACTCTCGTAGAAATTCTTGCCTATTTCTTGACGCACACAATGGAATTCGGATTTCAGTATTACGCTGATGACATTCTACAGAATCTTGTGCATAGTGTTTCCATTTTAAATTCCCCTTATATTTCTGTAGAAATAAAGAGAGAATAGCTGACTTTGACGTAATTAACTACATACTGTTATTAATCCATGTACAGTTTAACAAATTTAATATATACTGTATATTAAAGAATAGTTTATATTTATAGCAATTGTTACGCCGCGAAGCCCAGTATAGATCGTATTTCCAACCGTCGCTCGCGGCTCTCCAGCGTTGCCAGAAAGGTCTTCTTATCTGCCCGACAAAAAACACACAATGTTTCGACGAGCGCATAGTTGTCACCAAGCAGCGAGTTCTAGAACCA